>OW679194.1:36455131-36904495 GCA_940337035.1 Agriotes lineatus | reverse complement strand
AACTAGTTTGCTAATACAACAATAATTGACACTGGCATATATACAAAACTCAATTGCTTGTGTTACATACTGCGTTACCTAAATAACTAATACCTTTTAAGCGCAGTTGGATAAACATTAGCTTTTTCTGTTTCTTTACTATTTAACAGAATGTTTTCTAATTTTGTTTTTAATAAAATATATGTGAAGGCGTTATGCCCGTGTTTGTCAGGCTTGACTCTTATTTACGATCTACGTAGCTGAAGAAATATGATGTTTTTACCAAAACGTGCGTCATATCCCCGTTTTATTTTATTTCATTAATTGCATTTTTTCACTTTCCTAGCTAGGTTAGTTGCATGCTAAGGGGCGACACTTCATAGGAATAGTTCAGAAGCCTCGAAAACAAACCAAATATTCTCAAGATGAAGTTGGTAAGAAAAGGTAAGAGATAGTAAAATAGACATATGCACATTATCTAAGATGATGGGGAAAGCATAAATAATGCCCAAATACAAATATTATATTAAGATCTTCAGCAAAAAAAGCGAGCAAGGGTCGACTAATTTAATTAATGGAAAATACGGATAGATTATGTAAAATGTTGACTGTGTAATGACATAATATTATAAACAACTTAAATATTTCAAAATGAAAAACGCTTCTATGGAACGTTGCATGTATGTATGGAAAACCTTGTCATAATGGGTATCTATATAGCCCCTCTATTTACAAATAGTAGCGACATCGTGGGGCAAACCTGATGCAAACATGAAAATACAAAAAGTTACTAAACAATACGAGCAACCGCGAGATATTTAAAATTTCAGTATAAGCAGTGAAAAAATAACAGATTAATCATTACAATTTTTTACTCAGAAAAACTACTATATACATTTTTTGGTAGAATATTTGAGTCCATTTTTTAACAACAAAATACATTCGTGTGCGAATATAACAATTTACATTGTTTTTTAAATTCCACTACAATTAGCAAAGTTAACATCCAGATTCAACTGTAGAATCTGGTTTTCTAGTGCTTACATATGAGTGTAATTTATTTTATTTATTGCAGAAACATTAGTTTTAAAAATTGCCTCAATTTTAGTAAAAATTTTAAAAGTCAATCGTATGAAACTGCGACTCTGAGAAATGTACGTACAATTTATGTTTTAAAGTTTGTGTGTAGTCCGCAAGTTCACAAGTCCGCAAGTCCGGAAGTAAGTCAAATTACCAAACTCTCAAATCGATCGCGTTTTGTACGTGATCACGTTGAATAATATTCAACCACGCATTTTTCCTACCTTTACATTTGTCAACACAACACCCTGGCATATCCACGTCCTTGACTTCAAATTAGCCGCCGAAGAGAAAAACACGACAAATGTCAATGTCACAGGTTATGCAACTTCCTTGTCAATTTTTAAACATGCTAGGGACTTTAAGGGATACCAACGTGATTTTGCCCAGCCAGCGGCAACATCAAACGTTGTCGCTACTATTTGTAAATAGAGGGGCTATAGGTATCTATAGAGATCATGTATATAGTTTACTAAGAGTTGGGTAAACAGCCTGATTTGATATACATTTTTGATCTAAATTAGATATTTGACATATGTCGAATAAAGAGGTTATGGGTACCAATCTTGCTAACTTGCTTTTGATAGGAAAGTTTTCAGAGTACTGATCATTCTTAGAATCTCTAGAATCGACTATTAGGAATATACGGCCAATTTAGTTAAAATTTAGATTTGCATGTATGAAACTATCGGTCGTAACATGTTATAAAATATGCAAAAAGCCACTTTTATCACACATGCCTTGTAAAAGTGATCCAAACCAATCAAAATGTATCCCGCTGTTTGCCCAACTCTTAGTAACCTATATATAGGGACTCTAGGTATCTACAGAGCCAGTAGATATAGAGAGTACCGCCATTCTTTGATCCGTGAAAATGCCGCTATCGCCGCCATTTTTGTTCCCACCAGCAATGACTGATTGAGGTATGTTTAAAATTTTACTTGAAATTGGCAAGACTGTAAGTCTATGTCAAATTCGTGGTTAGCAGGTTATATTTTGCGCCAGTTTGTGTCAAAACTGAGGCAAAACCTAACCTGCTAACCTCGAATTTGACATAGACTTACAGTCTTGCCAATTTTAAGTAAAGTTTTGGATTCCCAACAAACGTCACGTTGACGGAATTGTGTGACAAACCTTAAAGTGACGCATATGTCAGAAGAATAAACATGGCGGACGTGGCGGTACTCTCTATATCTACTGGCTCTGGGTATCTAGAAACACAAGATCCACCTCTGTTTTATACTAGGAGTCAAAGTTTGCTCTAAATCTGGCCATAATTTGACTGTACTACAGGAGATAAACAAGTTGTTCTAACCTATTGTCCGTTACTAAGTAAACGTTACGAGTGTAAAACTTTGGCATGCAGAGAAATAACCGGGATTTTAAAGATAAACTCCGATACATGTCTGAACTATTTTCTAATTTTAGAATTGTTAGAATGCCGAGGACGTAAGGCCACAATATATAAACCCACAGACTGGGTTATATTAGCACATTCCAGCTTAATAATAAATTAATATTTGGGAAGGGCACTCTAATCTGCACGATAAATTTTGTTTACCTCAAATCAGACAAATATTTTGAACGCCTAATTGAACAACGAAAGGGTCGCAATGATGAATGAAAACCATGGTATTAAACTTTTCCTTTTATTAAATAAATAGCTTGTAGGTGAGTTGGCGGAGACAAGGAAATATTTGCGGTGTATGAGAAGAGCCTGGATAAGTAGACAAGACAAAAATGGTTGCTGGTACATTCATTTCTTGTCAATTAAACGACATCCCAAGGTGATAGATCAAAGAACAACTTTTGGAAAATCGTAATCCATTAGAATGAGAATTTCATGGTTTTTCTGATAACATATTAATCTCTTTGTAAATCGAGCTCACATAGAGATAATTCGGTCTTAGTAAATGGTCCGCCTCGTAGAATTTGCTTAAGAGTACATAATTATAATGCAACGACCTTTCATTAGCTATGCAAGACTAATAAGATTTGACGATGTAATTAATCATACAACAGAAAATATCAAAATGAATTTGTTTTACCTACATCGAGAAGAAAACACATTTGTTAGATGGAAATCTAAGTGCAAAAATTTCTGAGCAATCGTGGATTAAATACAGCATTGGTGGTGAAAACGATCAAATTAAATTCTGTTTTTCAATACTGACAGTTTAAGGTTTCGCCCTTAAACTTCTTTAATTTGATTTATTTTCGGAAAGTGGATTTAATTAAAATACGATGACGTACTATGTGTTATAAAACTGTCTTGTGAGATGTGATAGCTTTATGAGCTGCGATGCTTGTGAACATTTATTGATTCGAAAGTTGACCCTCTAAGTAAAAAGGAAATGAATTGATACTCTTTTTCAATAAAAAGCGATGTCTATTATATGTCATATACGGAGATTAAAAAGAAAGTTTAGTCAGGAAAATGCTGTAATAAATTATAGTTGTTGTTTGTTTGTTTGTTAATGGACAAGGTCTAGGCATGCAGAGAGTACCAGGTACCTTAGACACCGACAGCTTTGGTCATATGGTCAAAGTCCTACTTAGAATTTTGCTGAGATTAAGGAGTTCCAACCCTAGCAAGGGATGTTTTACATGCTACACATCGTAGTAACATGGGACCCACGGCTTTACATCACTTCCGAATGATGGCATTCTGTAGAAGCTTTCATCTGCATTTTTTTATTTTGAAAACCTCACCGGGACCGGGAATCGAACTCGCGACCCTTAGATCAGTAGTCAGGATGCTTACCACTGAGCTACCGACCCCGGCTAAATTATAGTTATTATCCATTTACTTGACATCCACACTGTCAAACTGACAAGATGTTGACACCACTGCTATTATTCATTAAGTGATTTTGAGCAATAGCAAATCTAGAACTGGCAAGGTGTAAAATATTTCAAATTGAAATTGAAATAACTCATTGCCAATCTATTAATTCATCATAAACTATTTTAATAATGGAAGAAGTGGATAGCAGGTGAGGAGCTAGAAATTTTCAAACGATAACCGTCATACGAGTGTCATACGCATAGGATAATTGGGATAACCCAATTTTGTTGTTTACATTTTAATAATTAAATTAATATACAGTCTAATAAAAAACATTATTTTGGAAGTACAGTCAAGACATTTTTTTAAAAATTTGTCACTGAAATGGATAATATATATCTAGCTTACTATAATTATCTTAGATGGAGTTCTTGATCACCAAACAAAATTAAACAAAGTTAAAATCCGAAAAATTCAACAGACGTTAATAAATATTACAGGAATAATAACATATATTTAATATGCATACCTACATCGACAAGAGGACAGATTTTACGAAAGAGCAAAGGTGTATTTCTATATGATAAACAAAAATGTCACGTTGTTTTTACAAACCCTTGAAAATGAAAGTGGAACTGTACAACATTTATATTCCGGTTTCTTATATTTACGTTATCGCTATGAATGGAAATTCATAAGAAACCTGATCGAATTAGCAAGCAATATCAAACATTAATTTAATTAGAAATTAAAGTGTATTGCTCACTTATTCGCAAATGCAGGTGCTTTTATCTATACACATACACACATTTGTGTAAACATAAGAATTAATAATTAGCTTTTACATTCTCTGTTAATAAAATCAGCCTTAATGAGTTATCTCAAATCGACTATAAGCAGAACAAACACATAGAATGCAAAAAGACCACTACACAAAATATGATAATATTGAAACTATAGATTTTTTAATATATTCAGTGCAACATGCTTATCTACCTCAAATTTACTGGAAAAATGTAATTTTTATTTTATACGTATTATGTTAGCGCGTCCTTAAAAAATGTTTACCATTTGTTTCATGAAATTATAAAATTAGAATAACCTTTGTAGTAGATTTATACAATTTGAGTTATTCTGTGGGATACCAAACACGAACTAATGAATTCAACCCACATAGCGCTACTAGTATTAAAAAAAAACAATTAAACGTTAATTTCTTACATAATTTCACAAACGAAGTTTAAAACGCGAAATGACATGAGACAAAGTAGTAAAATTAGCTGGAGTGGTAAATGGGTAACTTTAGTTGGTGTTGATAATTGTGCTTCCATTATCAACCTTTAAAAGGTCAGAAACATCAGCGACTGAATGTAAATGTTTTTTCTTTTCCGATACGGTGAAGGAGCGAACCTTGTGAATATAACTTAGTTTATGATACGTACAAATATTGCATACTCGTATACAATTTTTGAGGTTTTCTTAAGTTTCTGTGATATTTTTATATAAACGTGTATGTACTTTATAAAGGTCAGGGACGTAATTCACCATGTAATTACTTATGTGTCTTCTTTATTTGCAAATCCTTGCAGTATAACCCTAACTTTGACTAAGCGCTATAAGGAAGCGAACAATTGGATGAAGAAGTTCGTCAAATATGGTGGTATCATCTGTATACTAAAAACTGTTGCATACTTCCACAGTAGAAAAGAATGAAACCTTTTTGTGAAAGAATTATTTGCATCGATTTATTGTTTTAGAAATACCATTTATTTTCCGCTGCACGTCTTGGATGATGCGCTTGTCGAGCCTCGCCGGTCACTGATTTGCACAACGTAGCCGATCAAATAAAGGGATGACGTCGGCAATAGTTAAGGAAAAGCTGAATTTTGGCCAGTTGTTAGACCACTACAAGAGATACATTTTTCCAAAACTCCCAGTCCCTTTCTCATCTCGTTTTCCCTTGGTGCCCATTCGAACTTTACATTTTCAGACTTTAAGAAACTGCTTTATATCTCGGTAACCAATTGTTACGGTGTATTTTTTAGTTCTGTTCTAAAAGAATGTGCTAAAAATATTTTTGTTTAAGTTTGCGCTAATATTTACAGATTTTCCTTAATTTTAATGGAATCGAAAAAAAGTTGTTTTAATTTTAAAATTTAAAGTTTTCTTTTATCCTTGTAGCTAATTTAAAAATTACAGAATAATAAGTTACAACATCA
Source organism: Agriotes lineatus (assembly GCA_940337035.1). Classification (NCBI taxonomy): domain Eukaryota; kingdom Metazoa; phylum Arthropoda; class Insecta; order Coleoptera; family Elateridae; genus Agriotes; species Agriotes lineatus. Next base: position 36,898,429 of record OW679194.1, on the reverse strand, counting down.
TTCAGTTGTAATTATTTACAGTAGGTATATGCAGTCAAAATCTACAATACACACAAAATTACTCGCGAAAAGGAAAGCCATTTTCTTCTAGAAAGGTAAGTGAGTGTTGACATAACAACTCATTGCTGTGCTCATATGTTTCGAAGTAATTCATGTCGGATTTTTTACATAAACACTTATTTCTTCGGAAAAACAATTCGCCAAAATCCAGCTTTTCTCTAACAATTTCCGACGGTATCCCTTTATTGCTTGGGATACGTGGTGCATTTGCAATGACCGGCGAGGCGCGACACGCGTATCAATCAAAACACTCAGCGGAAAAAAGTCGTATTTTTAACAATAGGTCAATGCAGATCATTCTTTCATTCTCCAACCTTATTTACACATTTCTTATGCTGGAAGTATGCATTTGTGTCCAATAGTTTTGAAATTACCTTGATGTTGAAGTTTATACCTCGCTTTTCCGGTGCGGTTTGCTTACACAATTTCTGTAGCATTTGTTAACAATAATTTTGAGATGAATTTGGCAACAACTAAATCTAAAAAGAAGAAGCGTTGCAGCAGCTTAAAAGTCATTAAGAAATATTCAACAATGTGCTTGTAAATGTAATGTACGCATAAAATTCCTCAATTTTTAGTAATAAAAAATTAGAAAATATTTTTTTTAGGTTTTTTGTAATCGCATAAAGAACGGAGCTCTCCAGATTTAGATTCGCAAGGTCATTCCAAGTAGTATACATAATAACTTATCTTCGAGTACACACCCCATCATTTTAGAAGCGTCTTTTGAGAGCCCAGATTCCCGACTAAATTAGGCTCCCTTGTCTGTATATTGTTTATTTTTATGCATATAGCTAGTTTATATTTGCATGTTCCTTATTTTAATTGGACTTACACATTGTAAATTAGCGTAGTGGAATGTGCACGGATCCAAGCCTTCGCGTGCCGCTCGTAAATTCGTGTTTATAGCGTTTTATATGAATCATTTAGAAGCTGTGGCGGCGATTTTCGACTTAAGCAGCACTTGCTTGCGGGAGCAGCCTAAAGCTATATTGCCCGCAGAGAGTCCATTCCTATTTTACATTTATATTTATGTATGTTCTTCATTCCAGGTGTTAATCGTATTTCATTTAGTGTTCTTATCGTTTTTATATATATTTTAAGGTCAATATATTAAGATGGTTTGATCTAACAACCCCCTTTTTATGTATTTTACTGTAAAAGTTAAACTGATTAAAATAATCTAGCTTGGTATTGAAATTTTAATTTTATTTACTCAAAATAAAAAGTATTATGCCCCCTTTTGTATTTTATTTACCTGCAATTTTATTCTCATAACGGTAGCTCGGTAGACAATCAACTCCATTTAAAAGGGGTGAGTTCCTGATAATTTGTAAAATTTTACCTTAATGTAGTACGCCACTGTGCGCCCAAATTATTTCCAAATACGCAGTCGCAAATGTATACGCTGCTGTTAAATTACACAAGTAGTTTAAATCTAGCAGTAAGCGTTGTTGACTTTAAAATTCAAATTTGTGAACATAGGAACAGGTATTTTATTTAAATTGTAGTGCTTTGGCGGTTATAAATCTCATTTGTTTCAGGAATTAATTTGTCTTATGACGTCAGAAGCAACGCCGTTCGCATTTTAGCAATTGTTAATCTTCACCTAACCTCGCAACTGGACTCTGGTTAATAATTTGAAATGCGCCTTCGCTGGCTACTTTCATACACTTGGATCTTGTTCACTAAGGTTTGCTCTCGTAGTCGTACAAATTTCCAGAAGCTAACTTTTAGTTAAAAACTGCAATAGTCTTCTCCGGTACTGTTGCTGCTATAGGTCTCGTACAGTCCTCCCTGGTGCGCTGCAGTCAAAATCCTGGGCTCAGAAACTTTATTTTGCCTCTAATCTAAATCTTAATCTGGATCGCTGCTTCTTGTGAAAATTTATTTTATTTGTTAGGGAAATAGCTACCCACACTCTCACAGAAGCTCTGACACTTGCTCAACACAATGGTATAGTTTCTTTTTGGTAAAATGGTATTTTATTATGTAAAAACTTTAATTATAAGGGAGCACAAAACTGCATGTCAATTTTATAATTTATTCAATTGTTATGTCATCATGTCCGTTATAAACAAATGCTAATCTAATAACTATAAAAACGGAAATTAACCAAGTTCAAATCAGTTACCTTTTAAATTAAATTTTCTTACAAATTATTATGTTTAAACATTTCTTATATCTAAAATATTGTCTACATTTTTAATAGTCAAAATGTCTCTTTGCGCCACTAGACGTTTTATTAGTTGCGTTGCTTCATTCACTCGCATAATTGCACTGATTAGTTCACTTCCTGCATAAATGTTTTTCAATGTCCAACTGTTTTCTTTTCACTGGTTTTTCCTCCTGTGTTACTGTTTGCTTTTCCCCTTGTTTTATCATGTTATGTCTGCTTCTCACAATTGCTATTTTATGCCTTTATTCCTGCCTTCTTAATTGCTCGTTGCAACATTATTATTTTTCTAACTTATACCTTTCAAGAGTGCTCACAAATTGTACCTAATTAGCTATATTAAAATTTACGCTTCAATGACCTGCCCACAGCAAACCTTTTTGTGATTATTTATTTCATTTGGTTTGACTATTCCTTCTGCCCAAACCTAATAATTAATTCATTTGAACTTTGACTTCAACCTTGTGAAAAAAACAATGTTTGCCCCTTTGCGTTCCTTAATCAATTCATTTATTTTAATACAAGCATCTCTTTTTCAATGCATTTACTATTGACATTTAAACTTAGCATTGCATCTAGATAAAACACCCCAACTCTGTGCTTAGTGACTTGATTTTCAAACTGTACTGCAAGCAGAGCAGAGCCGTAGAGCCCAAGACCATTCCAATATTTATATAAATATATTCACTTCTTTTGTGCATATGCTTGAAGTCAGTTTCAGCCCAAGAACATTACATATGCAGTTCAGTTTTCTGTTTTTGGCAAATAGTAGTCTTTCGTAATCAAGATTCGGGTATTTAAAAAGGTGTTATATGTACTGAGCTTGCTGGGTTAACAAAGAGGGTAAATATGTTATAGAAATACTAAGACGTACGAGGCTCTACCGGAAAAATATGAAAAATGTAATTGAGATGCATCGTTGTTTTGCAATTTCTGGACGTTCTTGAAACTAAAGATCAAAATATGCCCCACAATTTGTACTTTGGCAACTTCTTCACTTCTTTGCCACTGCTTGAAGGGCTGAAGTCCAGGGGTTGTAAGGTGTAAGGGTAAGGGATTGTCATAATGCAGATCATGCTGTAAAAGAACTCCAAAGTTTTAAATACGAAGACTATTAAGGGGAGAGGAAGATGAACTTTGAGTAGACTTCAATAATGGCTAGTGGAGTGTTTGCCTGCAAATAGTAGGACAATGGCGTATTTACCCTTGCATCCAATAATAAACTAGCATTTCCAACAACAGCATTATATCAGTTTTCCCAAAAAGAAAAAGAGTTCGTACAAGCACAGCAACCTCATATTTTTAACAAAACACAATAAAAATGTGAGAGGAGTTTACTGAGCTGATGAAGATAATATTAAGTTGTACAGAACATCTATTAAAGGGAAGAAATTATATTATCCTCTTATAACTCTTCCTGCGGATATAGCAAAGCAAAGTGCACTGAAGTGATGGAACTTGACCACTTGACGTTTTATAGGAAAGTTGCTGTTGGTGTTCTCGTGTTATTCAAGAAAATACGAAAAGGAGACCCGGTAAGTCATCAAAATACATGAGCATCCTAGATTTGAAGGAGTTGTATATTTTACAATGTAATAAAGAATAACTCGTTGCGGGTAATGTCACAGAAAATGCAACTTTGTTCAAAATACAGTATTGCATTAGACTCCAACAGCATCCCTTCAAATAAATTACAGCTCTTTAAGTGATATTAGTTTGTTACAATTCGTTCGTTATAGTCCGCGCCATGCATTTTCTGTCTAAAAATAAATATCTTTTTCCAATACCTACTTGTAAAGCTGCATTTTCTCTACGAACAACATTTTAATGATGAGGATGGATAAAATGTTACTTTATACATTAGTAAAAAAATATTCAATTATCGATAGCAACTAACAAAATACATACATGTTACCGTGGGAACTAGTACACAACTAAGTAATATGATCACCTATTTAAAATTATTTATTCAATTTTAAAATGTATTTGTGTAATTAATTGTAGATATTGGAAAAACGTTATATGCCATACGTGGATAAAGAGATTTTATTCATTTGGGGAAATTATCTCACTCGACTTTGCCTCGTTAGCTAAAGTTTTCCCCTTATGGATAAAAGCCTCTTTATTTACTTGTACCATACATAACTATTGAAGCCTCCTGACGATTTTGCAGCTACGCATTTTGGTGGGGTAAAATGACTAGAAAATGTTTAGCTTTCGGAGACCCTTAAACAGCATTTGCTTTGTAGTAGTGAAGGGTATTTGCAGTTAAGCTAGTTACGTAATTCCTCATTCAGATGAGTTTTGGAGAAATAAAGAAAATTAATATTTACGAGCTTGACTTTTGATGTTTCAAAACGTTTTCATACAGGTCCGACTTCAAAATTTACTGAAGACAGCTTGTTTGCTGGCAACTATGTTTCTGATATTCGGAAGTAAAATCGCGAAAAACATGTATGTCAGCCAAAATATTGAATACAGTCCTCGTGTATTCAGCATTTTACAGAGCTAGAATTTATTACAGCACTCCTGTTCGTGTCGTGCTTCAAAAATTAAAACTTCGCGTTGTAAAATGCAACCTAGCGCACTTGTAATGTAAATAACTGTTTCTTACCTAATGAACAATTTCTTAAAACTAAGAAGGTTTATCATTGTTATTTACTAACGAGACCTGGAATCCAAGGAGCAATAATTTTTGTATATTATACTTAACTCTAGAACTGTTAAGGCGAGGCATGGGCAGCCCACACTTTAGAATTTTCATTAATAAAGCAAAATTAAAAAAAAATATATCTTTATATTTTACTGTAGGTTACTTCTAGGTTTATTTTGCAAAGAATATACGAAACAGTTTTCATAGAAAGCACAAATTGTAGCTTCGGTGAAGTACATTTTTTCTTGTAATTGCGGTTTCATAAAGGTAAGCTGATCATTCTAAAAGTTTGCATGGGACCATAATTATACATTATCGACAATTTTCTTCAATAATATTTTGACGTATTTAGAACAGAAAAAGTATTCTACCTGAATAAATAATGTTTATATAGCGTCCGTGAGGGCGAACGAAGACCAATCCAACATTTTTGTATTAATATTTTCGTCTCAACACTCTCCATAGAATAATACTAAGTAAAGTTTTAACACTAATTTATAAACTCCTTGTATATAGACAAGATATATGCAGAATCTGAACCAAAAAGAATGTGTGTGAGCTGTTGGTGTCCATACATGGCAATACCCGGAAGCAAAAATATAATAGCAGTTCTAGGGTTAACTTAGGCATCAAAAGGAAATTTGGCTTTGATCTAAGAGGGAATCAGAATATTCACTACAGAAGTTTTGCAATTTTATTATTTTATTAGAAATTGCATTACAATTTGTAATCTACTAGTAAATATAATCGACATAATCTGTATAGATTGCAATAGGTTTAAGCTCTTTATTTCAGTGAAAGGTTTTTTTTCGACAACGTTGGTTATTACTATTTATATTGAATAGAACCGCGTAGGATCTTTAATTTGCAGCTAAAGTTTCATAACAAATTGGTTGATCTTGACTTTGTGGAGGTAGAAGAATCAATCTAACCACAAATGGTTAAGATTGGCGTCGTACCAACCATTATCTAATTTACAGTACGTCAAAGAAAATTTTAAACCAAAAACGCATTTAGAATCTATACCATTTTACATTCACCTATAAAATCTGGGCAAGGCTGAATAATCAAATATTGCCAGTAAGGCACGGGTGTAAGCAAGTTCGCGCCAAAAATTCTCTGTAGCTGTGCGTAGTACGTACTTTGAATTCCAATTGCAGTTTGGGCAGCACACTCCGAATATCGCATAGTTCAAACATGTTGTTTGAATATCGAGCAGGAAGTTTTCCTAAGTTTCATAACCCGATCAACTCCTCAACCCTGTCGTGTCCTTTGAATTACTCGAAAATTTCAGACACTGTTCCAACCCCAAATGTAGAAAACGGGCTGTTGCAAGGCCGATTCGAAACGTGGCGACATAAAAGAAGCAAATTTGTAAACACGATGGGATCGCAATTTTGCGGGTAGAATTTGTAAATTCCGCTACTTAAATTTTGCTTTAAACGAATTTTTTAGTCTGAAAATCAGTAATTAAATAAATTTCTAAAATGGCAAATGAATGGCGACTCCGTTCTACTGCACATATATATAAAAGAAGCAAGAAGCAGTGAAATAGAACGAATCATTTATAGGTAACTAAGCTAAAAGGCCACAAGAACGAAAGACTCCATAGTAAAATAATAGAACGCAAAGAAAACGAGCGAGAGGGCAATGTTTAATACTGAAATAAATTTCAGTAGTTTTAGCCATCTCATTAGTGTTAGTCAGAGATGGGCAGTAATTAATTACTTTGTTATTAAATTACTTTCTGTTGATTTGTCTTGGAATTAAATTACTTTTCAAAATACGGTAATTGTAACTGGTAATTGCCTAGTTTGTTAAAAAGTACTTGACCATTACTTTTTGAATTAATTAATTAATTAATTACTACATTCAATTTCTTGTGGGACTAATTGAAATTACTTGCAGTAATTTAACTACTTTCTGGTAATTGAATTACTAAATTACTGACTTTGGTTGGGTATTAAATCTCCAGAACGAAAAAAAATAAAAATAGGGCCTTATTAAGTTACATCTTAAACAAATGACAATAGGGAATTCCTGGTTCAATATAATTATAATTTATGATTTTAAATTATTAGTGAGATATCAGCTACTTTTGTGCATGAGCAAAGAGATACTTGGTGCAGGAGCGTATCTTTGTAGATGAGATGTGAATGTGTTGTGCCTTGTGTAGCGTAGGCTGTGCAGGATGTAGCATTGTAGCCTGCTAATAATTATTGTATAAGAACCGAAAACTTTGTAAGTACAGATTACACAGGAAAAATATAATTGAATTTTTTCCATTACAATTGATAGGAATAGCTTCATTATACAATATTCGTTCATAATAATTATTTATTAAATTCAATTTGTTTGTTTAAAACAATGTGCTGGCACATGGCTATCTAAATACAACTACATACAAATATACGAGAACTATTTTTAGTGAAAGTAATTGAAAAAGTAATTTATGGTGTGCAACTCGAATTATTAAATAATTGATAAGTGAATTACTATTTCATTTGAGTTCTGGTAATTCAATTACTTCATTGGACGGTAATTGGTACTAGTAATTAATTACTCTTTTAAAGTATATTTCCCAGTTCTGGTGTTACTGCATTTTTAGCAATCGACTCACACAATATCTTGCATACCCCTAGTGGCATGTTAGTAATGATGTGAATACGTAGGGATATGTAAATATATCTCAAATTCCTGAACAGAATTTTGAACTTAAGTGGGTTTGGGAGTACAAACAAATTTGTTCTAGTTGCTAACCTAAAATGTATGATGTAAAAGGCAGAAACCTTTGAGATAATAAAACATCTGACGAAGAAGGTTTGTACAAAATAATGAAAGTGTGACAGATCGCAAATAGAAACTGAGAATGCAAGACAACCATAACAGATGATTTAAATGCGCATAGTTTGGTTTAGAATATAAAAATCCATAGAAATGCGCTTTGATTGTAGAAGGTAAATTGTTTGTAAAATGCCATGTGAAATAGACATACAAACATATAATAGTGTCAAAAGAAATAACACTAGTGAAACGGATTACAGAAAAGCTAGTTTCATGCATTCGTTGGATGGCTTTAAACATTGGATTACTAGAAAAATAATTAGTATTTAACCCTGAATGTCTACAAATCATTATTCAAGTAAATTTATGATTAACATAAATTTATGTAGGCTGCTAGAAACAAGGACAAAAGAAAATATAATTCTATATTACAAAGCCGCGACGACTTAATTATATTAATACAAACGTTCAAGCACCAAGCTTCTATTAGCTTTAATTCTCAAAAATATTAGCTCCAAAACTATTTTCTGCGCATTATTTGACCTGCTGCGATTTTAATACTAATATAACAACGTACCTCGTCTGAAACACAATTGACGATGAAACAAGAGGAGGACATTTTGTCTCTATGCTTTGCGTAGGAAGTAAAGCTGTGCCTATATTGTAAACATTTTTTTTGTACATAAAAAAACCCTCTAATTGTTGCCAAAGTCAGCCAGGTTAAAAATTGTAAAATTATTATATACTGTACTATGTCGTCAAACAACGTGGTTTATTTTTTACTTTTACAAGCCTCAGCTTGGGCGCCATTTTCTCGGCATTTTCTTTTTGCTCTTGTAACGTCTCTGCAGTATTTTGAATGGCTGTCTGCAATCTGCTTTCTCTTTCTTCTGCATCCTTCTTACTTTCCTGCGTTGCTTCTCTGCAGTATCATGTATTGAAGCCTGCAATCTAGTTTTCCTTTCTGCGACATATTTCTTAGTTTCCTCTGCCTTTTCCTCTATTTGAGTAGACATTGACTAGAACACCTTTTCGATTAACTCTTCTAAATGCCCATCTCTTCGTGTTGTCTGTTGTTCTACTCTTACCTGATCTCCTTGTACATCTACCTCTTGTTGTTCTTCTTCCATTTCTACCTCAGCACCACTCACTAACACTTCCATTTCTTCCTGTTTCTCTCCTTTTTCCCCTTCTGTCCTTTTACTTTTTCGTGTAATCCGTTTATCAGCCATATTTTATTTTAAATGTTCAATGCAATTTACTTTGATTATGACCTTTTATTAAAATATAAATCTATTTATTTTTTTCAACAATTATTGACAATTAACCTTCTTATCAACTTTATTGAATTATTAATGCTTCCCCTGTTTTATTGTATTATTATTAATTTCCAAAGCAATTAAATATGGCACGTTTATTTATGGTTGTACCCCTAATAACTCATATTCAAGCCCACGTTTTTTTAAAATATGATATGGCAAACAAGGTGTTGTATTTAATTAATGTTGTCCCACAAATACTAAGCCCCACACTTGGATTACATAATTATGGTCGTCTAAGCTGGCTAACAGCCACAATGAACCTCACGTTTGAGCGTTTTAAATATGACAAGTTTATTTATTTAAGGTTGTGCCCTACAAATACTTTGCCCAACGTTGGACGCCATTAATATGTGCTATGTCGTCGAAAAACGTGGTTTATTTTTGACCTTTACAAGTCCCACGTTGGGCGCCATTAAGATAAATTTTTCTAATCTAACTTTGTTAATATCTTCTTGTCCCATATTATACTTAGCAAACTATCAATCGTTTGTCGAGATTCATATTGTGGCTTTGTAATCTGATTAATTCTGCGTGCATCTAAACATAAACGAAGTAAACCATCACGTTTCTTAACTACTACTAATGGATTAATAAAATTAGTCTTTGAACATTCAATTACTCCATCCTTTATCATTTTCTGTATTTCCTTTTGAACTTGTGCTTTCAATGCAGAAGGGAATTCATCAACCTACTGGAATGTGCCTCTTTTACCCTAGTGATCCTCCCCTGGAAGTGTCCTTTAGCCCCAAACAGTTTGACGTAATCCAATTTGATTAATGCATTTTGTCAAATGGACCTTTCCAATAAACTTGACCCATTATTATTCTCCAATGATTCATTTTTGTAGAGTACCTCTGCTATCCATTAGTTTTTACCACATACTTGCAATCTTCATTAGTTTATAACTTTATCTATTCTTGCTTATTTTAAACTTCTATTTTATTTAACCTCGTAGATTTTAATTACGCCCATTTTTATTATTAAAAACATTTTATAATAAAAGCAGGGTTATTTTCAATATTTTTAATTACACCAAAATCTTTTGCTACATTTTTTAAGTTTGTTATTTTCAATAATCGAAACAAATTACATCACCATATAAAAACCCTTTTTATACACTCTAGTTTTAATATATTTGATTTAAACCTACTAAATTTCTATTTTATTTCAATTAAGTATTTGTCATTCGCTTCAAACTGCAATTTTTAAATTATTATATTATTTTCGAATCCATCTGTTTTTCAAATAGCTATTTTCCATTCAACTATAAATTCTCTTTCACTTTGTAATTACATAATATCCATTCACATTCCCACCTTGTACCTGAATAGATCCAAATTATTTTCAACCATTTTAATTCCTTAATCATTTCTAAATTTGATTCTAACACACATATTAGACAATTATATGTGTTTTTCGTTCTAAAATAGACTTTTAAAAATAAAAACTCACTCATTCAAATTTCTAACACATATTCGACTAGACAAACTTGTAGCTACAATAAAATATAATAAAAAATCGGTAGGGCAGAAAGGTTTTGCTTTTCACGCACCAAAGCTATATAATTTACTGCCTCTTCATATTAAAGTAATAAAATGTAAAAAAATTTATAAAAGTAATGTTAAAAGCTGGGTGGGTGCATCCAGAGATGTCATTAATGCAACAATAGAGAACTAAATTTCATAGAATACAAATTATATATACTAAATAAATATTTATACGAAATAGTTTATAAAAAATATTAAATCTAAAACAAAACAGTAATAACGACTGTTTGACTAGTAAAAATGTATAAAAGTACTTACTAATTGCCTTTACCACATACAAGCTGCTTTAGCAAGTGGAACTGAAAGTAGCAGAACTCTGCGACAAAAGTACCACGTTTATATATTGTTACTTTTCTCTATTTTAATGTTTAATTCTCTCTATATTGCTTATGTATTTTGGCGGCAATAAATTATTATTATTATTATTATTATATAGGGGTGTATATCATTACAATACGTATATTAATTTAAGATAAATGAAGAAAAATACTCCATTCATAACTATACAATAAAAATGTATGTCAATACCTATTCAAGAAACCAAACGTATAGTTTGTCCAAAAGAAGAAAGAAAGACGGCTAGGAATAGAAACGTTAATCAAGGTAGTTGCTATACAGGGGGTTTAGAAGGGGATACTAAAGCACAATACACGACATTGGAGCCAGATAATCTCAATCCTAACTCTCACCTTCACGTAGTAAACCCTGTCAATCCGAGCAACCTTATCTGAGATCTAGTAATCAATCCAGGTGGGAGATAAAGTCGGGATCAAACGAGAGAGGGGAAAATATCCCTCCGAAACGAGGGTTGGGCTAGTAGCTAACCATCCCAAATACTATAAACGTACCACTAGTACAATTTTTGTGAATACTAAAGAGTGGAAAACCGAACGGACCCAACGTCATAGACCCTGAAAAGTGTAAGGGCTATTGACAACGATCTCAAACCCTATACATGGCAACTTCTGACTCTACATAAAGCTGGAGCTCTAAGATGTCTAATTATGTTTTGTCAAAAAAAAAAGAGGGCGCCAGGTCCTCGACGTTGTTTTAATCCTTGCGTCGGACCATCACAAGGTGGAGATAATTATCCAGGAGAACAAACAAAATCAAAGTAACGGCCAATAAGATATCACAACTTTATTTAATAGTTGATGAGTATTAAAGTGCAAACACTCAAATATAAACAAAAAGAGAAATACATCATATATATGGGAGCGGCATAAGCGTCAACAAAATTACTCGTATAATTAAAACAAATTACCCGAGCAGGTACGGGCGCCGCAAAGGCACTAAATAAAAAAAAACAATATCTAGATATATATCTAGGTCCTAGAGCGGGCACAACAACTAATAATACGCCGGTACAGAGCAATGCAAGTATATTCTGGCTAACGTTTAGCAACGATTGTTAGCTCTAATTGACGTTAAAACTACGCTCCAAAATTTCTAGCGGTCGGAAGCAACGTACGTCTAGCGTGGCCACACCTTACGCCGAGGTCCCTATTAATTGAAAGGCATCAGGGTATTCATGAATAATGTAGCAAAGACTTGTATCTGCTCTTTAACAAATTTGATACAGGCGTAAAATAAATAACCGGGTCGCGGAGACTTGAATTTGAACCTGCGGCTTCCGTAGTCGGTTCACCAGCCACTACCGTCGTCTAGCGGCTATCTTCACGCTGTAACATTTTGAACTGCAAATGGCGGCGTGAGAGCAAAATATAAAAGTGTAAATACAAATCTACATTTAAATATATACCGGGAGCCGAGGGTTTAACGGTCTGAGCTGTTAATCACAGCTACCGCTTGCTACCGGGTAAGTGAAAAGCAACATTGAAATAGGATGCTATCAAAGCTCGAAGTCCTATGATATCTAATCTGTAATTTATAGGGGGGGGCCTACTGTAAAGCAGCGGAGTCAACGCCGACAGAACTTTGGTAAGCCTAATTGACTTTAATAAATAAACTGCAAAAAGTGACCGCACGAATTTTGCGGCAGCCCTAACATTCATATCTTAAACGAAACCATTTGCAAAAAGCAAAGTACACGAGGGGTACGACTCGTCAAGCGTGCCCTAATTTCTATCTATACGAAGCACTACTGCTCTATTATAAAATACACCAGCCGCAATGTGAAATAACTATGTTAGGGTTTTGCCTGCAGGAAGATACGTTGGAATCTAACCTTTCCGTTGGCTTCCGTGTAGTCTGTCGCAGCTGGAGGCGGCCGGGAAGCGAAGGTCACGGCAGCAGCTGCTGACGGCGGTGCAAACTATGAAGGCTGTGAGTAGCCTGCAGGTGGGTGAAATGCAGTCACGTATTCCCTAACGTAGCCCTCATGCGTTGCGAAATCCACAGGCAATTTGACAGTTTCAGGGGCCCAGGTCGACGGACTGGATTCCAGCAAAGTGAAACCGAACGAGGAATGCTTAATCCCAACAAGAAATGGCTAGAACGTACAATGCCCAAATGAGCCCGCGAATAAGAAGACAGGGCCTTATCTTACCTAACGATGGTATGAAGCCATGTGAACGCGCTAAAGTTGGTCCCAGAAATCCGCAAAAGCGACAGGACGTAGGTAAGCAACTATATACCAATTACGAACGTCCGAAACAAAGCATGAGTACTTCTAGATCCTCCACAAAACTATTCGGAGATGAGCTCAACAATAAGGGCTCTTCGAAGCACTAAGCTGCAGGGGATGACCAACTAGCACGGCAATTTTGCTTGGAAAGAAAGCAGAATTCGACACCAGCTTCACAGGTCACAAGATAACAAAATTTTTGGGCAAGTGGACCAATAAAAACTTCCCGAAAGATATGACTGCAACAAGAGATAACAAATTTGTTCTAGCAACAATTCAAGCCAGAATATAGTTTATCACGAATGCATGTAAAATTGCCTAACCACCAGGCTTAAATATCTGTAGAAATGAAACTAGAATATATTTAGTTAGTAAAATAAGGGTAATTAGTAGGGGAGTTGCTTACGAAACTGCTTAATAATTATAGGAAAATATTTAAAACTAGGATACAGCTAACCAGACCTAATCTAAAGCATGCAAAATTATCAACAAACCACCTATTAATAGTTAAGGATAAAACTTCAACTAGCAAATGTTTACTAATAAAGGGGACGCTCCAAAAGTACCGTAACAATGTTCAATCTATCTGCACTTTGACATGATTACATGCTTACCATGTACTTGGTCTGTTTTTTGTTGATGTTTAAACCATTTCGTCTCGCTTCACTCTCCAGAGCCATTGCTGCCTTTTCCATTTCCGGTTGTGTTTTCGCTATGACTGGCAATGGATATTTTTACTTATTAGCATTTCACTTGCACTTCTTTTGCTGTCTTACTTTTTTTTACCATAATCTTGAACAAACCTGAAGATAGGGGGTCTACCTGCCTTAATCGATTTATGTCTTTGAAACTTTCTGTCAAACTACCGCTAACTTTAAGTTTGTTTTTTGTGTAGTCTAACGTCATATTCACTCGCGTCTTTAGCTTTGACGGGAAAGTTTTTCATTGCGTCATATAGTTTGCTGTGATATCACTGTTTAAAGTCGATACACAGGGTATGCATTTCTGTTTTTCTTTCATAAAACAGCACTTGCACGTTTCAAACTGAATATGTGGTCTGCAGTATTAATTTAGCTTCTGCTTTATAGTTATTCGAAGTATCTTTCAAGTCGTGTCCATAGGTGCTATCTCTTTATAGTAATTATATTTCGCTATGTCCCATTTCTTATGAATTGGGATGAGAGTGGCTTCATTATTCTGGCACTCTTTCTTCATTTGATATATCTTGAATCAGTCAGCGTATATCTGCATATAGATCTCCGCCCATATATACGTTATCAATTCCGTATGTATTATTATTATTATTTACCTCATTCTCACTCGAACTCTCGGTCGTGTCGTCTGTCTTCTGTTTCTGCCCCATCAATGCCATTCTTATTTAACACTTGCGAAATATTATTTCTCTTTTCTCCAATTAATTTTCCTAACATATATTTACAATTTACGATTGCTTTCTGTTGGTGTAATTTTTGCAGTTTCTGGAAAAATCTTTTTATCTCTTTCTGGTTGCACTTTTTTCAGTTTTCTCCTTGTATGCTTTTTTTAATCCGTACAAATAAGTTTGCTCAAGTTCCGTTGTTAGTAGTTCCACGTTACATCGCCTGTTTTTAGCATTCTATCTCTTCTTCTTCCACAACTTTAGTTCACGCTTCCGCAATATTTCTTTTGAAATAACTTTGTTTTTTGCTGTTTTGTACATCCTCCAGATTATATTTACTTGATTTATTAAATATTTGTAATTTTGATAAATTATTTCATCCTTATTGTTGCCTTAACATAAAATGTTCGCTATGTATGTCCGCCCCTCTGTGACTTTTCACATCCACTATTGTATTTTTTGCTTGCTTCTATACTAGTATGTGGTTTATTTGATTAATTTTTCTTGTATTAGGTGCCATCCATGTCGCTTTCATTTCAAAATACGTATTACTTAACTTAAGATCTATATTTTCGCGAAATTGGTTAACCATTTCAATTTTTGAAACCTCGCATTGGGTGTGCTTTTCTATATAGGTCTGTTAACACCGTCTTTTCTTATTTTGCCATTACAGTATGCGAGAACAATTTTTTACTCTCTTCTGAGCAGTATGTCAAACACTTCTTCTAGTTTTTCAAAGAATTAATTTTTAACTTCTTCTGCTTCTTTAGTTGGGACCTAGATGTGCATTATTACGCTTATTTTCTGATGATCTCCGTGATCCCGTAAATAACAAATTTCTTCTGGCCTTCTTATTTGAATATAGCTTGGATTTCCAAGATTTTTCTGTTGTATTGTTCTCGATAACTTAACTCCTAGACCTGCAGACTGTTTTCTTCTAACTCTAATAATAACAGAGATTGTGATTTAAATGATTGGGACACTACTAAAACAATGTTTCATTCATTAAAGTATAAGCGATTAATTTCATAAGATTATTACATTTCAAATTATAATTTCTCCATAAGTATTTCTACTACAAAGAGTTAACAAGAAAATATTTCTCTTAGAAATTCTGAAAAATGCAACAGCTTTAAATTACTGTAACAAAGCGAAGCTCTTAAAATTGGTCTATAACATTAAACTTGCTCCGCTCCTAAGCCAGAATAAATTTTAGTTAAAATTCCATTATCGTTTGCACTCAAAAAAAAATTTTCGTATATAAATAACGCGACAGACAGTCAAACCACAGCAATGCGATTTGTGCTTCCGCAATTAATGGAGGTCCACTTTTCAGTTTACCTTTCTTCTTTGTCAGCTTTTCCTCTCGCAGCAGGAGAGGTAATGAAATTGGCATCTACGATTTCTGGCTCAAACAAGTTGTGGGGAACCGGAAGTAACGCGAGGAACTGGAAAGGGGCAACGTGAAATGATCTGTGCTGACGCCTTTTCTTTGCTCTAACGATATTGCCAATAGTGTTGAAATGGGCGCGAATAACGTCTGTAATCACGGATAGTTTTCCTGTTTTTCCGCCAGACTTTAAAATCCAAACTCGTTCTGGCTCCTGGCGACTAGAGCCAAATCTATTTACGCGCAGCGCGAAAGATAATTTGGGGTTAATCTCGTGTTTTGAAAGCTCGAACCAATTACAAGTGAATCAATAAATCGTTCGCATTTCCCTTGCACAAAGTTTTTCATTTGCCTGTGTCAAAGCTGCAATATTAACTAGGTGGGGATGGAAAGATGCAAAATTGCGATGGGTGCAAGAGTAGTTGAATGATGAGCGTATTGAGGGGTTAAATGGAAATCGGGTGGGAAGAGGAGAAATGTGAAATCTGTTATTCAAAAAATGCAAATCATTCCATTCAGACATTGGTGTAGGTTATTCAAATACGACGCTATTCTTAAATTCGCAATGTTACAGAACATCATTTCGCGGGAACGCTCATAATGAGTAGGTCGAACCAAGTTTATAAAGCGGATAACGAGAACTTGGCGCAATATGGAGAGGATCCGGCCAGAAATTGGCATTTTTAGTGCTTTTAAAATTCCTTCAAATCCTGTTACGCTTTCTATAGGAATTTCGCGTTTATAGCTCAATATATCTTTATTGCCTCAGGTAAATTTCACCAAGTATCAGAAAACGCTAAAATTAGAGTAATCGGTTGCAATGGGTAGCACGTTTTTTAAACTTAAATGTTTGTTTAGATACTTGCTTAAATGTCTTTTTAAAAGCTCATAAAGAGTATAATACAAAAAGTTTCGGCTTCACATTTCTTTATGAGTGAAAAAGACAGACTATAGAACAAGCTGAGAGGCTGATATGGGGAAATATGGATACTATAAAGATATAAAATAAAGCGAAAAGTAAAAATAGGCAAATGAAGATGAATAAAGTATAACAGCAATGGTTACCTTCTGAGGTGGAATGTACGAAACAGTCTATAATAGAGGAAGCAATAAATGATTCAAAGTTTACTTTGAAATGGTGTCTAAAATAGGATAAGAATTCGTAATCACCAAAATAAGTCAGAGTAAACAAATAGTGACATTAATTATATTTGTACTTCTAGAATAAAGTGAATAAGAAAGATAAATTATACAAGAAGCTGAATAAAATGAGTAAACGCATCTAAGCTAACTGGAAATAATAGGGTTTAAAGAATTAAAACGGGACGTCTGCAATTGCTTGCTTTTTTGCTTATTTTCATACTTAAAGTAAGACAAGTTGTATTTTCTATGTTTTATTATTGTAAATTAGCTTTAAGCAATGTATTCTAAAATTACATAAATGCATAGAGCCGTTCCTGTGCATACAACACTGGAATTTCGAGTGTGTGTCGTTACATCAGGGAAACGACAATCGCGGTTGTTGAGAACTGGAATTAAGCAGTAGCAAGATTGAGGGAAGATCTACCTGCATTACCCAAAACCGAAATAAATAGCAGCGGCGTGAAACCTGGCAATATTTAAATTGATGCCACAGTTTTAATTTGAAGCGAATAAACATTTACGAATTAATGCATTCTCAACGTGCACGAGGTGAGTATACAATTTGAGCAATATCTAAAGAGTGTTTTAAAGAATTACGAAGTCGTGAGGTCAGCCAGTCGTCGCTGACGCGATAAAGCCAGCGATAAGAAGCGAGGACACTTTTCCAAACAGGATTGGGTGTGTTAGGTGTCCATGCAGCACGCCATCCAAGGTATGGATGTCACAGCTTAAGGCGGATCTAAGTGTTACTAGGATTTTTAATATTGTTTTAGTCGTTCATGTATATTGTGAACTTATATACGAGTAGCCCCAGCTATCCCGCATGCAAGATCTGTTAGGAGTTTTATGTTGCTTAACAAATAGCGGTTGTTTATTGTCACGAACTAAGGTATTAACAGAGTTTCATGACCACTGAGCTAGCTAACCGTACAAACAGTGCATACATTTACTTAAATATTAAATCGCACGAGACGTCTCATTTAAATTTAAAGTACCAACATTTGTTATTATTTATGGATACTATTAAATACAAATTGATAGTAAGTTAAATAAACTTGTATGTTGTTACTCCATCTGCTACTTATTTTTTAAAATTTGACTGTATCGGTCATTTCTCTTATAAGTTTATAATAATCCTTGTGTGGCCTCCGGTTCAACTGTATGGAGGATATTTTCTTAGTAAACGTAACCGACATATATAAATAATGTTTTATTACATTTTCAATTGATTGTTTCAATTATAGCTTCATAAACTCCTACGCAGCAACGAAAGGAAAATCAGACGTGGAGAAAGAATAATTTTGTGGCACCCTAGAAAACGACTATAGCAGCATTAGCAGATGTATACCAAATGAAGCGCCTTAAGCTTATGACAAAAGAAATAGTAGGAAAATACCACTACGAATTTCAGTAAGGTAAGTTAACAACCGATCAAATATGTCCACTTAAATATCCATTAAACAAACGCGTAAGTCATTAGAAGATGCAAAGTAAATGCAAGCGGCAGGATATTCAACAAATCAATACAGATATTGGCATATGCTAATGATATAGATATAGCTGAAAGAAGTACAGTGGTTGTTAAAGAGGATTTTATAAACCTTAAGGAAGCTATAGAAGGAATAATATTAAAAGTAAATTGGGAAAAAACAACGTATAGTGTCACAATTAATAACTATCACTTTGAAGTAGTGTATATGTCTATCCTGTTTACAGGTAAATACAGAAGACAACGCCAGTGCAACGACTAAAAGAAGGATATATTTAATCACAGGTTGCTAAAACGTCTAAGATCTATCAACATATCCCGACCTAACAATGCTAAAAATTTCTAAAAGTCTCTATAAGCTGTTTTACGCCATGTAATTATTACTGAATATTGTGTATTTGGGTGGATTTTATACATTGTTTCTCTAATATAGCAGAGGACCTCTGAGGGGCTTGCATTAATTTTATTTTTCGGGTAATTTGTTGTATTTATTAGGGAATGTCGTTATTCGGCTTCACTAATCTCCTTTAAGATAACTAGCTCTGTTGCTTTCCCATTTTTTGTGTATCAGGTTGCTTATATAGTGGCAATAATCAGGTGAAGATTTATTATGGATCATTAAATTTCTGCACCTATCTGTTTAATTTAGGATTTTTATGCTATTTTCGAAGTAAAACCATCTGTAGGCTGTCCGCAACCTCAGCCTATTGTTTGCTTTCCCGTTTTTTTTTGTAACCTCGATGTTCTTCACGTTACCTTTCCAAGCACTCTTAATAATTTTCGAATACCGAAGGAGCCATACATTGGTGTCCACCATCTATTGACCTTGCACGTTGAAGAAAAACATAGCACCTGGTGGCACGAATCTGCCCTAGCTTTATTGAGATTTTTAATTTCATTCGCTGCAAATGATCGACAATTGAAGATTAGAATTTTCTATATTCCATATTGAAAGCCCCCAAGGGCACAGTTACCTCCATTGTATTTTCCTCTGCATTCGAAAACTGCATTGTTCGAAATTTATGCTGTACTTTTTAATTGTCAAAAACAGTAAACGGGTGATTTCAGTGATATATGCTCTCACCGGCGATTGTGAGAAGAACTTATTTATTAATACAATAAACTAAACGACTACTGATATGCGATTAACGCATCATATCATTAAATTTGTTGAAGAGCCTACCTGATGCTCACTTCAATTAGGGTTTAATTAACTTCTAAGTTGTTTGTGTGTTCTTTACACAGTACCCATAATTTTGAATTTATTCAGTTGAACCACCTATGTGTATGTTCAGGGTGGAGGTTATAGTGGACTGTATGATTTTAATTTGGAAATTACAGGATACGTCTTAGGGGTGCAGGAATTAAAAAGGGTTGTGAACCAACGGTCTTGTGTAGTCTCACACGAGAGGAATTTAATAGACTTATTTTCCGTTGGGCAGAGGTTGGGTGAATACAGACAGATGTTAAAACTGTATTGTTTATTGACTAGAATATTTCCTATTTATATACATTAACTATGACGTAAATTACAAGGTTCATGTTAGTTTGCCCCAGTTCGAGCTCGCATATGCACTTGCGTGTTCAATTTCATAACAAATAGATAGCAAGTTTGCACAATTGCAGTTTGTCGACCGGGTCATTCGACCAGTGCTGATACGAAACACTTACAGCTTGTTTGTTATTTCCGCAAGTAACAGTTCGCTTACGAAATATATGCATATTTAATTTTAAAAGTTAAAATTATGTTTTGGTTCCTAAACAATGTGCCTTTGCTGACATTAAATTTATTAAAGTTGTATTCTTAAAGGGTGTTAGTTTTAGTTTTGAATCTGGCGTTGACTCTGTACGGCAACTGGCATCCATATGTTTAGTAGTTATCAAGAACCATTTCGTTAATCGAACTCATGACCCAAAATTGCCGAAAACGTCGAGCTCGCCAAGGCTTTGCGCCCATGTAGGGGTTGCAAAAGCCAAGACACTACTTCTGAGATCACGTTTTGTCTATTGCTAATTTAAACGTGAACGAATTTCTTCCATATTACTAACGTTTTGTTTTTGTTACGGAGATCTTTATTTTAGATTGTTTTGATGTGATCTCCTGCATCTACTATTAGTCCAGTATCGCCTGCATAATAAATTGTTGGTTAAATTTGTTTTTTCTACAATATACCTTCAGCTTTCCAACAGTTAAATTTATAATTGTAATTAATTACAACTCTTACAACTCGTGGGATAGTCCCTTCCTATCTGCTCCTCGAAAATGCCTTTGTCCCTCTGTGTTTCCTTACTTCTACCTCCCACTATAATTCTCGTAAGTTTCCTTTCCTACGAACATTCCGATTATCGCTTCGAAACGTAAAAGGCGTATTGGTATTATTTTGGTGCAAGTGGAGTCGATAATTCCTGTTTTGCAATTCCGAAATTTTCGTCTAATAACTTTCCTTTGTATGCAGTCCGCATAATTATTTATTTAGGTATATAAACCATAAATATGCAGGACTAGCTTGAACGCCTTGTTGTTCTTAGCTAGTATTAATTGTGTCTTAACGTTTGTTTTTGAGAATTGATGCGGATATTTGAAACAATCTATTTGATAGTGTGGTTGCACAATAGTCACAAGGAAGTTTTTATTATGGCATGACTAATTTTCCATTCGTGGTATTTCCTCTTAAAAAGTATGGACCATAAAATAGAAAGATAATAAAAGATAAATAATATGCAATCGATAACTGCGACTGATTTTGAATGGGACCACTGCTAAGTTTGATATGAAAAACAAAGTGTTTGACACGCAAATAATTCACACTCGGAATTATGTGAAAATTTATAGTTTCCAGTCAGTCGCGCTTATTTGTTTACTACGCTAGATGGTATTCAACTGCCGATTAATTACGTAAACAGGATTATTAGCAAAACCAATGACCGCCCACGTAAAATATCTCTGTGAATGGAAAACAGTTTCCGCGCAACGAAAAAAGAGACAATCAGCGAGTAAATTCGTTTTGGTCTTCAGCCGACTCGATTAAAGTAAGTCAGGTATGATAATTTTA
Organism: Agriotes lineatus; assembly: GCA_940337035.1. NCBI lineage: Eukaryota > Metazoa > Arthropoda > Insecta > Coleoptera > Elateridae > Agriotes > Agriotes lineatus. The sequence continues at coordinate 36,876,847 of OW679194.1, read as the reverse complement.
TTACGAGAATTTGCATGTTGTTAATACTTCTAAACAGCTTCAATTCCAACTGCTTAAGACGTTTAATCATCTGGAGCGCACCCTGAATTTTTAATAACCCGAGTCATACTTTTAATAAGCTATGAAAACTTTTAATCTTCAGCTAACATCGAAATTCTGAGACGCCGACCTTATTTCTTCTGAGACGTTATATTGTCGTTGAAGTTGGATCACTTACTAGCAATGTAGACAGCAACAAGTTCCACCCAGGTATTAGAGCAAGTTTGCATACGAATGTGTTTATATACAATTGTTCAAGAAACATTTAGCTACTTAAAGTAAATTTTAATTTCATTTCAACTTTCTGCTTTTAGTTCCATTATAATGGGCTTTAGTCTTGCCGCATCAACTTGTCGTTAAGATGAGTGTTAATGTTGAGAAAATCACTTTCAATTTAGTATTATAATCCACGTTTTAACACTTTTAAGGTCGTTAAAATGCAACTGGTTAAGTGCCTATTAATTAGAGAAAATAATCTCGTTTAAAGAACTATATGCATCTAAAATATCAATCTTGTAATAATTTCAATGCTGACTTAAACTATTGTTAGAATTCCTATCGATCTCATTTAATTCTCATTTTATCAGTTCAAATGATAAAAGCTGCTTTGTTATGGAGGATATGGAAGGAGTATCAGCGAAGAGTGCTATTCTCTGATACAAAGTTAAGTGAAGTTTTCACTGACGGCGATGTCCTTTCATACTGTAAGCATCAAAATAGTCGTTTTATTATGTTATCCAAACGATCGTTTGCAGGAGCAAAACTTCCAACACAAACAATTCTTTCAATTAATATTGAAGGATTATCATCATCGAAAGAAGAAATTCTATAGATTTAATGTCAAGAATACCACTGTTCAGTCTGTGTATCTAAGAGACACTTAGGGGTCCTTGGCAACCATAACTTAAAATAACTGATGCATGGTGTTAGGATTATATGGTGTGCTACGTAGCGGTTCAATTTTGGTCAGTTCCTCTCATGACGTCAGCTTGGGAGCAAGCCGTAACGTCCGCCGTTATTACTAACTGCCCGGGATGCAGGAAAGCGTCATTTGCGAACGGGTTATTAAACAAAAATAGTTAATAAATAAAATGATTGTTGGAAAACACAAGTCTCCTTTACCTTTTCAAAAGAGTATTATTTTAAGCAACCGCTCCTTTTTACCTCCGCGATAAGTATAACATCAATTATTTAATAACATACAAACTCAATCAGGATGTAGTGGAAAACTCTTTTTTTTACATTCGAGGTATGGGTGCCACCAATGATCACTCGAATGCACTTCAAATCAAGTACAGAATTCGGTGGTACGTACTGGGACGACATCCATTGTCTATATTTACAATGAACAAAAATACCGAAGAGGATACCGAGTCTTGTTTAACCGCAGTTTTTTGTAGATAGTACCATTGAATCTTCAGAATTAGAAAACAAGGATGTGAATGATGATTTAAATATTCATAGAATTCTAACAAAACCGTGAGCGTGTGCGTGCGGACGTACGATAGAGCGAGTGCAGTGACCGTTATCAACAAAGCACAGCAGGCGTACTATATATTCACGGCATAAACGGTAACCTTATATTTAAGCAATAATCCCATACTGTATCCTACCTACCAAATTCGCAAAATTCCTCTGTCTGGGTGGGAGCCCACGGCTTCACCCCTATCCGGCATAAACACAGTAACAATGGAAGGAAACCAACCGGAAAGCAGTAGAACCTCCAGCCAAAGAGGTACAGCTGATAATACCACCTCAAACATAAACAAATCATCAAATAATACTGTAAATACAACATCATACTCAAACATTACCAAAACCGGCTTTAAATATCCCAGCAAAGAACACGGAATTATTCTCAACGCTGTAGAAGGCATCAAAATAAAAGAATACATTCTTGCTATCGGCCAAATAGTAACCCCAAAAAATATAATTGCTGCATCGAGAATTTCAAACGAAAGAATCTGTATATACCTATCAAACAAATCTGTGGTAGAAGAACTCCTTCGTGACCATCAGCAAATAATTATAAATGAAAACCAAATAAATTTACGAAGACTGATTACCCCCTCAAAGAAAATTATTTTGTCTAACGTACCACCATTTATCCCAAATGAAATAATAGAACAGGAGTTGCATAAACTCAAAATAAAAACTGTATCATCTATTTATTTTATTAGAGCAGGATTATCCGAGACAGAATATTCCTATATCATCAGTTTTCGTAGATTCCTTTATATACTCCCTCAGGATAGCCCACACAACCTACCAGATTCAATTATGCTTAACTAGGACAATGAAAATTATCGGCTATTTGTGCAATTCAATGAGCTAAAATGCTTCAAATGTAATGAATTAGGACATGTCTCTTCCAAGTGCACGAAAATATCGCCCGAATTAACGGAACATCTAAGGAAAGTACTAGTAAAACAGTTAAACCTCTAACACAAGACTCTACAGATGAAGAGGTACAAGCCGAAATTAAGAAGAAGAAAAAATCATCCTCCCAAAAACCAAAACGAGCAAAATTCGATCCCACCGAAGAACAGCCACCATTAGACGAATTACTTGAACCCATAAAAAATCTACTTTCAGCAGAACCGAATAGGTACAATTTTACATATACAGAGTTCTCAAAATTTATAAGGGATATCTACTCCTCCCCAAATCCGTTAGTAATAGCTACAACCTTTTTACAAGACACAGACACGCTCCTTAAAACACTCAAAGACTTCCATAGCATACTGTCACATAGAAAAATTAAATATCGCTTTACCAGAATAATCAAAATACAATTGAAAAACAACAAAAACTAATGACTAGCCAAACCAATTCAGCTTCTGAGTCCCAATTAATGAACTCCGATACTTATTTCTAAATATAAAAATTAAATTAATACAGTTCAACTGCAATGGGTTTTATACCCGCTTAAATTATATACAAATGCTTCTCTCTGACCATCAACCAGACATACTTTGCCTGCAGGAAACACATCTAAAAATGGGCAAATCTACAATACTGAAAAATTACAATACATATAACAGGTGTCGACTAACCCAACATGCCAGTGGAGGAGTCAGCCTTGGTGTACAACAAAACATCCATTCCGAACATCTACAGTTAAATAGCAAATTAGAAGCTATAGCCGTTAATATATGGTCTCCGTATAAAATAACTATTTGTAACATTTATATTCCGCCCGATTCGACCGTGGAAGAAAAAGATATCGAGAATCTAATCAATCAGCTTCCCGTTCCGTACATATTGGCAGGAGAATTGAATGCCCACAGTAGATTATAGGATAATAAAAACCCTCCAACAAACACAAAGGGCAAAGTGATAGGAAAAATCTTGGAAAACTTTGACCAACTGGTTTTGTTAAATGATGGAAGCCCAACGCATTTCAACGCACGCACAAATTCCCTATCAGCAATTGACATATCTTTTAGTCACGCCAAACTAGCCCCCATTATAGCATGGTCGGTACTCTCCAATCTATACGACAGTGATCACTTCCCTATATTAATAACAACTAACCAACCCAGACATATCAATATTCCTAATACAAAATGGAAACTATCCGAAGCAAATTGGATGTTATACCAGCAGTTTCTTCAAAGCTCAGCGTTTTTCCATATTCCCCTAGACATCAACGACCATGTAGAGAATATCACAGCAGCCATCATTAACGCAGCAACGACTTCAATTCCAGTTAAAACAGGTAGCCCTTACAAATATACAGTTCCCTGGTGGAACAATGAATGTTACAAAGCAGTCAAAGAAAAAAATAAAGCGTTCAATAGATACCGCAAATACCAAACAACCGAACACCTGGTAGAATTTAAAAAACTCAGAGCTCAAGCTAGGAGAATCATCAAGATCAGCAAGCAGAAATCCTGGATAAATTTTGTAAGCTCCATTAACGTACAAACCTCAATAAAAGAAGTATGGCAAAAGGTGCGAAAAATCCAAGGCAGAACAACCTCCTTCGAAATACAGGCGATTCAAAAACAACCAAATCTGTTAACGACAAATCAAGACGAAATAGCAGATATTTTAGCTAAACATTTTCAAACTGCGTTCAGATCGAACTCACAGAACACGACAGTCAATGCAGAGAATAAAGAACCAATTATCACACAAAACAAAGAAATATATAACACCCCCTTCAACATGTCTGAACTTGATACAGCCCTAATTGTAGCCAAAAACACCTCGCCTGGTCCAGACAAAATTCATTATCAAATGATAAAGCACCTTCCAGAAACGTTTAAAGAAATTCTACTTGCCTTATATAATCGTATTTGGGAGAACAACATCTTTCCTAATCAATGGAAACAATTAATAATTATGCCAAAAATAAAACCACACAAGGATAAAACAAAAGCCTCTAGCTATCGTCCAATCGCATTAACAAGTACGCTAAGCAAGACCATGGAACGCATGGTAACCCAACGACTTACTTATCATATTGAAAGTAACAATTTCATCACACCTTACCAAATCGGATTTAGAAAGAAACGGTCGACCATGGACAATATAGTAAAATTAGAAACCGACATTAGAAACGCCTTTGTAAATGGCGAACAGTTAATTGCAGTATTTTTGGATATCCATAAGGCTTTCGACTGCATCAATGTTAAGAAAATACTAAACACTTTAACAGAATGGGACATCAAAGGAAATATGATTAACTTCATAAACAACTTTTCGCAGAACATGAAATTTAAAGTAAGACTCGGAAGGTACATTTCAAAGGAATACACACAAGAAAGGGGCCTCCCACAGGGCTCTGTACTTAGTGTGATACTGTAGATACAAATTATGTTGGACGTTATTTAGCAAATTCTGTGAAGTATCTCGTGTACGCCGATGATGTGATAATATATACCTCAAATAAAGATATAAACTACATGCAAAAAGAATTACAACAAGCTATGACGTCACTACACAAATGGAGCCAAGAAAATGGTTTAACCTTCTCTACAGAAAAATCAAAGTGCATAACCTTGAGCAGGAAAAGACGACCCTCTACACCTCCCATAAAACTGGACAATTCTTATTTAACATACGTGAACGAAATCACTTATTTAGGAATAACATTAGATTCTAAACTAACATGGCATCCCCACATCCTAGGCCTGAAAAATAATTGTCAAAAAGTTTTAAACCTTCTAAAAGTAATTTCACACCAATCGTGGGGAGCAAATCAGACTACCCTGATGACAGTATTCAAGGCTTTACTTCGATCTAAAATCGATTATGGGAGCTTTATCTATGCAACATGCAGTAAAAGATTCCTCAAGCAGATAGATTCAACCAACAATTCTGGACTACGACTTGTTTCCGGCGTCCACAGAACGTGTCCTATCCAAAGCATATACGGCATTACAGGAGAATTGCCCCCAGAACTCCGCCGAGAACAACAATTACTTAACTACCTTCTAAGCGTTGTAACAAACCCAAGTCATCCGAACTATAGTGAAGCACTCAAACCCTCCTTTGAAAATACCTTTAAACTGAAGCCGTCCTTAACCCCCCCTATCCTAAATAAAGCAAAAAACCTTATGGAGAATTTAAACCTCAGCCTATCGTCAATCCCTACACAGAACAAAATCCTCCCAACCTGGACAGTTCGTATTCCTGAAATTAATACATCCCTTACGCAATTTGTAAAATCACAAACTCTACCTGCCGTTTACAAAGAGTCTCTGAAGGAAACACTCCATAAATACCCTGACCATCAACATATATATACAGATGGATCAAAAATAAACGACAATATCGGATCTGCATTTAAAGTGGGAAATCACATCGAATCATATAAATTAAATGTAAACAGCTCAAACATACAGCAGAACTTTATGCCATTAAAATGACCCTTGAATATATCAGCAATTCCCCACCAGATAAATACATCCTCATGGTAGATTCGCTTAGCGCAATCGAAAGCATCAAAGACGTAACCAATGATAACCCATACGTCTCCGAAATCCACTCTCTCTTTAACCAACTCACGGCAAGCCAGAACAGCGTAATCATCATATGGATCCCATCCCATATAGGGATCAAAGGAAATGATCAAGTCGATGAAGCGGCCAAGCGCACAACCACGATAGAGCAGACGATAAATACCATTACGGCAACCGACATGAAGGCAACTGTAAGAAACAGAATAACCGACAAATGGAACCAGTCATGGCGGGAAATTGAAGGGAACAAACTATGTAGTGTGAAATCATCCCCACAAAAGTCATCACTCAAGGTTCAACTAACCCGCAAAGAAGAAACCCATCTAAACCGATTGGCAACTGGACATATTCGTGCCACACATGAACATCTTCTCCAAAGACAAGATCCTCCAGCTTGTGAACTGTGTAATGTTCAACTAACAGTTAAACACATAATTATTGAGTGCCCAAAATTCCACCCACAAAGAATACAAAATCAGCTACCGGATAGCATGGAAACAGTATTCAAAAATACAGACAGTAGTGTTAAGAATTTATTAAATTTTGTCAAATCTATAAATATATCTGTGTAATCAAGACTGCGCTAATGGCCTCGGCAGTCGAAGCGCAAATATCAAAATTAAAAAAAAATCATAAAGATAGTACACTGCTCAAAGATTATATAGCGTGTTTCAAAAAAAAAAAAAAACTCAATCGCAGCATGCCATGAACAGATTGAAGTTTGCCGTAACTTGAGATATACCCATTGATGCAAATAAACTACCAAGTCAGAAAGAACTAAATTACAACTTGACCTTGAATTATTTTTCTAAAAATATACAAAACACTTAACAAAAAAAAAATTTATTGACCGTTATGATTATTACACTCGTTGTTGTGTACATGTCATCTTATTTTCCTTTTTGCGTGATACAATTAAACTTAATGCAGTGTAAATTTTTACCCGTCACACTGACAGATGTGTTTATAAACACATTGCAATCTGACATTCACCTACAGAGTTAAGTTAAGACATGACTAGACGTTCTATCTTTCTTTCCAGTGCCTACCTTAAATGAGTTTTTTTTAACACACGATACCATCGTTGAACCAGAGTATGAATCTGAAGTTATGTTTCCTCAATCTGAAATATCTACTTTCCATGAAACTCCATTTGAAAGTACTTTAAAGGCCTTGAATTCAAATTTTCTGAGACTTTTAGTAACCAGGGTTTAAAGTGTATAGCAGAATATGTAGCTTACAGATGTAAAAATAAATATAAAGATTTAAATTTAGGCGTAGCTAGAAGAAAACTTGATATTTCGAAGGGTCCGGATTAGATAGTTTCTTTCAAAAGGACATTTAATGTATCTTAGTGACGAATTAATGCAATTAGTTCGAATTCTAGACACACACTTTAGACGTTTACATAGTGAATTATTATCAAGAGTCGTTAGTTTTTAAAAAAATTGGTTGATGCAGTTGTCAATGGCCCTAATTACTTAAATGTGTTCCTGTATGAAATAATTCTTTGTATGACGCGAACTAGATTATAACGGGTGTTCATAAACAGTCGTCATCCCAGTAGGTTTTGACTTCAGAAACGTATTCTATTAAAATTGAGAAAAAATGCTCTATGACAGTACTCAATGACGTTTCATTGTGTTGTACGAATTAATCAAAGACATAACATTTTGTTTTTTAAGGCAACTGGGATGACGACTGTTTATGAACACCCGTTATATTAGATTAGTTTTTCAAACGGTAAACGAAAATTGCTGAAGAAATTGTCTAAACAGACGAATGTAAAAAATAGGTGGACAATAGAAATACAACAGACTTGCTTATTGCTTTGGTATTTGTTGCACAGCTAAATGTGCAAAATAAAGTTACTTGCATTATTTTTTTTTATTTTAATTTGCTAATGTTACTACTTCTAACTATAAGTCTCATTGTATTTACTATGTCAACAATTAAAAAGTTTGCGACATAATTTTCTCATGACGTATTTTATTAACAAAACCTGTGTTAATAAATTTAATAAGGCAGTTATATTAACCATAAAAATAAGCTCAACTTTCGTATTTGCAAATATTTTCTAACTTTGAAAATAAGAGCTACAGAGAATAATTACGAGCTCCCAAGCTGACGTCACAGTGTGCGACAAGGATAGCAATACATATGCGCGCGAGCACACCATATAATCCTAACACCACGAACTGATGTGCAGTTAACTTAAGTATATGACGTAGTAGTCTTTTACAATATCATCATGTTCACTTTATAATCCTTTATTTACGATATTTTCTTTTCGATTTCGCTTTTTCGCAGTTGTAATTTTCCTCCAAAACCTGCAATTTTCTTCAACAGTTTTTTTGCCTACCTCGTCCAGCCCTTTAATATATTCGATGTATTTTCCTTTATGTTGCGGCTTTTATTTCACTAAGAATTTGTGTTAACATGCTTTTCAGTTCTTCCATTTATTTTTTATGTTTTTTACTATATCCGTAACTTGTTATTATTCGTTCCTCACTTAGTGCTTATTTTTATCCGTTTTATTTACTGTTGTCTTCGTTTTTTAATGCTTTCTCTGCTTTCACCGCTAGTTATCTCCTTGCATAAGATAGAAGTAAAGAGCAAAATTTTCAGAAATTAAGCATGTTTACATAATTTTATATTCTAAATATTGCCAATGCCCAGTGAAGCACATTACGTTAAAGAGGAATGTGTGGAAATATAAATAGTAAGCTAAATACTTCGTAATAATCTCTGACCACAAATCTTGTTGATTCTGGTTTGGCAGAATTAGTAGCTGAACTTGATAGTTGCCCAGGGAACGCCCAAATTGACAAACATCATGAAAAAGAAATATTTTAAATTAATTTCCGAAGGTCTCAAGAAACGGTCTGCAGTTATTAGCACAAAAAATAAAAAAGATTTAACCTGCATTTTTAAATGGCAATCCAAAAACACAATCATAACAAAAGTATTAATATTTTACATTTTGCAATAACTAGTTGGATAATATCAAATTCGATTTAAATTTAAGTTAATTGTTAATGTAAACTCAGGAGAGACAATTGCATATATTAAGTTTGAAGCAATATTTCAGTTAAAGCTTTGGAAGTTCAATCGATTTCGACAAAGAGTAATATTCGGAATTATTTTGCCTAATAGTAATTGATATATCTAGAGGGGTAACCCAGTCTTACCATGAGAGCATATTTTGGTAATTTATGTGAAAAATGTTAAGACGGTTACCCCTCGAAATGCGTTCATTAGTTTATTGTTCATTGAGGCAATAATTTTGAATCAATTATGATTACTAAAAACTGCTAAATCGAAATCGGACTATCATGAATATGTGTGATGTTGCTATAGTGCCTATTGTAAACAAAATAAAAATCTTAAAATGGAAATGCAAAACGAGTTATCCCGGATGAAATTAAAAAGATTGCCGCCTCCGCCACGGAGGAAATTGTCCCTTCGAGTGGATGCATGTTAAATGTATCTTAACATTCGAGGAAGCGATCATGTTAAACACTGTTTAACATTTCAATGAACAATAAATAAACAAATCAATAAATGTCGATTATTTAGTCGGTTATTGGGCCACTTTTAGTTACTATTTACCTCTTAGTTTCGTATGATTGCTGTACTGGTGGTTACAATGACGATACTTCTTTAGTATCGTTACAATCATGCAAAATACTGCAGTATCAACAACTAAACTTGTAAAATTTGCTTAGTGGTGAATGTTAAGTAGTAAGAAACTATTTGATAAGATTTCCAGTCATCGAAGTTTCGACACATACAATACCAGACGATGATCATAAGGGAAACGAACCTATGTAATGTGGTAGTGGACACTGTGCTTGACAGCTTGACAGCTCTGACTTAAAGGTAATAACTTGCGGCATGGGAATAGACTAGCCAACTATAGTAGATATAGGATTTTCTAAAGCATTACAGAGCCATAGCAAGTTATTGTCCCAGTCAATCCAGTTGCAATTAAACTACTTAGTTGCTTGCCAATGGAAGTATTTATCTCTGAATTTTTTTCTATCTATTTGTGAACAGGAAAGACAGATTTGAAACTCGATTGCTTTTAAATACTTAATTTTGCTTTAAAACCGTAACAGGCAAAGCTTAGAAGAAACTTTGTGCAGCTGAAAGAAACTTTGAAGTAAGGCATTGATAATTAGTTGACATATAAGATTCATAAAAAAAAAATTAACTTTTTGTATAGCAACCATTCAGTTGAATACGTTGAAACTATATAACCTTCAGTGATAATTGCTTGTTAACAAAAGATAATCTTGAATGTCAAGACCTAAGGATTAATTTTATTCATCCTTCCTTTAGGGGACTTTCAGCATTAATCTTTCTAGAAAAAAATTAGTTTTGAAACGAAATAGAAATGTGAAAAATCCTGTTGTGCCACGTGTCGAATACGAGTATAATACTTACTTAAGAAACCAAAAATATCGACTTACTTTCATAATCTGCATAGGTGGGGGCTGCAGAAACAATTTCTGCCACTACGAGGAGGACGCAGAGAGTTGCACAGAAGCACTTCAGCGCTGAGTAGCCTTGCATGTTTGATCTGTTGGCGTGTGCTCTGGAACAAGGAGACGGTGGTTTAGTACAGATTTATTTAACGAGATGCCCTTACATAATAAAAATGCAAATTCGCAATTTCACTCAACTTTACGTGCGAGCTTTAGAGTATCAAGTGCCAGATGTCGGTTATGGAGATCATTGATTATGCAAGTACTCCACGACTTGGACACCTGTTGGGTCGTTTTAATGAAATTAAATAAATTACCAGCTGGCGGGTGCATCATTAGCTATTAAAAGTTGTTTGTGCAAAATGATTTTCTGCTACCGAATTTTGTCGTAGGTTGTGGGTTAAAGCCTAAATTTTTGTAATGGTGCTTCGCCTAACGAATAGAAATATTTCCGAATTGGCAAAGAACTCTTCAGGTGGACCGTCTGGAAACCAAAGTTTATACTAACGCTAAAGACTGAAAGAACAAGCAGATATTCGTAATAAAATTCAACTGTAATAACATGGATATACATTTTAGTTATAGTTTTAAATAACATTTTTTAATAAATAAACTGTCGATTATATTTGTGACTAAAAATCACATGGAAATTACTACAGTAATACAGACAAGTAAAATATGTAGTAATCGATCGGAACATACATGAATTGTTTGGCAGTATGCATATTATCAAGTATCTAAGAATCGAATTAGATATGTTGTAACATTTAGATATTGACCTACGTTGTTGTAGGCGCTTATTGACAAAGTAAAATCGTGTAAGTATGCAACAGCTAAGCAGCTGAATTAGAGGTGAATTCAAAATAACCTAAGTAACTTGTGTCATTTAAAAATAGCTGAAGAATATCCGAATGTTTCAAATTTAATTGGTTTCTCCAAGCTAAGTGCGAATTACTTTTGCAAATAAGTTATAACATTATAAGTATACAGAATTTAAACTACATTACTTAAGACAATTTTGAAATAAAATACTGCAATGTGCTGAGTGTGGACATAACCTAACTAAGGTGACTTATTTTAAGTAGCATGGCCTATAATTTAGATACTAAATAACAGGTACGCATTAAATATTTATATAGTTATTTAAAAGCTTAAATATATCAAATATGATTCGTCGAATTCGTTTGACGCTTGTTGGGTTATTTTCAATAAAATTAAATTAATTACCCGCTGGTGAGTGCATCATTAGCTATCAAAAGTTGTTTGTAACAAAGGATACAAGATTTGATCATTATCTTCGGAACTGTATACTTATGTTATCGTATCGTAGAAATCTGAACGAACATTTAATAACTGTAACAAAATTTCATTACCAATAAAAGCATCCTGCGTTTGTAATTTAATTTAAAATTGGAAATGGAAAAGAATCGAAAAATACGTCTATCTATATTATAAATTTTTGAGTAGGCTTAAGGTGGAGCTAGAGAAAGCTAGAGCTAATTCAAGGTAATGCCGGGTTGCATTTAGTACCAAAAGCTGCTGGTTGAGTGGGGCTTCATTTTTGTTTTCTTGTTACTTAATTTTCCTGGATTATCCGAGATTAAAATTAATAATGAACGCGTTGAATTAATTTTGTTACATTGTCTATTTAGAACGTAACGATGAGTTTAAATTCATTTTATGGATATTTCGAAAAAACAACATATTTCTGAGCGCATAAGAGAATCACTAAACATCGCAGTCGTAATAGGAAGCGTTCTCGAAAAAAATTTCCAATCAGATGAAAATAATATTTCCATAACAATAAGAACATTATTTCATTATCTCTCTCTTTCGGTCGTACTCTCAATGATGAGAAGTCCTGACTCCGTGTGTTTCATATCTTTCCATCGTTTCCTATCTTCTGTGTCCCTTAGGGATGTTTGTAAGAGTTTTCCTGTGATTTTCTATATCTCGTTTACTCATCTGGTGGGGGAGTACTCTCTTGGCCTCTGACCGTCGATTTTTCCCTGTATCTTTAGTTTCACCAGGTTGTCTCCTTATCTTCTGTTTATAAGGTTATATTATTGAAGAATGCGCCGCCGAGATATTGTGGAGAGTCGATCTCTTATTCCTATTTTTTGAATGACTGATATATTTGTCCTTCGTGCTGTCCATAAAATACGCAATAGTCTTCTCCAGCACCAGAAGTCAGAGTATTGCGAATACTAGTACATGTATCAGTTTCATCGTTATATTCTGCGATTTTAATTTGTGCTCCGCTATTTTCTTTAGATTAGTCATCCCTGTTCGTTCCATGTGTATGCCTCGTTTAATTTCTGATTCGCAGTTTCCCTGATTATTTACCTAAGATTCTAAAAAAGTTAAGCTGTTGGTCCTTTCCATGTCTGGTCAGGTATTTAAATGTTGTAGCTTGTTCCCTCTATCTACTATCATTAGCTTAGTTTTATTTAAATTTATATCTCTCGCTCGGATTTCTTCTGTTAGCGTTGTAGTGGCTCTTCCACTTCTTGCTCGTCCTTTGATATTAATGTAATATAATCAGCATACCTGAGGTTGTTAATTCTCTTACCTCCGATGGAAATTTCTTTCAGTGTTCTGTTGTTTTTTATTATTTCGACGTATATATTGAACAATCTAGACGATAATAAGGAGCTCTGTCGGACACCTTTTGCATATCTGAAATGCCCGGATGTTTCATTTCCGATTATTACGCTATTTTGTTTTTTTTTCATATAAGATTTTTATAATGTCGGTGAGATTTTGTGGTACACCCATTTCTTCGAGAACTTTCCATAGAATCTTCCATTTCACACAATCGAAGACCTAGCTATAATCGATAAAGCATATAACCGCAGATATGTTGTACACGATTAGTCGGCACTAACTAGACATGAACAAGAACAACTAGAACCGCTAACAAAACAAGTATTAAAAACGATAAAGAACAACAGAAGAAATGAAATAATGGCAGAAATGATAAAATATGGCGGAGCAACGTTATAGAGTATAGGTGAAGTGATAAGAGCGCGATGAGATAAAGAAGCAATGCCGAAAGACTCCTCAACTCCGTGCTATGCCCATTTTATAACAAAAAAGATAAAAACATTTGCGGAATTGCCGAAGCATAGCCCTACTCGATATAATATTGTAACAATCTTTGAGCCGGATCGCGTGCAGACAGCTGAGTCAGCCTTCCAGGGCATTCGAGAACGACCTCGGTGATTAATGCGGGCGACACGTCAGCATTGCTGGAATAATCGAGTAATATCGCGAAACGTCCAGAAGGAATAATTCGGCGAGATATAAATAAGCGCAGTGGAAATAACGGTCAGTCCGAATCTAGCTTTGAAGTGCGCGAAGCTTGCTATATAAATAATTCGTGTTGAAGTGGTGTGTAAATAAATAAAGTGTATTTGTTGTTAGAAATAGTTCCTGTTAGTGTATAAATAATTTGTGTCCCGTATTAATAGTTCGTATGTTTTTGTAAATTGTTAAGTTAAATTGCTGTAAATAAATGCTTAAAACAAGAAGCGGCGTATAATTTTTAATAGCCCAGAAGATAAATCGTAACAATATATAAAGTGCTGGCTAATATTTTAAAAGAACAATACATGTAGAACAATATGCTAGGAAAACATCAAGCAGGCTTTAGGAAAAACATATCTGTGGTAGACCAAGTATTCACATTAATGGGACTGCAAACTTAAATTACATAAATAGGTTAAACTTAAACAAGCGTATAACAGAATATATAAGGAGCTGCTGTACGAAGGGATCGTGAATCTCGGTATGCCAGAAAAATTTGTAAGATTAACGAAGATAACGTTGCAGGAAACAGACAATAAAGTAGAAATAAACGGATTTACGTCAGATGTCTTTACAGGATAAAAGCGATTAAGACAATGAATCGCATTTTAAATACTATTTCTTAAATAATTTCAAAGAAAGACATAGGGGACGCAAAATTTAAACTATAGCGGCAATTTATAACCACAATCATTAGCTTATCGCATATGCAGACGACCTAATCGTTGTACCATATGGTCCTAAAAAATTGCAAAACAATCGCAAGGAACCTGGGAATTGAAGCAGAGAAGATAGTACTGACAATAAACCAACAAAAACTAAGTATGTGGTAATGTAATATACACGAAAGAGAGAAGACCCAGAAAAGAAGGTAAGAATTAACATGAACCGACACATATAGTATGTATACGAGAAAGTCAGTTATTTGGGACTAGCAATGACAGAAAAATGAAACAAAATCCCAAAAATTAGTCCAAGTGAATCCTATGCTGAAATAAATTGTCAAGAAGTAGCAAAATTAGATTTTACAAGACAATGCTTAAGCCAACGGTAACCTACACATGTGGAGAAAACTAATCCAAGACCAAATCGAAAAATGGGAAGAAAAATTATTGTCGATGATATATAGAAGAAATAAAATAGAAGAAGCGGATGTGAGAGAAACAATCTAAGATAGGATGAATCTACTGGCTAAATCAACAATAACAACTATGGTGAAGACACAAAGAATTGGTCATGCTGAAAGACTTGACAAAGAAAGAATGTCAAAGTTCATATCTACTAAAGGGATTGAGAGACAAAAAAAGTTGTATGGAAAAACCTAAGAAGAACGGATATAAGGGACTGGATGAAAAAGGCAAAGAAACGACGGGAGACAAACTATTATTATTACTAAATTTAATGATAAAATCATAGTGGCAAATACTTCCCATAACAACAATGATACATGAACAAGAAAAAGAAAATATTTAGTGATTTCATTTAGAAGGGTTTCTCGCCAGTGTGAATTAACACCGACAAGTAGCCATTTCATCGCAGTTAGTAATTATTATTATTAGAATTACGTAACATCATATCACTCGGAAATTCCGCCAATGTAAGTGCACAATTATATGTACCAAAAGCCTCAATTGAATATGTGGGTACAGCAGTTTAATAACTGAGATGCATCCATTTCATCGTTATTGCAAAAGTCTTCGGAAACTGAATGTTAATTGGTTTTGAAATGTCACATTTAAATGCAAATTCTAATTATGTACTGTTGCTTTAGGAAAATTGATATTAAGAGCCTGATTTTGGAATTAGGAAGAAACAACAGAGATATTGTAATTAGCCTCCAAAATTTTTATCGTTTTTGTTTCTACGATGCAGTGTTTGATCCTAGCCTCCGCTCCGCTTTGACCTCATCTTTTCAACTTTATGTAGTTACAAGACTATATAGTTAATTTACGAGCTTCAGTTGCCTAATCGTTGTTTTAGATTTTGGAAATCTTTTTTAAAGTTTAAGAGCTTGTTATCTATAGACTTCTCTTGCTCTTTTAGTATGGCAGAATAACTTTCTGAAAATAATTTAATATAAGCCTGCGTAGTGCTACTTTAGTAAAAAGAAACTGCTTTATATATAACTAATGGCTTACAGTTGGACGGATTGGTATAAGTTTTAAGCAATAGCATCAACCTGATCGGTTAATCTCGAATATTGCCATTCGCTCTTTAATCAGTGTCGAAGTTATCCAGCATACCTCGTTAAGACTTTTATGCAGTAGCCACGAATCCCTGTGGGAAAGCCTATAGTTTTAGCAGCGCAGCCTGAAAGTTGTAAGGTGAATATGAAAATCGAGAAGTTTGTATCAGACCATGCCGATGCGAGATTAAATAATGCTTGTAAGGCTATACCCAAAAAGCGAAGCAATTTTAATTAGCATTGAATTTCACCTGCCCCGCTCTTCGTTTTGTGGAAAACATGTGGAAATAGGGCGTTTTAATTTTAATTTAAATATGCATTTTGTTTGTTCCAACAAATGAACTGGGGGAAACCCCGGAGTTGCTAGGGTCCGCAAAGCTTGATTGCCTCGAGAGCAGTAGCAAAATGTGAGTAAATCAAACGCTGAAAGACAATGCGAGATGTTTCTATGATGATTAGTTTGAAATGCGAGTGCGGCGTCATTACACTGAAAGCACATTATCATCGCCATTAGTTAAACTGCTAACGATATTTGGCACTCGCTAATTACATCATTTTCAGTAGAACTATTAAGATGATCGATCGGAATATTAACGTGCGAGTGCACACCCTCTGGTCGTGCACCTTATTACATGCTCTGTGCTCTTCGTCGCCAGAGTAATGTATTTGTTGCTGCATGGTGAACTGTAGCTGAATAATAATGTTAACTTGCTACCGTGATTGACAGGATGCAGCAAGGCTGCACGTGCAGCGTTAGCTTCAAAGAAACGGTTATCAAAGCTAAACGCGTGGCCTACTAAATCTCTGAACCTCGGCAGGTTAGAATTATTTTTCAGTACAATGCATTAACTTCCACTACCTTTATCGTAAAAAAATGTAGTTACATGTAAGTTAAAACAAGACTAAAGTTTTATTCTATCATGTTTCTTTATCTTATTTATATCTAGTATGTTTCTCCATAGTTGGTCAAATATTTGTTGTTGCAAGTTCTCTCACATTTCTTAGGTTCTATCGCGTTCTTCAAATATGGCAAGACGAGTCCCAGAGAACTAATTCCGCTTTATTTTTCGGCAGCGTTTTTTTTATTACCATAACATTGATCTCGTCATGATCTTATCAAGTTTCATAGGTGCCATTTTGTTGAAGTTTCGAAAAGTGTACGGTTTCAAATATTGGGTAGAATCTACTAATTTTATCTAATGGTCGAGTACGAAAGCAATACTTCGGTAAGTAGTGCGACCTCTACCATTCTTATAAATTTTTTTCTGCACCGCTCAATTAATCGTTACTGACACAAAATTATAGGAAAGATGCCATTAAACTACATAACTTTTGCGAAGACAGTAGCCCTTTGCAATTAAATGAAGGTCAAAAAATTAATAAAGGACAACACGGTAACTGGAGAACGACGCAATCTATCAGGATGATTATTTTTTGCGCCATTATGTGTAGAATATTAATGCAAAGAACTAAAACTTTTAGGCACGATTCCTCGCTTTTTTCAGCATGTATTTGGCGATTGGTAATCGCGTTATCAGTTATCATAATCGTTAAGCGGTTATCTAACTACGTTTTCAGATTAGTAAAGTGACAACACTCGCGGATTGTCGAGCCTGTACTCGTGAGTACGAATCTCAGTCCGGGCAATATTTAAAAAAAAATGCGGTTTGTTATCTTTTCTCACCTCTAACTTTGAAATGCCAAATTATCGGCGCTGCCTGTTCCATTCGTAATCTCCACTAATGATTTTGATAAATCGCCAACTCGATCATAAATCTAGTTTCTCCGTTTAGACTTTGCAATTTTAGTTCTCGTTTTCTGTGCGAATTCTTTTTATCTCAAGTCGTCGCACTTATGGTGCAATCATGTATGTAACATAATATTAAAAACATCGTTTGAACAAATTAAGCACACTGAATGTGTTTATACTTAGTTGTCATTGTGAAATAAGTTTCCGGGCATATTTCCGTTGCCAGCGTAATAACCTCTTTAATACTCTGCATCAAAGTGGCGCTTTTCCTTTATAGGACTGCTGAGATGTTTATCGTGTGACGTCACAACGTGCGGTAATAATTCTTAGGAATTG
Organism: Agriotes lineatus; assembly: GCA_940337035.1. Classification (NCBI taxonomy): domain Eukaryota; kingdom Metazoa; phylum Arthropoda; class Insecta; order Coleoptera; family Elateridae; genus Agriotes; species Agriotes lineatus. Next base: position 36,858,766 of record OW679194.1, on the reverse strand, counting down.
TTTTGGGAAATCGTTGTTGTGGTCTCAACTGCAAGGCTGACTCACTTAACTTTACCATTATGAATACATTTTACAGGCGATCTTTAGTTAAACATTTGATTAATAAGCATAGTTTTTGTTAATAAATAAAAATCATTTCGTTTTTAACATTCTTTAATATTAAAAAATTATTAAAACGTTTCGCTAGTTTTGCTAGCTTTATCAGTTATATAGAAACATTATTTAAAAAGTTATCTACATGTATTCAAAAGTAGTGTTATAGCATTTTAAATGTAATTTAGTAGTTAATATTTTTTAATTACTAAAATAAATTGCAAGATTATTTATTTTAATCAGGAACATCAGTAAAATCCATAATTAAAATATTGAAAGGTGGTTTGAGCATAATGAAACCATTAAATTAAATACTTGTAAATTACTTTTTTAATAGTGTTTCTATATAACTGATGAAGCTAGCAAAACTAGCGAAACGTTCTAATTAATTTAAAAATGTTTACATATTAAAGCATGTTAACTACAAGATGATTTTTATTTATTAACAAAAATCATGTTTAATAATAATTTATTTAACTAGAAATATCCTATAAAATTTATCAAAGAATTAAAAGTCAAATAGTATAACCATTTATTATTATAAATGTTATATAATCGAGTTCTTTGGTTTTTCCTTTATTATTTTCATTGGTAAAGCGCAATGTAGTTACATGTGTTTAGCCTCTTCATAGGTCTAGAAATGATGTAAAGTTCAAATCCCGATATCTAGGCATATTATGATGGAAACTCCCTTTCATTTATTTATTTATTTATATCGCACTCAGCCAACAGCCGTTAGGCCAATTATAGGCGTCGCTGTGCATTCATCACAGGCATTCAAAATGCCATTGGGGCTTCATAACAATAACCAGGGCATTTATCTCCCGTACCCCCGTATTTGTATAATTACTTTTCGTAGGCAAACGCCAATTCTTATTTCAGTTTAAGACCTGCCTCATTCCGATGAGCTGCTGGACACCCTATAAGCTTGTTACATGTCGTAAATGGGATTTATCTAATTTCAGTTTGTAATCAGTTGTCACTCCGCAGTTGTCAAAGCAAATAAAGGTGAAAATGGAAGAGAAAGACCGTGTTGATGAACTAAGTTGAAGCTGTTAACGATTTAAGATGCAGCTACTGTAAAATATTTTACGTCTTAAGATAGACCGAGATGAAACTATATAAAATTAAATTCATGTGAGGTGTAAACTATAAAGATAGGTAAGGACATGTAATATTTTGTAATTGATTGATCGATAACATCATTTAATATCTTCAATATTCAAGACTGACAAAACTAAAATAAAAAAAATTAAAATTAATGATAATTTACTGTTCACGTCAAATAAGAGTGTCAGCATCAGTATCGACTCCTGATAAAAGTAGAGTTATAAGAATTCGATGGAACGAAGAAATTTAACGCTTAATGTTATAAGCGTTTCTATCAGATTGATTGATTTTATTTTTCATTTTGTAAGATTTTTCAAAACATCTTCTTCGATCCATCAATTTTATTCACATTTAATTCTTTAAAAGCACTGTTTTCTTGCGTGAATTGTTTTTTCCATCCGTAATTAGAAGTGATGATATTATTAGTTTTCTTCTTGATCATTTTTACTAACCAGAATGCCGATTACAAGACTTTCGGTGAACAACCCCGAAATGGAAGGTCAGCTGAGTTTCTCATTGATTTATATTCTTAATTCAGTCTAATTGAGATTTCAAGCAAGTTCCTCGTTTCCTGGCTGTGATAGCTATACTGTATTCTTTAGACCTCAAATACAACAACCTTCATTTTAAAAAAATGACATCTTAAGAGAAATTTCTGTTTAATCAGATAGCATAATAAACTCTACGAAAGATAAGAATCTCAATTACCTCAGATTCCATATATTCGAAAAATAAAACTACCATAAAAATAACAATAACATTCACATTAACAATAATAAAGGTTATTTTAATAAAACCACTACCTATTAATCTGATAAAGAAATTCAGTAACCGGATCTCAGACATATTATAAAGTAAAGGAGATAAAGGTAATGCTTTGGAAATAATAAGATTGATTACATGTATAAGGTACTTGATTTATTCAACAGCTTTAATTTTAAAATGATTGCTAATGATCTGATGAATAAATTGGTTCCAGAACTTAGAAAGACTGTATATCATACTCGTTTTATTATATTCACTTTAGATACAAAATATAACTCTTCTAGGTATGAATACAAGACTCCCCTGATATCTGGGTTACCTAAGATTAATAAACATTTATTGCCCATACTTCCAGCAGTTTCGTTTATTAAATTCTCTACGAGGTTGCCATAAAGAATTCGTTGGATCTCATAACCAAATTTTATCAAGTTAAACTCCTTATTAGTAATTTAAGGAATGTTTTCACATCATCACAAGTTATTTACTGGTTTCAGATTTTTCGAACACTCAAATTAATTGTTTTTTGTCGGTTATGAATTGTTGTTTGAAACAAAATTTCTAAATTTAATAACTCTTATTATAAACAACTTACGGACTTTGTTATGGGATCTAACCTTTCTCCTCTATTGGCAGAGATTTTCATGTGTAATCTTGAAACGAACTTTATTGCTTCTCAATAAACCCAACAAAGTTGAATTCAACATTTATAGGAAGCCAACCGCAACAGAATCGATTATACATTTTTCATCTAATCATCATATTATATGCTACAAATTAGTTTCTCATAGATTCATATTTTGTAAATTGTTCTTGTGACTTTTTTCTAAGAAGAAATTCGTTAATTAAACAAATTGTAGTTAGCAATGGTTACCCTCTTAATATAGTGTTATACCTGCATATCATAAACTAGATATTTAAAAAAGTATAATCTATAAATATTATTCCGTTCCGCAATTCCGATAACAACCCTATTTCTTATAGATCGATCCCATATTTCGGTACTATTTCAATTGTAGTTAATAGTATCTTTTCTCAATTTAATGTAACAGTTTCTTTTTCGAACAATTCCAATATTGCTTTTCCTTTGGCTCATAAAAAGTATTCCATCTTTCTTGTAGATCAATCAGGTATTTACTTCTTGAATTGCTACTCTTGCCCTACTTTCTACGTAGAACAAACAGAAAGATCTTTTAAAAAACGTAACCTCGAACACAAATCTTTAATTTTATGTAATAATGTCAATTTCGTCAATTTAGCCATTAAATCAGCTTTTGCGAATCATATCTTAAGTAATAACCACAACTTTAAATTTTCTAGAGGTGTACGAAAATTCTAATAGAAATAACCAATAGTGAGTTAATGAAATCACTACCTTTAATGATAACTTCATGTGTCTAAAACTCTTCCAATTTGGTTCTTTATACTGATCGTTTCGTGTTTGGCTTTTCCTTGTTAATTTCGGAGTTTAGGGGCATTGTGGTGGAGATGGAAATATAGCCGAGTTTTTCAGGAATTTCAGTGTTTATCAGAATGTGCCCGGACTTTGAACCTAGCGCAGTAGGCTACTGTTGAGCTAGTTGTATTCCTTCTGTCATTTGTCAATGAAGTCGACAGGTCGACACGAGATTTGTTAATTAATTTTTTTAGTTTAATATCATTTTTCATTGGTGGATATGCTGGATTAATTTTCCAGCATATTGCACGAACATTTTAACTAACATATTTTGAATAGAGTGAATAACCCATGTATTTTATGTACCTTTATAGTCATTAGTATCTTATAATGAATATCATGTTAATGGTTTTCCAGTAGTTCGATCACCAGGTTTCTCAATCCTTGCAATTTTTGAAGTGAAAATTGCATTGCAGTTTAAAAGTAACAGTTGCTTGATACGCCGTAACAACCAGTCTTCATATTTGCTTCACAAATCATGCAATAACTAGCGTTTGATTATGACCCGAATGACCCATACAACCAAATACTCACATGCGATTACAAATTCATCCCGAAAATGCAAAAAAGGGATCGAAGAGCCGCGTCCAGCTTACTGTTGTTGCCAGTCATTCAAAAGTGCAGGTGCGAAACGAATCTGGAATTAGAGGGCCGCAACGTGTTTTGAAAGGGGATTTCGAGCGCCGAGTAATTGTTTCAGTATCGCGCTCCCGAATTTACTGATTTGCCAGTTCAGTTAGTCCTGATTATAGGGATTCCTTTGTTAGTCCTCCTCCTCGTTGCGACTTGCATTTTAAGGTTTTTACAGCTTCAAATTGAGTTACGCGAATGTTCGGATTTCTTACTATACGTCTGCAGATTGGTATCTAACAGCAGTTCTAAACCCATTTATCTAAATTTTTTACGAGAAGCTGGTAACATATTTTATACTCCTGATTGCAAATTTTATTCTTTTAATCAAACATTGCAGCAGACAGTCAACGTAGGTTTCGTAACAATAGAACCAATGATTTATTATCTATTTTAAGTCACAACATGTGTACAATATTGTCAGTCTACTAAAATTTTACAAAGGTATTTGATACTGTTATCCGTGATGTTTTCTGTCTTAAGCAGCATTCTATTTAGAGGAAAAGCAAATCGCTTGATCAAATCTTATCTACGAGAGTGGATTGATATATTCTTAACCGACTATAGAAGCATTCAACATTTTAAATATTTTACTGTTTAATATGGTCTCCTCTTAATGTCCCACCCGTACTATAGCGAATCTACAACGTCTATAAACATTTAAACACATTCTTGTTGTACATATCAGCCCTCCACAGATTCTATTACCTCTTTGCTAGAAGAAATTTTACGTCTTTTCTAACTCTTGGTCATTTAATGAAGACGATTATAGACCAATGGAGATATATCTGGTGAATAATGGAGGTGTTTGAGTAGTTTGAACTAGTGATGGGCATAACCGGACAATTTTCATAACCGAATTATTTGCATTCGAATCATATTAATAACCGATTGATTATTTGAATAATCATTCGAATCAATTTTGGCTCTCGATTCGTTTCGATTAAGTCAGCCGGTTTGCCGGTTGGCGGTTCACCGTCATCTGCATCGGCATCGTAACTTGCAGATAGCAGAGGAACTCAGTTAATCGTTAATTATAATAATTGTATAAATGATTTTTATTTGATTTCTAAGGAGTTTATACCATTTAGAATAACTATATCAATACTAATCATAAAGAAATTATAAATATGCGAATACAAAGTATCTATTGAATCTATTTTTAGTTCCTAAAATTCTTTAGTAGTCACTCTTCCCTTTTCGCTTGCACATCATACCGGTATATTTTAGAATCCATCATTTATCTACGTTCAGCTTTCCGCGGTTCTAAGGACGCACACTTAAAATTTTCAACATCGAAATCCACTTCTTGTCCCGACTGCTTCGTTATTAAAAATTAAATATAAATCTTTTACGATATTGGAAAATCTTATTTCGCTTTCTGATTATCCCTTATTAGACATAATCAACCGCGTTTCGAAGGAAAAATTTAGGTCGTTATAAATTAATACCAACCTTTGGCAAATCTCATACTCAGCAGAACGTTATCTTTAATAGGAACGGCCCCATAAATTTAACTCGTCGACTGGCAGTATCAAATGTCTTAATAACATCAACAAGCAGCCGCGGCCTCACTTGGGTCAATCAAGTACATACGTAGAAAAGGTTGTATGAGTTATGAATGCCGTATTATTTACAGAATTTCGATCACTCGCAGGTCGCCAAGACGCGGCACGTAGTACGTATCAGGATGAGGCTATTTTTCATCCGAATACTTGGAACGAAAACCGAGTTACACAGGTTATTTCAATAACCGGATAACCGGTTATTTTTGATTCGAATAAGCCCATCACTAGTTTGAACCCTAGATCATAAATTGTATTCATGGGAAATTGCGACACACACAAGACACGCAGAAACTCGTAGAGTTGTTAATAACGTAGAATAATACTGTCCAGCTATTGTTTTACACTTATCCGGATAATCGAGGTATTAGAAAAAAATTATTCGTAGGAAATAATCCAGAAAGCACTGACAGAAGAAACGGCAAGTATTAAAGTGAATGAAAGACCTATTACCAACCTAAGATTCGCAGACGATACGTTATTGGCAGCAGTGCGCCTAGAAGATCTACAATAACTGATAGAACAAATAGTGAAAGGCAATGAGGAAAATGAATTTTCTTTCATATGAAATTTTATTAGTGTGTTAACATATCTTCGTAGATCTACTGGTTCCTTAACGCCTTTAAACACTTCTACTTAATGAGTTAATGAATTACGGTCAGCATTATTTCTTTGAAATTTTGTTGCACAGCAATGCTTCAACTTTTAGAAATAAAATTTCACAGTAAAAATTCTAATAAGTCATTGTTCTCTTCCTATGGTAACGCGATATTGCTTTATCCAAGAAAAATGGCCTAGACTAACTAGACATCAAAACCCCATTCGTAGTTACAATGCAAACAATTCGTATTGGGTCCCCAAGGCATTGTTTTGGGCCCCATTTTATTTTTGGTCTAAAATAACAATTTAACTAAATTAGACAGAGATGGCAAGATCTTTTCGTTCAGGTTTAGAGCTGTGAAGAATTGATGCTGAAGGTGGAAAAATATACCGCATGGATAGTGCAAATATTAAGTGTTGATCTCTTATGTTTGAATTTAACAATAGTAGATTACACACCGAGGTGGGAAGTGTTTCATTGGCGATGCGAAATAAACCGAGGTACTAGATACTATGAAGCAACTACCACCAAGGTTTGTACACTATTTATTCACAATCATCCTCCTTAAATAGCATAAAGACGACAAACAATTAACAAATTTTTAAATTGCATTTTATGTGTTTATTAAGTAGGCATTAAACAAAAGACTATATCAAAATACAAATGTCAAAGTAGCATTACATCCAGCGTACATATAAAACAAGTAGGGACACTCACTGTCGGTTCCTTTGATGTCTAAATTCAGATTTGGATGACCTTGTAAGGCTCTTGGGGGTACTTTCGGATAGTACTAACAGATGGCGCCACTGTTTTGTCACTTACATGGATATATTAGTACAGGATACGTTCACTACATGTAAACGTACGTCGAATCTTAAAATAACATATCACGGAGTTCGGTACCTTCCCCCATTTCATTCTAACCTGTATCACTTTATTTCTCTCTCCCTCTAGACGTATTTCGTACGATGTTTCGTACCCTTAATTTTGAAGTTTTGAAATGAAAACGTCAGAAGTGTCATTCAATTTCAGTTTATTCTTCGAAAATTGACTTTAGCAATGAGAACATGCATAATTTGTTCTATTTCTTCTAATTCTTCAAGCGAAGAGGTATCTTTTCACCGGTGTTTCGTAGATAGTTTGTTTAATTAAAACCTTTAAAAAATTATTTCAGTTTTTTTATTGATATTCATATCCCTCATAGCATTAGGAAAGGAATGAATATCAAAAAAGTTCCCTATCCAAGCTTCAAAAAGGATTGATTCCCTACAGTTTTTCAAGGCACCTAACTTCTGAATGAATTATGAACTGTAAAGTTGAGGTTAATGTTTCCTTTTGCTTCTTCAGCTGCTCGTCCACACTCTCATCATGTTTTTCATCAAATTCGAATGTGGGAAATAACAGCAGTTCATGCAGATGTGTGGGGGTTGGAAAAAAATAGTAACTGTTCGTTACCACGCAACTGAGGTACAAGCTCCAGCAAGCCATATAAATTTGGTTGCGCGTTCTTGTAAAATGGGGTGCAGGAAGAAATGTGATTGATCTCGAAGTTCTTAGTGATGAAAAGAATGATATTGAGGACTGCACATTATTAGAAGCAGAAGATTTATTCTCATATTCTTTAACCTATTTAAACGTAGAAATGGAAAAATTTCTAAATGATGGTAACATTAACTATAATTTCAAATAGCAAAGTTAATTTTGATTCCAAGTGATATTTTTTTCAACAAATAAGTGGATTTTTGCCTACAGGCGCACCACTATAAAAAAAAACGCGCCAAAATCTCTACCTCATGGGTGGTGTGGTAAAGAGATAGGTACCAGTAAATGTAACTGTATTTTTCCAAAAAATTTAAGTACCACTTTCAAAATTGGTGCAACAAAAATTTTATCTATCATTCTTGCAAAGAAATGTGCTCTACAAATTTACTTCTATCAATTTTTATCAAAAACTCCTGTTTTTGCGATATTGACCAGAAACTAAACGAGCGAGCACATTTTGTGCTTACGCTCAAACTTATTTCCACTCTTGCTGCAGATTACACATGACAGACCTTATTGAAACTTGTATTTCCAATATTTTCATCCCTATTCAATTTTCTTCTCCGATGCACCCTTTCGTAGTTAATAGCCAAAAACCAGTGCTACTACCAGTCTCAAGGGTATTTTTTGAGACTACGGGTATGTGCATCACTACTTGGGTAGGGAATTTTTTTGATAATCATTCCTAATGCCATTAGGGATATAAATATTAATAAAATTACCAATTTTAAATTTTGGCTTAGACTAAATCACGGGTGGCTCGAGTACAATACTCCATCAAACAAATCCTTGCAAGGCATATAAAAATGAAAAATACTAGATGCCTACTATTTTTTCTGAAAATGGGCCTTTTTCATAATGCACAATCAAATAAACACGGCTATTTATTTAATAACCAACTGTTTTGGGCTAAAATGCAGAATCCGAGACCAATTACACTGCTAACTCTTTTCCTTATAATTTTGGTTATGGTTAGTAGAGAAACAACATTAAATAATTATTAATGTTAACAATAGCAGGGATATTGCCCTCGGATTCTGCATTTTCCCCGTTGTTGCATGCATCAAAGTTCTGCTTCCTTTTTATTTATTTATTTATAATGTTAGACGGCTGAGCCGATAAAACATATCAATCGAAAACTAGAGCTAATAAAATATTTACACTTAAAAATTAAAATTGAAGGCACATAATAATGCAGTAAATAACAAGATAAAAAATTCTACTTGCAACACTTGCAAACTTGAAAATTTTACAGAATGAAATTATACAACTACAGCTATTAACTTAACTTAAATTAACCACTCCATTTGTCTAAGGCGTTTACTGAAGGCGCACAGACAACTGATTCGGGAAGAGCGTGCCAATCTCCAAAAATTCTGTTGAATAAACAGAACTGCCGACACATTTTATTAAATCTTTCGCGCACTAGCTTGAATTCATGGCCACGCAACTGCACATTCTCACTAGTAACAAACCCTTCAATGACTACAGTGTAGTAACCATGGAGGATTTTATATTTCTCTTATTAGGTTACGTCTTAATATCTTTCAGAAATCGATGATAGCCCCTCTACCTGCAGCCTCTGTTCATATGGCAGTTTTCAAATAGTTGGCGATAACTTGGTGATACGTCTCTGGGTGAGTTCAAGAGTATGAATGTCTTTAGCAAGGTTAGGCTTCCAAACGCAGGACGCATACTCCAAAATTGGCCGAATTTAGGTTTTCGCTAAAAGTTGAGGAGACATGTTTTTAAAAGCGATCGAAACTAGCTACGACACGATATTTACTTTCTTGATTGGTTTAGCAACGTGGTACTCCCATTTAAAATCCGACGACACGGTGACCCCAAGATCTCTTTGTTGATAAACCGTCTTTATAAGCACATGTGTTCAGAAAATACGTGTAGCTAGGGTTGTGGTATCCCATGTGCAACACGCTGCATTTTTGTTCGTTGAGCTCTAACAGCCACTTGGAACACCATTCTCGGAGTACAAAAGGTCATTTTCTACCATACTTCAAAATGGTGCATCTTGTAAAGGACAAACTCAGTTTCAGAGCAAAGTAGTGTTCACAAACTTCTTTTATTAGGATCATTAATTTCCTTTCAACCAGCCTCTGACAAGTTAAAACGATTAGACATGGTCACCTAAAAAAGTTATCATGAAAAATGGTGCTACTTGAACATTTAACTTGTTAGACCTACCAGTCAAAATGTTGTTTACATGGTTTTGATTGCTATTATTTTCAACCGTAAAACTCAAAGACTCTAGTAAGTGGATATCTGCACACAATCTTATCGAGTGTGGTTATGTGTTGACTGTTGAGGTTATATTTTTTAATTCGTGTTTATTTATACGATTAGGTACTTCTTTTCTACATTTTGTAGCATTTTGAAACCAAAAAGACTAGTTGTGGCACCATGTAACACGAGTTAAATGTATTTTATCATAATTTCTTTCAATTACGAGTCAAAGTACCTCTCTAAAGGATAGCGCTATACGTAATGCACGCACTGAGAGTGACAGAAATAGATGGTACGTCTTGGTCAACTATAGCAACGGCACGCCGTATCTAGTACTTATATATCTATGGTCACTTATGATTGGTAGCAGAGCTAGTAACTGGCTCTGATTGGTAGACTTTTGTACTGCCATCTGATAGTCAAGCTTAGAAATACCCCCCGAGTTACTATCCCTGGCACTCTAGACAGGTTTCAACATTTGGCTTAAGTGTCTCTACTTGTTTGATGTAGAGTGCTTTATTAACCAGGCAAGCTTATCCCACTAGATTTTGTGTCACAGGGATTTTAGCGCCAATCCGTTGGCTACGCTGACCGTTAACCGTGCATTCCGTCGTCTGTCAACCAAGCAAGACTAGAAACCGTTGGAGTGCGTACTGCTCGATCCAGACAAACAATGCATGCTGATTTAAATCTTGGTGCATTCCATTACGATGCTAATTATAATTACAGTCTTCATCCAAGTGTGATTATTTAAATCTATACAGTGTATAGGTGTTGTTCTGTGCTGTCAACTGTATCTGTCAGTTCATCAAGGTAAAGGGCTTCATGTGTTAGTTCTATTGAGTTCTGTCACTCGTCACTGTTGATTGAACTAAGTTACTAGTTATTAAAAGTTCTCTAGTTTGAACCACGTGCGTGTTAGTTAACAGTGTTTTCGTTTCGATTTTTTCTGTTTTCTTTTTATTGGTTTAAAAACCAATCTTTTTCAAGACTGATTAAATTAAATGACATGATCGTTGTTTTTCCGACTTACCGTATGCTATTTGGAAAGTAACTAGAATTTGAATTTGCCGCCACTTTCAGTAACTCAAAATGGCTGATAAGCTTGCTCGTATAAATATAGTACCTTAGTTTGATGTATTTACGCTGTCACGTCGTTTGTGTTTGTTCCTTGCCTGCATCTGTATGAAAATGTCTGACACTGAAATGGAATGTACTCTTCCTGAACTGAGGAAAGCTGCTGAACGAACAATAGAAAAATTATTGCCAGAAAAAAGTAAAGCTAGGTATGAAAATGCATATAAAATGTGTACTGGTGTCAACCTTATGGTCGACCTATTCCATGTTACGAACTACATTAAAAATGAAAGACAAGACTGATATTTCAACATTTTCAAATTTGTTAGCATTCTTGAAAAAATAGAATATTGGCTACAGACCTAAAACACTAAATGGCTTCAATTAGGAGGATATCGAAAAATTTTTGGATACTACTCCCTTGGATTTTCTTCCACAAAAGGTTATATCTCAATAATTTAATTGCACCAATAGTTACTTATTTAAACATTTTAGGGAAAATTACAGAAAAAAAGTCATTATCATAATTCCATACACGAAAAGTTATCGTCGTTTTGTAATAACGGATCTAAAAAGGAATGCCATATTAAAAGAATATATTAGGAATTTACGTAAGCGTGAAGATAACCAACGATTTTTAACGCAAGTATGGAGTGGAAGAGTCACCCTGCAGCCGTATGGACATAATTCAATCGGGAAATGCCTCAAGAAAATAGCTGTTTGTAAAGTTGAATGGCCTAGACAAGTTTACTGGGCATTGCTTTAGACGAACAGCAGATACCTTATTTGCTAATACCGGATGCGAAATTCTCCAGTTAAAGAAGCTGGGTAGTTGTAAATCGAGTTCAGTAGTTGAAGGTTATGTTGAAAATTCTCTGGATCTTCTCCTAGAGCTTGAACTTCAAATAAACAGTTCAATTTTCATGTTCAGAGCCACAACATGATTTAAGCATCGCCATCAATAGTCATAAAGAGGTTCAATTAATTTATATCGCTCAAATTCTTAATATGTAAATTTGTATTCAATTTAGTTATTCAGCTAGTTGTGGAATTGCTCTATTTGTATTAATAAATAACCACTTTCTCTAAGTATAATTTATATTTCCGGTACCCAATAGAAAACCCGTAAGAAAGGGAGGTTGCTAAATGGATACTTTCCAACTCGAAAATTGATATGAAAGTTACCACTTTCCACCCTGCACTCTCATATTTCATTTCAACTGTCAAATGAAGTTGAAACTGTATACTTTCCAACTTTTGGCATGTAACGTAATTTGATTATTGCTTCCTGGTTGTGAATAAAATACAAATTTGAATAACTTCTCCTTAAGGCACTTAGCAAACAGACTTTTAACTGAATTCGTATTCATTCAGAAAAATGTTTAAAAAGAACAAGAGGAATTGCTACTGTAATAATAATTTTATTTTTGTTTACTTTAGAAAACCTAGTAATTTATGTGAATTTACAATTGTAGTAGTCAAATCATACCGAAGATATGTATTTGGGCTCCTGACATGTAAACAACACACTAATACACAGTAGACGTCCACCGTAACTACGATTTTACAGTTAGTCAGTGTTTTAATGCACCCCGATGCAGTAACAGAGTAACATACTATAGTATTTTGACCTTTAAGGGACGCTTAAAGAAAAATGTTGCGTCGTAGTAATCAAGGGTATTTGTAAAAACGTTAGTTACGTAATTCCTCGTTCAGTTTAGTTTTGAAGAAATACAGAAAATTGATATTTACGACTTTGTTTTTGACGTTTCAAAACGTCAACTACAAAATTTGCCAGAGACAGCTGTCTGCTTGATGCTTGCCTGTTTCGCTCGCGATGCTTTAATGTAAAGACTAACCACGTGAGATATTGTTTAATATAACAAACGTTTGTGTGTAAGCGCTGTTGAGTGTTAGAAGCATATTCATATTTAATGGCGAAAATAAAACACTGTTGAATGTTACAAAACCAACTTGTCAGTGTCAACAAGTGTCAATTTTCTCATAAACGTTTTGTGACATTATTTTCAAATAATTAACGACGTATTTGGAAAAATTGACATTCAACAGTGTTTTATATTCGCCATCAAATATGAAAATGCCTCTATATCCCATTGGTTGTACTTACGAAAATTATTGTGTGCAAGTAGCCTATTCCAACAAAAAGCAAAGTCTACAACTCTGCATAAGCTGCATAACAGAAAAACATCTTCAAATTTCTATTTTAACTATGTTACGCTGTCGTAAGAGTGTTCAAATTAAACTTTCTATAGCAGGAAGCATTCAGCTGCTATTCACAGCGCAGGTAACACGTGAATACCCACTTGCTTGCTCTAATCATACGCTGATTTTCCGATTAAATAACGTCAGGGGTGAACAGCTACTTCGGAGGAAATAAATTTATCGATGGAGGGGAGCTGTGGGACGAAGCAGACAAATCTACTTGTTGCTTGCTGCTCGCTCTGCAGGATGAATATATTACTAGGAGGCTGTCGTTTTCAAGCCTTCACGTGAATAACCTAGCATTGGTCTACTAACTATGCCTTTTGGTTGTTATAAAATGTAATCCCAATAATAATTTGGAGTTTAAACTAAATTTAATAGGAGTCACATAAGTATTTAAATTATTACAAAACTATGGAAGGCAAAAGTATTTCTGTAAGGAACGCCGACTCAAAGAAGAGGCGACTTTCATATGAAAAATACATGAAGGCGCTACAGTTTCCTTTAAGATGCAAATGCACTGTGTTTGGCGAAAACTGAACCAAAGGATGTTGTCTTTTGATTACATCTACAGGCAAGTTGTCGGCAAAGATGTTTGCTTGACGACAGATTCGGATTACAGTGATCAGCCTTTCGAATATGAACTAACTGGACAAAATTGGAAACTTCAGTGCCTTGGTATACAAACTACTATTATTTGAAATCGGCAGTGAAGTACGCCGAAATCGTCACTAAAATACGAGAAATCGGCAGTGAAGTAATCCATTGTTTTACGACTTTTTTGTAGGTGGCGAGGCGATAGATAAACGTCAATGGAGCGAACATAACCTACAAAATTTGGTTAAAATGTTGTAATTTCACGATTTCTCGATTTCAAATAAAACATAGTGTACACCTCGGCACTGAAGTTATACTTCAGTGCCTTGGTATACAAACTACTATTGTATACCAAGGCACTGAAGTTTAGCTTTTTATCACGAATGTGGATTTAGCTGCCGAGGCCCGTAGGGCCAAGGCAAATAAGCCACATGAGAGATAAAAAGGTACTTCAGTGCCGAGGAGTATATTATGCTTTATTTGAAATCGACAAATCCTGAAATTACATTTTAACTAACATTTGTAGATTATGTTAACGTCGGTTGACGTTTATCTGTCGCCTCGCCACCTACAAAAAAGTTGTAAAACACTGCCGATTTCTAGTATTTTAATGACAATTTCGAGATACTTTATTGACGATTTCTCGTATTTTAATGACCATTTCGAGGTTCTTTAATGCCGATTTCAAATAAAATTATTTTAATAAGAACAACGTACTTCCAATATAATATATAGATACACCTATCATATGTTGCTAGTTAACATACTGTATAATATGTCAAATTAAAACTATTTACATATTTGCTCGTATTTTGTATCTACCGTGGGCATGGTTGATTAGGGATCCGCCTATTTTAGAAATTTTAAACAGTAATACGCACAGTATTAACTTTCAAAGCACACTAGAGGGTTGATTAAAATACAAATACCATTTGATTAGGTTTACACGTACGTAATTAAATCCTTGTGGAATATGTAATTAGTATACGAGACCTACGGTTAGATGTAACCGCTTCTGGAAAGCTACCTACCCTCCGTTCTGATTGCATTTTTACAAACATACAGTACTTTTAATTATAACTTGACTTGCTAATTAGCGGTGTCAGTTTTTGAATACTAACAACAATAGTAATTTAAAATCAGCATTTGTTTCGGCAAGATCTTTACTCCGCCGATGGTATTTATAAAAGACCAGCTTTTGCACCCACCATATAGGTCTTATTTCAAATAAAACAATTATTCCATTTTTAAAACCTAATTGTAAATAAAAAAGTTACAGAAGACATAGTTTGTAACGTCTTTAACAAAGAAAACGCACTATAAAATATTTTTCCCGCTGCTGATCATGTAAGTCAGTGATACAGCCTCAGTAACAAAACGTGTAAGTAATACTATTATTAAGTTCCTAGGATAATAAAATTAGCAACGCAAGATGCAGACTTAGACGTTTTGTTTATAATTGCAAGTGTTTATGTGACATGTTCATTATCATAAACCTATATTGGAATCAGACCGCAGTGCTCAGAATAGACGGGAGTCATACAGACGAGGTTAAAATATTACGAGGAGTAAGACAAGGATGCATACTGTCCCCCATCCTGTTTAACGTATACTCTGAATACATATTCAGAGAGGCCCTTGACAATATCAATGAAGGAATCTCAATAAATGGGGTTAAACTTAATAATATACGATATATAGACGATACAATCATGTTTGCGGACTCACTGGAAGGACTACAGAAATTGATGGATAGAATAGCTCAAATGAGTTCCGAATTCGGGCTGGAAATAAACACCAACAAAACCAAATTCATAGTCATCAGTAAAGAAGTCATACGTGGGGTCAACCTATACATCAATCAAAACAGAATTGAACGAGTATCCCAATACATTTACTTAGGGACAATTATCAACGAGAGATGGGACAACTCACAGGAAATCAAATGCCGGATTGAGAAAGCACGCTCTGTTTTCAACAAAATGAGCGCGGTATTTAAAACCCACGACCTCACACTCCAAACAAAGCTTAGACTCCTAAGATGTTATGTCTTCTCTGTTCTTCTGTACGGCGTAGAAACCTGGACTCTTAACTCAGAAACTACCAGGAAACTTGAAGCTTTCGAACTCTGGCTGTACAGAAGAATGCTAAAAATATCGTGGACCCAAAAAGTTACCAATATAGAGGTATTAGAGCGAATGGGAAAACAGACGGAAATCATGAATACTGTTAAAAGCCGCAAACTGCAATATCTCGGGCATATTATGAGGAATGCAGATAGATACGATCTCCTTCAACAAATACTACAGGGCAAGATCAACAGTAAAAGAGGACCTGGACGAAGAAGAATCTCGTGGTTGGCGAATCTAAGACAGTGGTTCCATAAATCATCAGCCGAACTCTTCAGGATAGCTACCAACAAAATACGAATAGCCATGATGATTGCCAACATTCGGAACGAATAGGCACCTAAAGAAGAAGAAGAAGAATGTGACATGTGACACTCACAGGTAACACGACACACGAAAATTAATCCTGGTGACAGGTGAAAAACCAAACGATTTTGTCAAAAATCTAGGAAAATTTCGATAAGCAGCGGGAAAAATATAATAAGATAACTCGGAATGTATCGCTTATTAACATTTTGGGCAGGCAACAAGCCGCGGCTGCGCCTTGGCTTGTACTTGCCTACCTCAAATGTTAATAGGCCCTTACATTCCTTGTTACTTAAATAGCTATTTCCCGCTGCTGATCATGTAAGTCAGTGATACAGCCTTAGTAACAAAATGTGTAAGTCGGTGATTATATTTGTTTGCTGTTTTCCCTTGACAACGGAACTTTATGTTATTATTAAGTTCCTAGGATAATAAAATTAGCGAAGCGAGATGCAGATTTAGACGTTTTGTTTATAAATTGCAAGTGTTTATGTGACATATGAGACTCACAGGTAACACGACTCACGAAAACAAATCCTGGTGACAGGTGACAAACCAAACGATTTTTTCAAAAATCTAGGAAAATTTCGATAAGCAGCGGGAAAAATATAATAAGATAACTCGGAATGTATCGTCTATTAACATTTTCGGCAGGCAAAGAGCCGCGGCTTTGCCTTGGCTTGTACTTGCCTAACTCAAATATTAATAGGTCCTTACATTCCTTGTTACTTAAATAGGTATTTTTTAGAATTAGGGTTGAAGAGTGTTTAAAATTATATACAAAATTGATAAAAAATATCTTAATGTAGCTCATAATAGTGAAACAATAAAAAAACACTTAGTAATGCGAATTACATTAATTTGCAGAGAAACAATAACTATTTCACAGGGTGAGATTCGAACCCGCACTCCCCTTGCTCATTGCACGTGAAGACGATACGGTCGATTGCGGATAAAGTGAGCTATCGGTGCCCATGAAAACGTCAGGCAGGGACGCATGCAAGCAGGCACAGCACACGTTTACATATAAAGACTCCGAGCAACGAGATGAGAACGACTATGGCGACCAGTCACCTATACTTCAACAACCATATCATATGCGGATAAAACTACGCGCAAATGGAGAGAAGCGCTTACGTCTACATGGCCCTGTGAGATTTTCAATCAATTTTTAGTGGGTTAACAGACCACCAGTTTAACATTTACCAGAAAGCCAATCGATGGCTTTCCAGCACTAATCTATATGTGTAGAATGCATCTGATTTGGTTTTCATATACAGTCGAATATGTTCCATACTCATTGCACCTGACACCTTGCATTTAAATGGGGATGCGGGAAGCGAGTCCTCCAAATTATTTCCTGTGCGCTTCAGTAGGACTTAACATCTTAAGATGGCATGTCATTTGCTAGCTTCCCGGCTCAAGTTATCGTGGCAGAATGTTTATGACACTATCTTAGATTAGTTTAGCCTTCGCGAAGATACTTATTAAAAATAGGGCGTCGTCCAGAGATCGGCTTAAAACCGGATGAATTTTAAGATTAAACGTATAGGTAAATTGCTGAATATTATATTAATACCCAAAGCTCGAATTAATTTGATTAGCCTTACTGGTTTATAAACCTTATTGAATATTAAGGCAGCACTTGCTGGTATAATGGTGAGGCACTAACACCCCATGAAGGAGCTTGGCCTGCAAGGCGGAAGGTTAGAGCTTCCGTATACTCGCTCTCACACCCGGCTGTCGCGTGTCAAATTCATGACACGTGGTGATGTGGTGAGCACCACGCATTAGACAACCGCATTATTACCCCTTGTTCTTTCGAACGCAGGTTTCCAATTATTTAAAGCGACGGGGTAGGCCGCCCGCCAGGCATCGATCTGGGATTTGAACTCCAGACTTCCGCGCCGCAGTCCGATGCTCTAACCATCAGAGCCACGCTGGCGTACTTGCTGGTATATTCATGCGATTTTAAGTTAGAATATATAGTGACGTCATCAGGGTTTTGATAAATTGAAACTTACATGCGGGGCTCTATTTCCAATATATCTTGTGGGTTCATTACACCGGCTGAAATATTTTATGGTTGTGTTTTCTGCATGATCGCTGCAGGAAGTAGTTAAAAGAAAAGCAAAAATAATTATTACATCATCTACAACTTCTGTTGACGCACCGCCTCTTACAAACAACTTGTGATCATTTTTTCGTGATGTGTGGAAGTTAACAGCTGATCGCTATCAGACATCACAATCCAAAAAGCATACATGCATATTTATGTTGCTCTAATATTTGCATTGGTACTATAAAGATGAGAAGTGGAGGTGGCTTACACGTACAAGAGCCGAGTTCTGGTCCAGAAAATCTGGGTTCACACCTTAGTAACTGCAACGGCCATAAAATTCTAGTGCCGACCCTACTACAATTTCCCAGTCCGACTTTGGCAATCGCGGGGTCTTAATGTTGCAACTTCCTCAAAAACGAAGGACCGATGCTCCTGCAGTGAGAATGTTAAAAACAAGGCTGATAAGACCAACAAATACACAGCTGTATAAGGCATGCCATATGTCAAAGCCACATCGAAAACCAAACGTTTGTTCGTTTATAGCCTTTCCTGTATGTTCTGGAGTGTGGTCGATTCATAGATGAAAAGATTAACTCAAGATGAAAGTTGCCTTATATTAATTTAATGACTGATATGTACACGTCACCTGGTTCGCTCGATATTTCTGATTTTCCTGATTTTATTTTCAGATTTTTCGTTTATCTATATATGTGTTTCATTTGTTTCTGCTTTGTAACGTTTCCATTTTTTTAATGTATATGGTGTTTATTAGGTACTAACGTTTGTCTTTATCTAGTAAAACATTCCGTAATATATTCTTGAATGTATCCTTTTGTGGATATTGAAATAGTTAGCTGTAATTCGAAGATTTGTTATTTCAACCTCTTTGTCTTTGGCTCTGTTTTCTTTATTACTTCATGTATTTATTTATATATTTCCTTACCTCTATTTCTGTATTTTCTTTTTTCGTCCATTAATTTTATTATAATTTATGTCCTCCGTCATCCACTTCTCTTTAATTTTGCCGTTTTCATTCTTGATGTTATTAGCAGCCGTTTTTACAAACATCTTGACAAGTCGTTGTGTGTTTTGCGAGTAGTACTACTTCTTTCGTTTAATTTTTAGTTTTTCGTTCTAATTGAATGCAACCTGATATCCAGCACTTTTAGATTTGGTATCCTCCTTCTTGGTAGATGTGTTTACCTTTGTCTCTCATAGTCTTGTGTAATTTTTGCTACTAGCAAATTACGATCATTTGCTCCTGTAAAGTATGAGAATCGTAGATGCTAACTATGATACAACTATATCTCACTTAGAAAGCAAATGTCAAATTTTGACATTAAGTTAAACGTAGTTGCATCCATAAATTAGGAAGTACTCCATGCCATACTAGATGAAAATAGTTTTTGATCATACTTTATTTCTAAAGCATTTTCTAGTGAAAATACGATCAATTGTTGGGATTGTCGTATTGTATTTGACGCGCAAAGAAAGAGAAAAAGAAGGAGCATTTTTCTTTGTTTCGTCGCATCACGTTAGAATTTCAGCACAAATTGTCACGGCCCCCGTGCGCATGCCGGCTCGGGACGGGACATTTGCTTTTTGAAATTCACCAGGGACAGTCAAGCTAAGTGTTTGTGACGTAAACGTACAATTCCATAGTAGCTATTAGGCGAAGCCTTATAGTACCGTTTTCGCAAATTTTCTACGATTGTCGGATCGACTCAGCTTCTTCACCAGATCGTAGGCTACTGTGTTTAGAATTCCAAATCTCGTATCGTCCCAAATCATCTTGAGGTATCGCGGATATTTCGTATCGATCTCCGACCGGATTTGAAGGAAACACTACCATTCGTCGACGCCTTTTATCGCGATCGTTCCCGGATTTTGACTCATCTCTGAAAAAACGTCAGTACATTCTACTACCGTTGTCTATTCGTGTAGCATTGGCGTCGTTTAGCCCTTCAAGTTACTGTTTTTGCTCTGTGTTCGAACTAGAAGATCGCTGTATCTGCGAGCTTACAAATCTCGCTTAACTTTGGCTACATCAAATTTATCGCATGGTCAATTACCTGCTCAGGCTCAGTAGTGGACCACCTGTATTGGCAAATCAATTAATTCGTTACACCCAACTAAGTCATTTTGATATATAATTTTAAGAATGTTATAATGATCTAGAATAATTTGAATCTATTATATTTCATGCGCAAATTACCGCTGCATCTTGTATGTTTCTATGTTGTGTGTTGTAAAATAAGTTTTGAGCCAATTATACCTAGCTATACTAATAACACGTAGAGAAACATCTTAGGATTTGTTTTAGAAACATGTTGCGGTTACATCTGCAAGGTCGATTCGTTCAAATTTAATATTACAAATCAGAATAGAGTTTTTAAAAATGTCTTGTATTATTTTCATTTGTAAAGCGCAGTGCAGTTTCGCGTGCTTTTTAGCTATGTAAGGTTCAGAAATGAGATTAGTTCACTCCATCATAGGCATTCAACACTCCATAATGCTGCCCTAAACAATGTCAAAAGCATTTGTCCCGTACCGACTGATTTGACTATCGCGAGCGAACGCCTGTTTTTATTTCAGTTTAAAAACAGTCGTAAACGTGGGTTTCCGGTTAATACAATTTGTTGTCTCACAAGGTTCACCTCGGTGTCCCGGAGTCCTGAGGGTCTTTATAGGCATATTCTTATTCTTGGCTCCTACGTGACATTTGTCCAATTTTGGATTGAAATCCGCCATTAATATATAGATTCTGTCTATTTAATTATGTTCAGTAGCGCACTTTATTATTGAACAAAGGAAGTTAAAGAATATGGAAGACGGTATTTCTTTACGAAGATCAAGTAAGCAATGTAATAAAAAAACTTCTTCGCATATTACAGATGAAAATAATTGGTTTATTTTTTAAATAGGTAAGAGATTCATTATTATTGATGAATAACCCCTCTCTATTTAAAAATTAGTATCTATACACTATTCTAAAGCTTACACATCATAAACCTTACCTGAATTAGAACGTTCCCTGTTAAGAATCCCTATTCTGATACCAATTATTAAATATTTTATTTGGTTATCAAAAAGACCAAATATAAGTATGTCAAGGCCCAGGAGTGTGTCAATAGAAATTTTATAGCAAATAAAGCCGAGCGTAACTGATCTTTAATTAGGTGGCATTTCTAGTATCTGCTTTGGAAGTTAAATTAGCGGCCACAACCATAAACTAAAAAATGCAAAAACTTGAGATTGCTTCGAAGTTCCTTGGGCTTAATGAATAAAATATGCAGCGTTTGGTATCGGTAGCGAGGGCCGATCCGCCACTTCTTAGCAACCGCTTCATAAACGTCACTTCGACTCGCACGGAGCAGTGCGAACAAAGGCGGATCTGTTTGCATTGCCAACAAAGCATAATCTTACAAATGCGTTTGCTGAATATAAAATATAAGTCTTCTGAGTTTATTGTATTTACCAGACGCAATTTTTCCGAACAGGAAAAATCGCGATGTGCAGGCGAACGTGAAAGGCCGGGGCTTCCACGTGTCCCCAGAAAGGGTCCGCTTTTCAAACTTCAATTAAATTACGAGTATTTTTCGCTAAGACGGCCTCGAGTTGCAGGGTTAATGTTGGGTGAACATATTGTTCTAGGACGTTGCTTCGCAAACAGTGTAATGCGATATCAGCGTACAGTAGTGAACAACTAGCGCGGCGATGGGGAAATAAATGGACGGCATCTCCTGAAAGGGTGGTAAAGTCAACATAAGTGCTTATTTGCCAACTAAAACGGATATATAGGCCAGTTCAGTAACTACAATGGTATATTAGCGTACAAAACAGGCAATAGCTAAGTCTAATAGAAATAGCCAATGCTGCTTCTACCACCTGTTAGAGTTTCCCTTTGAAACGAGCTAGTTGACTTTGAAATACTGGAATGTGGGAGATTTACGACCGGAAATTTAAAAGAGCACATTCATATAAAAATTCTTGGAAAGTCGCAGTGAGTAAACAGATATTTGTTTTGAGTCAATGAAATCACCAGCCTATAAATCTAGGCAGATGCGAAATATTATTGTGTGTGTATACCGGGTGTCCGTTCTCAAAGTCGAACATAGGCGATTAACATTGTATTGACCGTTTTTGCCGATTCCTGCTCGCCAATTCAACTTACAGGAAAGGTAATGGTATCAATGGAAAGATATAATTATTACGCATCAAATGATACCAATAATAATATTCAAGATGCGATTTTTATTTTAAAATACTAATTTAAAACTTTGGAATTTTTAAATATGCCATGCCTTGCTTTTCAAGTTCGATAGCTTTTGTCAAAAAAATTGGCAATTAGTTGGCGTAAATCAGGTATTTTCTGTCAACGTCTGTTAAAATTAGCTACAGAAAAATGAATTATTTCAATGAAGAATGAGTGAATGCACTAATGTTAATTGCCTATGTTCGACTTTGAGAATGGACACCCGGTATATGTATCCTAAAACCTGAAATTGTAGATAATATTATCGTTTAAGTATACCACATATTTTTTTTCATCCTTAATCTTTAGTCTCCATTACCAGCCCTAAAGCGCGGAAAGTGCAACGTAGGTAATGGGCCGCATACAAATATACAGCAAATTCAACAAACCTTAGTCTAACTTCATGCTAACTTGACCACTGAGGGAACGGCCGGATTTGAACTCATATCCACCTGGTAGCTAAGCTGCGCTGTTACCCAAGCAAACACCCAATTGGACCAATAAAAGAAAAATTTCAAATTTTAGACCAATCCGATGGTGTTAAATTGAGAAGTGTAGCCGTTACACTTATCAATTTCGTGTTACCATTTATCAAAGATCATTTACTAACATTGGCAGTAAGTTCTAATTTTTGTTTTGTTTACTTCTGCAGCAGTCACGCAAAATGTATTTCGTGCATAGTTTCTTTGCATCGATAATACTGGCGCACTCTCGATTATTGCTCCTGAAAATAGACACTCCACATACGGTGTCGTACCTATTTTCGTCGCAATAAGCGGTCGTGCCTCCCTATAACCAGTATAGAACCAGGTAGAACCAGACAGAATAGAAAAACTTACTACTAGGGTAATGTAATAGGAAAGAACAACAGTCGTTCTTATCTATACCTAATCAAATTATATCAATACTTTAAAAATAGTGGTTGTGATTGTTACTTATTTACAAATTTGAAAGAAAAATTATGCTTGTTTATAGGATTATGTGAATGTGAATAACACTCATTAAGGAATTATAAAAATTATATGTGAGTTAGTCGGGTTTGTTAATAAGGTAAATCCACGAACTACATAAATATCCAAAAGAATAGACAAATAAAAATCCATTTGCAGAAAACTGATAATAACAATAATTTTTTCCTCCTTTGGGGCAGAAAGTACTCACTTTCCGCACACATTAACGTGCAGAAAGTTACTGCTTTTTGCACTCATATGTCAATATTTTCTATACCCTAATGTCAACTCTTTCTACACTCCAATGTCAAGTGATAATCATCTGTCTGGCTAAAACTGACAAATTTAAATTGTTTGACAAATGTTAATTTTTTGACAAATATCAAAGTAAAAATTAAATTGCGCGTAGAATGAGAAGCTGTATAGGAAAAATAGTATGCAATGCACTTGTGAAAACGCCATTGGAAAAGTCGCTAACACTCGTGTTCCATCTTTCACATGCGTTTTCCAACGACATTCTTTCCACGCTTGGATTACATTATACTGTTGCGAATTGTTGATATCTACTAGAGTAAAAGATATGCTTATAATTGATGTTTATCATCTGCGTTGTAGATTTAAAAAACAGGCCTGATGATCAAGTGGAAGCAATACATTGCCGCAATGCACGCAAAGTAACTGTCAAGCTACTGTTGTTATGCATATGGAAAATAGAATGTATATTAAGAAAAGTTTGTTGCTCACCATTCTCTCATGGGTGATCCAGTACTGACAAAGACCTTGAAAGTTGAAAACCAACTAAAGACGTACGCAATAAACCTGCACAAATAGTTAATAATGTGCTTTCCAATGTTAATGTGAATGTGCATGCTAATTTACCATCAATGAAAACGAATTTGATACACGAAGAACAAAAATGAGAAACATTCAGAAACCATTCAGGATACCATTTTATTCGAATTAAAAAAATCTGGTGTGATACATGCACTTGCACACACTTCCTTTTACAGTGATCTTATAATTAGCCAAAGATTTGATTTTAAATTTTTAAGCATTTGTCAAAAATTTTCAAGAATTATAAATTCTACAAAAACGGTACAAAATAGAGCGTTAGTTGAAGAAACAAATTTTCTCTAGAATTTTAATCTGAATTCAAAAATGTAATAATATACCAGGTGTTCTATTTAAAATAGGAGTTGCTAAAAAAATAGAAAAAAAACAAAAGAAACCCATTTTAGAAGTATTCAACTGTAAAATCACCGATCTCACATCAATACACATTAAAAATGTAAAGTTTGAAAAAAATCGTTAAAGCCGTTTTTGAAAAAAAGACGAAAAAACTGAAAAATCACAAGAGTAAACACCTACTTCCGGTTATGCGATTTTCTTCGAAAGCTTGCTGTCTCATCTACATAGTACACAAAACTTATATATGACGTTTCAATGCCATATCTCTTTTCGTTTTTGAGATATTCTATTCACAGATAGACACACACACAAGCACGCAGACAGACAAATGAACAAAAATATGTTTTTTGGGTTCAGAAGACCCTAAAACGTGAAGATCTGATGAAAACTCAATTTCGAATTTTTGGGGTGAATCCAATACTTCATTTATTGTAAAAGGAAGTAAAAACTAACAATAACAGGAAAAAGCTTTTTTGAGATTTAAATGCATAAAATTTAATACATACGTGTTTTCTCAACATGTTATATACCGAAGAAGCTTGCAAATGTTAACATACTAACAATGGATGGTAGTTTTTTTGCAATCTCGAAATATTTCACCATCTGTATACAGTTTTTGCTCATTGGATTGGAACTCAAATGTAACGCATTCACCAGTTGTGTATGTGTTAATGAATAGAAAAGTAAAAAACTATACTGCGACGCATTTAATTCTTTACTTTATGTGCGATTTTGTAAATGCCGTACTAAGACGTGAATTGGTTTTAACTGATTTTCAACTTGCTTTTGTAAACGTATTTAACAAAACATTTCCAAATGTTAAAACAAAGGTTACGTTTTCCACCTTGGGAAAATATATACAGACAAATCCTGTCATTGTGATATAAAATAATATAAAGACCGACTGAGACTGAGGACGATTCATAAGATGAGATAAGACTTTAATTTTCAATAGAGATGCAACCCTTAAATATATAATTTCGATGAAATGTATGTAGAAGGTAAGATTCCATTATTTTTGCATTTGAGCATACTATATTTTTATGTTTAAAATGTAAATTTAACTAATAGGTAAAGTAAGGAAAGTAAAGAGAAATGGTCATGTAATTGTAGCTGACTGCTGGCATGGAAATCTATGCACTCAGAATATTGTCGAAAGATGGCATAATCGAATTTATATGATGGAACATATTTGGGCATTCATAAATTAATAATAGTTTTAAGAAAATATTAAAAACACTTTACAAGAGGACTTGCAGAAAAGCCTATTTCAAAGAACGTCGTAGGCTGTTGTTAAAACCTGAACAATATAGTGTAAGAGGAAATTTGCTAAAATGGATTCAAGACTTTCTGACCGATCAAACGTACCGAGTACGGGTTAATAATTTTCTTTCTGCATCTTATCCAGTAAAAAGTGGAGTGCCCCAGGGATCAGTTCTTGGACCCATTCTGTTACTAGTTTACATAACAGACTTAACTTTAGATATCGAATCTCCATCTAGCGTTTTTACTGATGATACTAGGTTTTTCAACAATCCTTTGATGAACGCTCATATTTTACAATCTGATCTACATAGAATCAGTTGCCAAAAATAGATTATACTCTAAAAGGAAGAGCCTTAGAGAAAGTTTCCGAACATACCCATTTCGGCGTAATTATTGGTAGTGATTTGAAATGGCCTTCCCATATTACTCATTTGGTTACAAAAACAAACTGTAACAAAAATTGTTTTTAAGAATTTAAAACCAAAAGTGTTTTTGAAACTTTACAAAACATGCGGGCTGTGTTAGAGTTTGGTGCTAGTGTCTGTAATCCTTATTTAATTAAAGATATAGAACTGCTTGAAAGAGTTCAACGTAGAGCCACAAATCTTGTTTTTGAACTAAAGGCTCTCTCTAACGATCACCAACTTATACGCCTGAAGATACCAATGCTAAAGGAAAGACGCACTCGTGGCGGCTTAATCGAGACTTACAAAATTATACATAACCACTATAGTTGAGTGAAATATTTGTGGTTAGTGATAATGTGAACTAGCGAGGTAACATTTAAGTTAGTTCAGCAGCGTTTCTATTGTCATTCTCGCTAAAACGTTTTTGTTCTTCGTGTATCTAATGACTGGAATACTTTGTCGGACGAAATTGTTAATGCTAGAACACTTAACGACTTTTTTTTGCGATCGTGTCAAAATGCACAGTTTCTAGTGTCAAAAGTGATGTTTATAGCACTCTTAATATTAGCGCTCAAATTACGTCTTTTTAACACGTTGGCATTGGAGGCGGGTATGTTTGTTTGTTTGTTAGTTTGTTAGTTTTTTAATAATTTATTAAACACGCTTTGCCGTAAGTTTGAATGTCAACATAACCTAGAATATCTAACACAATGTGACGGAATAGAAGTCTTCTATATTCAACGAAAATCTTCTATCTTCTATGTTCCTAAGATATAGAAGCAAAATCTTCTATATTTCTGCGTTTCAAAATAATATTATAATAATAAATAATTTTGACACACTGTGCTCATATCATAT
Source organism: Agriotes lineatus (assembly GCA_940337035.1). Taxonomy (NCBI): domain Eukaryota; kingdom Metazoa; phylum Arthropoda; class Insecta; order Coleoptera; family Elateridae; genus Agriotes; species Agriotes lineatus. The sequence continues at coordinate 36,831,448 of OW679194.1, read as the reverse complement.
GTATGTAGTAAATTATATTAATAACAATAATATGGCTGACTCTGACATGCAAATTAGCGGTGATGGTGGTGGTGATGATGATTACGATTACAATAATTACAATAACAATATAAATAGTAGTGATAGTGGTGGTGCTGACACCGACACAGACAAAAACACAAAAAAACTAAAACGAGCAAATTGTAAATACATTTCTTCATACAAAAAAGAATGGGAACATATTTTTCGAGTTTTTTATAGTTAAGAGGTATAGGAAGAGGATAGGGTTGCTATGTTCTGCTTAAAGCGATGTTTTATGTTTTATTTGTTGAGTTGGATTTAAAATGATGTTCAATCGTTATTATCTTAGTCTTTTTACTTCCTTTTACAATAAAGGAAGTATTGGATTCACCTCAAAAATTCGAAATTGAGTTTTCAACAGATCTTCACGTTTCAAAGTCCCCTGATCCCAAAAAACATATTTTTTTTCATTGGTCTGTGTGTCTGTCTGTGAACAGAGTATCTCAAAAACGAAAAGAGGTATGGGGTTGAAATTTCATATATAAGTTTTGTGTACTATGTAGATGCTACAGCAAGCTTTTGAAAAAAATCGCATAACCGGAAGTAGGTGTTTACTCTTGTGATTTTTCAGTTTTTTTCGATTTTTTCAAAAACGGCTTTAACGATTTTTTCAAACTTCTCATTTTTATTACATTTTTAATGTGCATTGATGTGAGATAGGTGATTTTCCAGTTGAATACTTCTAAACTGGGTTTCTTTTGTTTTTTTTCTATTTTTTTATTAACTCCTATTTTAAATAGAACACCTGGTATATTATTACATTTTTGAATTCAGCTTGGAATTATAAAGAAAATTTGCCTCTTCACCTAACGCTCTATTTTGCACCGTTTTTGTAGAATTTGTAATTTTTTAAAAATTTTGACAAATGCTTAAAAATTTAAAATGAAATTTTTGCCCAATTATAAGATCACTGTAAAAGGAAGTTGTGTGCGTGTATCACACCAGATTTTTTATTTACATTTATCTAAATATTACTTCCTTTTACGATCAAGGAAGTATTGGGTTCACCCCAAAAATTCTAAATTGAGTTTTCAACAGATCTTCACGTTTTTGAGTCCTCTGAACCCAAAATACATGTTTTTGTTCATTGGTCTGTCTGTGTGTGTGTGTCTGTGTGTCTGTCTGTGAACAGAATATCTCAAAAACGAAAAGAGGTATGGCGTTGAAACTTCATATATAAGTTTTGTGTACTATCTAGATGCGACAGCAAGCTTTTGAAGAAAATCGCATAACCGGAAGTATGGTGTTTACTCTGGTGATTTTTCAGTTTTTTCGATTTTTTCAAAAACGGCTTTAACGATTTTTTTCAAACTTTACATTTCTGTAAAATTTTTAATGTGTATTGGTGTGAGATGGTTCCAGTTGAATACCTCTAAGATGGGTTTCTCTTTCTTATTTTTTGTCTATTTTTTTATTAACTCATGTTTTAAATAGAACACCCAGTATATTATTACATTTCTGAATTCAGCTTAAAATTTTAGAGAAAATTTGTCCCTTCAACTAACGCTCTATTTTGTACGGTTTCTGTAGAATTTTTAATTTTTGAAAATGTTTGACAAATGCTTAAAAATTAAAAATCAAAGTATTGGCCAATTATAAGATCACTGTAAAAGGAAGTTGTGTGCGTGTATCACACCAGATTTTTTTTATTATGTGGGTTTTTTAATGCCATTAGTAATTATACCTAATGTAATGATAGTAATAAATGATTTATTTGAATCTTCTATATATTTTTTTAAAATTCTATATTTTCAAGTTAATTCTATATTTGACATTTTAATTTCTGGCAACCCTAGATACACGTGTTTAAGAACCATTAAAGCACTATCGACGTTAAAAGCACTCCGCTAGCGCGCGGGCGTCGTGCTTTTAAACTCGTCGCACGTGATTTAAAGGCGTACTTATACACTAGTATCATAGGATACTATAAAAATCGCTTAGATATATTTTTAAAATGTTGTTAAGTTTATCATCACATGCTGCTAGATTTAATTATGTTTTGCACTGCGCGTATACTTCTTTGTGCAAGATAAACGCTAACTCCGCCTCTCGCTTGTATGATAATAATAATAAAGCACCGGAAAAGAGAATTCAAATACGAACTTTTTTATTGGTCGTGAAAATTATTTCAATACTATTCAGTTACTAATTGTTGTATCTAATAATTTATAATAAATTATTGCTTATTAGGTAACGATCAAACTTTGCGTATTTATGGAGCATCTATCTGGTCGTACCGAAATTTGGTATGAATTTTCAGCTGAATACAGAAATCTAGCCTAGCTCACTTCTAGGAGACAGCACTTGTAGCACTTCCAATCAAGATTTTGAAAGTATTTTATAGCGTGGCACAAGGATAGTTAATTAGAAAGTGTTGCTACTACATATACATGTTTGAAGCAATTATTTTTGGAAAGCACAAATTTACCATTTTGAGGCTTAGTTTACAGATGTTATTTCATCAAACTGTGTTTACAGGGTTTTCCGATTGCTTTTCACCATGTATCAGTTGTGTTTCACTTGATCTCAAATGCTTTCCCTCTTGTCAACACTTGTTAATATTGACAAATGGGAATTACATCTGATAAACAGTGAAAGACAAGATACATGGTGAAGAGCAATCGGAAAACGCTGTATATTGTTATATTACTTTTCAAGGTTTTTCGGAATTGATAACCTGCTGGATTTACAAAATGCATTTTTAAAAATGTGTACCTAAGCCCTTACTACAATTTAATAATAAGAAAACATCGGAAAGTTCTGAAAGTTGGCGGAGATGTTTACTTCTGTTGATTATGTGAAAAATCTTGAATAATTGAGGATGAGAAATCGCGGCAATTTTGAATAAAGTATAGACTTTTTAAAAAATTTAATACTGTTAAATTTGCTATGAAAAACGTGTTATTCGTTTTTGCTCTAAATGCCATAGTTTTTGAGTAATTTATTGCCAAACATCATGCCGCGACTGAAATAATGCACATGTTTTAAAGTTTAAAGGTCATCTAGTTAACTATGAAATAACCGCTTATTTACAAAAATATAAGTAGTAGGTTACGGTTTGTCGACAACACGCAGTCTCAGCCCAAACATAATGAAGTGTTCATCGCGAAATTTGTAAACGTGGATAAAGAGTTCGCGAAAAAATCATTTTCATCAATAGCAAAAGGAATAAACTCTGCAAAAATGGGTGGTTAAAAAACTATAAAAAGGTGTTATGACTGGTAGTATTGAAGAAAAACGTGGTCGTAGAAGGAAGCAAGGAACTTCGCGTCAACAATTAGGAAAACAAGTGATTCGTTTTTTGGAAAGAAACAAACCTGCTTCAGTATGGGATATTGCAAACAAATTACCACGACGATATCAATTTTTCAAAGAATCAAGAAAACAAACAATTACAAAACTTTTAAATAGCAAAAAGCTCACAAGCGAACAGTTAAGCAGTGAAAGCAGCAAGTGAAACTTGTCTTGTAATGGATGATGGAATGCATGATTTCTCTATTTTAGTCGGGTCTCAATATTATACTGCCAAGAATAAATCAGCAGTTTTGGATGCGGAAAAATTCATTTCCATTGAAAATTTGGCAAAAAGTGCCGATGTGGCCGTCGCAGTGCACCGTTTTTTACGAATAACGATATTTATCTAAAAGAATGTGTGCAAAACGTCTTTTATAAGAAATCATAACCGTCCTGTTGCTTTCTGGTCTGACTTAGCGACATGCCATTACGCCAAAAAACATTGGATTGGTTTGACGATGAAAAAAATTTGGTCAAAAATCGCTTAATCCTCCAAACCCCCCAGATTCCCTCAGAACCAATTGAAAAATATTGGGCTTTGGTAAAAGCTCACCTAAGAAGAGACGGAAAATGTGCTAGTAATTTCGGTGATTTTAGAAAACTCTGGCAATTGTTACAAACTCTTGTACAAATAATTTCCGTTTTTGTGCAGTCGCATATACCTAAAATCCACATCTATAAAACATCACAGAGTTAGGGCGATGGAATTTCTTCAGTTAACAGATTAAGAAGATTCAAAACTTTAATCTCAAAGCCTTTTAAACCATTTCCTCCAACATTTTCAAAATTATGTAGCGGAATGATGTCAAATCCTCCAATCTGCTTTGTTGATACAAATTTAGATAATTGTACTGTATCTTCCCCAGTAATAACAGCCATTGTAGGATATATATTTAATGTCTCTCATACTATAAAATGTGTGTAAATCATCAATAGTTGATATGTTAAAAACGCCGTTGTCAAAAGCAAATTGACAAAAGAATCCAGCCAGAATAATTCGTTGAGAGCTATAACTCGCTGACGTTTCGAAAATTTACGTCTGGTCTAAGGAACATAAGCTTAAAGTGGAAAGCAAGATTATCAAATTTGTAGACCTACATTTTCTGTACAAAACCACAACAAATTTGCACAGAAGCCAAAAAAGGCGGAATAGTGTGGGCCATTAAAATGCTTTTTCTTACAGTACGTTCACCATTTTTTCCGTTTTCACTTCGCTCGTCTGAAAGACTAAGGAATTATTGTAATCACGAAAAAATTACCTGGCATGGAACCTCGAAAATTTCAGAGAAATATACAGGGTAAACACCAAAAAAATTTGTTTTAATTTTTGCTTGCACTCAAAAATACATAAAAGTAATAATTGGTACATAGCGTAGGCTTTGACCTTGACAAAAATTGGTCCTAACAGATACATGATAAATGTTCTACAAGTCAAAAAGGTGCAAAGAATAAGTGCGTTATGTTAACCCTTTTAGGCCTCGAGCCGCAGAAATGCGTAAATCCCAAACCTTCAAATAAACGGGAAACGCATATTTGGGCGAGGCCGTAAATTCAGTCATAGGATGTGCATTCGAAGATATACTTTTTTTTTAATGTACACTATCTGGAATTACCTTGCAGATATAAATGTGTAGGTCTCCATTCTTGTTGAGATTGCAAAAACACAGAAAAAATATTTTCCGAAATTTTTCTAGTACTAAAAATTGACAAATTGTATGCGTACATCGCATTTACAAGCTTAGTTTTTAATATTTCTCTAGGATTCTTTATGTAGTGGTAATATTATTCTTTCTAGATTTAGATGATATCAAATTAATCTCAAAATTATTTTTAACAAATGCTACAGAAATTGTTTAAACAAAGCATACGGGGAATGTGCTGCATACATTTCAGGGTCAACATATCGTAAAAACTATTGCACATAAATATATACATCCTGCGTATGATATGTTTAAAAAGGCATGAAGAAATTTTTTGTGAAAAAATTATCTGAGTTATTGATGTAAAAGATACAATTAATATTCCATTGCCTGATTTGGTTGAAATGTATCTCGCTTCGGCACGAATCTTAATACATGCCCGGCGTCAAGGTTAAGCCAGCTGAAACGCAACGATATGAAAAAGGCTCCGTAGGGTTGCTAGAAATTGGTTAAAGATTTGTTCGCAGTAGCAGGCGCCGCTGTTCAAATCTTTCCGGCAACGAATTTTTTATTTGAAAATTAATGTAATTCGCATTCAAGGGTATTCCTTTATTGCTTCCGTATTATTTGGAACTTGAAAACATATTTACAACTAGTTTCCTTTGATTTTAAAATTATTTAGTGTCACAATGTCCACTTGAGAGGGAAGTTCTGAGTAAAGCTTTTTACAGATTTTTACTTCCTTTTACAATAAAGGAAGTATTGGATTCACCCCAAAAATTCGAAATTGAGTTTTCAACAGATCTTCACGAGTCCCCTGAACCCAAAAAACATTTTTTTTTTCATTGGTCTGTCTGTGTGTCTGTCTGTGTGTCTGTCTGTGAACAGAATATCTAAAAAACGGAAAGAGGTATAGCGTTGAAACTTTATATATAAGTTTTTGTGTACTATGTAGATGAGACAGCAAGCTTTTGAAGAAAATCGCATAACCGGAATTAGGTGTTTACTCCTGTAATTTTTCAGTTTTTTTCGATTTTTTCAGAAACGGCTTTAACGATTTTTTTAAACTTTACATTTTTAATGTGTATTGATGTGGCATAGGTGATTTTCCAGTTGAATACTTCTAAAATGGGTTTCTTTTGTTTTTTCTTCTATTTTTTTTATTAACTCCTATTTTAAATAGAACACCCGGTATGTTATTACATTTTTTAATTCAGCTTAAAATTCTAGAGAAAATTTGTCTCTTGAACTAACGCTCTATTTTTTACCGTTTTTGTAGAATTTGTAATTTTTGAAAATTTTTGACAAATGCTTAAAAATTTGAAATCGAATTTTTGGCTAATAATAAGATCACTGTAAAAGGAAGTTGTGTGCGTGTATCACACCAGATTTTTTACTGTTTTCATTCTTTCGAGCAACATATCCCGCCCAGCTCCATTTCAAGCGAGAATCCCGATGTAGTACGTCAGTCACTTTCGTTCGTTGACGAATAAAGAAGTTTCTTATTTTTTCTCTGATACTAACATCAAACATTGTTCTCTTCTTCTGCATTTGGATTGCCCTCAATCGTTTGACACTTTTCTTGGTGAGTTAGCACAACAAGTTCAAAAAATGATATTTTTTTAAGAGTTCCCGTTGCACCCCAAAAGGCGAGTTCTATCGAAAAGTGTTATGTCATTTTTCAATAAGTATGAGTAAAAAAGAGTTGTAGTGGTATTTGTTCGAGGAAAAAGTGAAGTTAGCATCCCAAATCTTCGATTCACAATTTTTTCTCTTAAATACATAGAACTATTTTTAAAAATAGTAAGGAACTCTAGAACTCTTTGGGGTGCAACGGGAACTAAATTTTTTGAACTTGGGGTGCTAACTTCACAGAGGTGGAGATAGTGCTGCGATAGTCTCTAGCTCGTAACTTAATATTGGTAATGTTGAATATGCAAGAGTCGAAACCCTTTCTTAGACAAATTCTGATGTCGGGGTTCCTTGCAGTATACTAAATTTCAAATAAACATGCAGTAGTTGGAATTAAATAGTAATCATAACGACTTCTCGAAACAAAGTCATCATTACGACCTCTTGAAAATCAAATATTTTTCAAAATTGTCAATTTGACATTAAGTATAAATTCTAAAAATATAACAGTAAAATGATAAATGCTGGACAAAAATGCTGGCCTACCTTTCTGCATAGCCTAACACGTCTTGAAATTTCAGCAGTCTGATTATGTTTTTCCTATTCTGTTTGATGGTCTAAGAAGACAACGTCTTGTGATAGGATATTAGTCTTGCTCAAATTGTCTGTTGTGTGATGCGATTTAATCGAATTAACATGATTTGTAATTCATCGACACCTGAGGTTATCACTATATCGTCGGCAAAGCGAAGGTGATTTAAATATTTTCCATAAACATATATGCTTCTATCTTGCCATGCTCCAAAGTTCATAGTAACGGCTCTCAAAAATATAGTATGATCAAAAATTATTTTCATCTAGTATGGCTATGGAATAGTTCCTAATTTATAAATGCAACTATCAACCACTTAAAAATCAAATATCAAGTTTGACGTTTAAATGTAAACGTTGTTGCATTTATAAATTAGGAACTGTTCCATAGCCATACTAGATGAAAATAATTTTTAAACATTCTTTATTTAACTATTAGGAAAACGTATTAATACGTTGGTAGAGAAGCGTTATTAGAGATATTATCGGGTTGCACGATAATTGGCCATCAATTACCCAAAAACTATGACATTGAGGACTAGTGAATAGGATGCTTTTTCTAGGGCATTTAACAGTCTTTAATTTTAATCAAAGACCGTTTACATGATATTTGCGAAAAATCTAACAAGTCTACACTTTTTTCAAGTTGGCTGCGGTTCCTCATCCTCAATTGTTCAGGACTTGTTACACATTCAACATTACGGCTAGATAAACATATTTGCCATATTTAAAAACGTTCCAATTTTTGTTGATTTGTCGAAAAAGGTTGCTTGGGCTAAAGTCCTAACACGTGGGTGGCGTAGGTGTGGGTAAAATAATTAAACTCGCATCTTTCTGATATAAATTAAATTATTTGTGTGCGTTGTGTAACTAAATAAAGAGCGATATAATTTTATGGATAGCCGCACCCCTAACGTGGCCGAATGTACTGCCCAAATGGGAATTTATGGGATGAATCAATACGCGAAATTTAATACAGTGTTCATTTAAGCGAACACACGTGACGAACTAGAGACTTATGTCAGTTCAAGTTTATTATGACAGAAATCTTGGCCTCTGTCGATTCCATCTCGGACAAAGCAGCGGCATGCTCTAAGAATAGCCTCAAGACAGATTACGTTTGTGTTGCAGCAAATCCCTGACTATGACAAGGGCAAAACTGGGGACAGATTATAAGAAAGTGTCCCTTTAATTTGATACGTTTACGTAATGTGTCAAAGTCACAGTCTGCAATTTTACATTAATCTCATTAATTATTATCCTTTTGTGGCGCCCCCAGGTTGTCAGATTAGCCAGCATTGCACACGCGCTAAGACTGTTGCATGCGTTCAATTAATTATGAAAAATTGGGCTGCTGTTACAGCGTTGAAAGGCCCAGGAAATAACCATTAGCCTCGTGCCGAAGCAACTCTATGTACATTTTGTTCCATGGCGTGTGTGTGGTGATGTTCAAGAGTACATCATTCAAAATTAAGTTACATACCAAACTCATGCTGCGTTGTAATGCGAATTTCGAAAAAATATATACGTAGAATATATTTCATTATTGTATTAGTTGAATGTAGCATGTGTGGAGTATGTAAGTATTACAAATATATAACAATAGTTTTAATAAATCAACTAGTTTCTAGATTCGCTAAGGATTTAAAATAAGGGCCCTCTGGAGCAGGAAAAATTGCTTTATATTTATAGATACTATTTGAAGCCGAAGCATTGACAGAGTTGAGAGATTGATCTAACCTTTGACGTGCACTTCCCTGCTACAAAACATTTCAATAGCTGTCATCGCCGTAATGAGATAACAGAATCTTGGAGAGGCCTAAGCACTTCGGTCTTTTTTATGCTGATGCCACAAAACGACAGGGTTCTAACAATCGATCTGATTAACATGGGCAATAGTCAAAGCTGCCATCAATTAAAATACACAAATCCACAAATTTACTGAAATTATGTGGGAAGCTACTAAGCAGAACTGTTTTATAAAAATTCGGAAATTATTCTCTATCACAGATTTTACACAATATGTAAGCTTGACGTTGTTTTTACCTTTCAAATGCAATTTATAGTTTGCTACATATTAGTTTATAGGCAACATATCTAATTTTCTCCTTTTTTTAATAGTTTCAAAAAAATAACATAATATTACATTGTTCTTAATACGAATGAAGTCCATAATTAACTTGTTATTATTACCTGAGAAGCAAGAAAATGGAGATATATTTTAGGAGGACGAGATATATATCATTTGACTCAGCTTGCAGAGTAGATTCCAAAAATATATAGAAACCGGAAATCGGATTTCTTTTCCGAGGTCGACTTCCGGTCAATTTTTTTTAACTTTTAACTTTTTCCTTTATAGCTCCTGCAGTTTTTGAGATATTTAGCTCAAATTTGGAATACAGGTTACGCTGCAGGGCTTACACCATTGACCATATCAAATGGTTGTGAGAATCTACAGGGAGATATTTTTTCAGGGGTCATGCTTCCTTTTCTCCCCCTGAACTTTTTTGCGGTGCGCCGCTGTTAGATTCTAAAATACAAATTATTGAGTTTTCTGTTTTGTTTAGAATCTTTTTGTACTCTCGCAGTTTTTTCGTATCTACAACCGTTATCGAGAAAAAAAAGTATAAAGACGATATTCTGTAATTTGCTAGACGAAATTTAAATTTTTAAAATGGTTTTAAACGTTAATTATGTGCTAATAAGTACACGGTAACAATTTATAGATTAGTTCAGGCACATCAGTTTTGAGTCATTATAATTTTTACCGCTACAATAACTTTACAACACATACGAGGGCTGTTCAACATGTTATCTACTTGAAATAAAAATGAATTTAATGAAATTAAATAGTTTTTGCCACTTGTAAACTAAGTTAAAGCAAAACAAAAATCTGGCATTAACTTTCAAAGCGTAAAAGTTAAAATATGGACAAATTATGGCTTTGACCATTATCTACTAGCAGCTAAAATCTTCATTACCTCTGTATTAACTGTTATATTCGCATTCTCCCGCGTATAATTTAGAGCGCACGCCGCTAATCTTGGACCTTCGGAAGGGAAATATCCCAGAAGAATGGCTGACACCTTACATAACATAAAAAATATGCAAAGACAATCTACATAATTATAAGAAAAGAGGGGTAATAGCCATTATAGGACACTATCCATAAGGCAATATGGATTAATAGCAGGAAAATCTACAGTGGACAATATACTTACTCTGAAGAGAATGCCCAGAATTCTAGGGACCTAGATAGCACTCATGCATCTCGGGAAAGCATATGATAGCGTTCCTATCACACGTATATGGAGAAAATGAAAATCTTGAGATAAGCCCTGTAGTTAGTAGGGCCCCATGATAGAAATTTGTCTATATAGGAAGCAAAGGTATTCTTTTTTTCCCACGAGTGAGTTTAATGTATGATATATATTTTTTCTTCGGACGTATGTTCCTTAATGCGAAATTTTAAAAATTGTGCTTTAGGTAATTATTAGAGTGACTCAGGGTTTTACCAGTAACATTTTATGTAATATTCAAATCAATATAACATTGTAAAGCTTTGGTGTGGTATCCATAGTGACCTAAGCACAAATGGGGGAGGTAACAAGTAATGTCTCCCGCCAAGAGCTAATAAAAATTACCTCCCGCTGGTTGGAAATTAAAAATTAGGGCGCAAGAGCCGACTTTCTACGTATACATTCGGCGAGAGTAAGCTAAGAAGCATTTTGCACAACCAAGAACTCATGACAGGACTGCAGTTTGGCGATAATTTTTTAAAAAATATACCTGGACAGGATCCTTCAAGGATGATGAGAAAATATACCTAGCACTAAGAGTAAAAAAAGATATACTGTTCAGCTTATATTTTGTTGATGACCATATAGTTCCCACAGAAGGTGATGATGATTTAAACAACATGGCAAGGATGGATTGGATCAATATGCAAATATCGCAATATCTAGAAGATAACGAAGAGCAGAAGATAATGACCTGTTAGGGCAGTTTGAAAATCGACATCGCCACTGCTTTTTATGCACAGAGTCGGAATCCGTGCTTTCACAATTTATTGTGCAATAAGTTTAAGGTCGTATTTCCACTGGAAATGCAGTAACGCCTTAATAACTCTGCCCCCGTTATCCGTATTGTGTTTTTCTGTGAAATTTTCTTATCGCGCACCGTGACGTTACAAACAGTTAAAATTCATAGGGGTTGTTAAAAATAGCACAAATTTGTCCCCTTATTTTTTCAGGTACAATTAATTTGATTATCGCAAACAAGCCATTTTTTATTTCACTCTAAGACCCATTCTTCATGCTGAACTACTGGAAAGAAACCGACCTAAAAAGAGGTGTAATTAAGACATTAAATCTGTAAGCGACCACTGTAGAAATCCGTGAATAGATATACGAGAAATTGTTTATTTAGTTTATGTGCCAAACTGATTTTGCAATACTTCTGCAGAAAAACAGTTGAAATTGTCTAAATCTTAGTAATATCATATCAACGGTAGAAAGTAGAAATGATTTACTACCAATTCTTGATAAATGTTTAAATGATTTTCAGTTCGACCCAGACACGGTCATGTTATCACCGGGATAGCATTCAAGGACTATGCAAATGAAAAGCTTGGTAACCATTCCATTGGAATGCATGGATCTTCATGACCACCTAGAGTCCTTGATTTAATTATTCTTATCTAAAAAATGTTATATTATAAAACCTACCATACGATTTTAACAAAAACAGATAGTTCAAATTTTTTTACAGAATATGATGACGGAGCTCTTTGGAGGCTTTTGAACAATACTGTTCAAATGGGAAACCACTTCAAACAATTTCTGTAACTATATCTTTAATTTGGTGTAATACTGGACCAAATAGCTGTATTTCGGACAATACCAATTTTAACTAACATAGAATCGACATCTTGTATTGTGCTGAGTTTAGCGATAACGACTTTTGTTTGCTTTAAAGTTACTCTCTAGATATAAATCCAACCTCTGGCAGTTGGATTTCTAACCTTAAGCAGTTTTCAATTAAATTAAACTCGTCTAAAACGCGAGGGCGAAAAAGGAAATCCAGGATTAAGAATCTGTGGATTACTTTGAGCAAACCTAATAAATATAAAATGCTGTTTGGGCGCCTTCAGCAAGCATTTGCGACAAGAATTACAAATTCAACAAATTCCATTTCCAGCCATCAATGCAAAGCATAGGCTTTTTAAATTATGTCTTCTTTTCTCGGCCAGTCATATTAGTAAGTAAAGTAAAAGCAATTACAGCAGGTAATCCTAAAAGGAGCGGGGAGGAGCGGCTGCCTCAGGTAGGGAAATAGAATTAACCCATTTTCTCTTTCACATATGAATAACAAAGGCTTATATGCATAACATTTGATTAAAGTATTGATTAATTAATTAAAGCTTTCCATCTTTGTCTGCAGCTAGTTGCCGCCGTCTACTTTTCTGTTTTACATGCGTTGGGGTGATGTTTACATACCCAAGTTTCCATTTCAAGAAGACACTATATTCGACTTTGGTTTGAGTATATTTTACAGCTTCAACTGGCATCATTATTGTCCATGCAAGAATTTTAATTTTGAAATATACCAGTTCAGTTTAAATCGCAGTTTTGTCCTTTTTTCCTGTGAGACGCATTTGGTATTCCTTCAAGACTCAAGAGCACACCTAAAACTATTCGCTTGTAAAATGGCAATTACTATTGGTTATTTATGATTTTCAACATAAAAGGCGTTTTTTCCTTATACAAATACTCGTTTTGACAACTTAATAATTGCAGTCGCAGTTATTCTATGTAAATGGACAATTAAAGATAAGAATATTTAACTGGATGTGAAAACATTATTTGGGAAAATAAGAAAATTTAGACCTACAATTTAGTTGTAGTTTAATTTGGAAAAAACGGTATGCTACAAATGTGATATGGAATATGTTCTATCCAAATTTATTACACTTTAGATGCCAATCGTTAAACAACCAGGTAATCTTCCGTGACAATCTTTCAGAAGCCCGTGCTTTTGTATTGAAAAACGGAACTGAGGCTTTGAACAAACAAGAATTCCAGTTCCTACTTACTCGCAATTCGATGATTTAATGCACTGAAAGTCGACTCTTCGTAATGGTTCCTATTAACAACATTACTAATGAAGTGAATTAGTTAATTGGATGATATAGATTAGAAAAGAAAACATTCGTTTGCATGACTCTAATTCCAGTAATGACTCCCAGACGGCCATAATTTCGGGTTTTTGGAATTATTCGCCTGCTTTTGCGGCTGCTTATTGATTTGTTTGTTCTTAAGCTATTCTGTTATCATTTTATAGAGCAACACAACAGTAAACTTACAAAACTAATTTTATTCGAATATTGAAATTCGTATTCAAGTCTTCTACTTAATAAAAGCGGGTGCTGTTTAGAATCAACAACAGTTTGTACTGCTACTAAACATTCAATAAGAACGAACGACGCGGACTTCGCTATAATTAGTTCTAATCGTAATACATCCTTTCGTAATTAAATCCTTTATAATTATGTCGGTATTTGCTTAAAGTCTTCTAAGAAGGCCAGTTTTAAAAATTAATATTAAAGAAGCCCAATAAGTAGTTTGAGCTTTAGTTATTACGTACAAGGTGTCGATACAACTATATGTCGCTATAGGTTAGCTGACAGAATTTTTTTACAATAATTTTTATTTAAATTCAGATTTTTTATTTAAAGAAGTTGAGGAAAATGTTATACTATAGATTTATTTAGCTGGAATCTAGATTTAAGGTAACGCCACTCTACAGTTTCTAGGTTCTCCTGTTTTCGAAATATACCGCATTCTGTTAGAAGTTAAACAAATTCACTTAGAAGCATTGCTTACTTTTGGTAGGTTGAAAAATAATTAACAAGTGATCAAAACAGTGAAATTTTGTAATTACTGAAAATATATCTCTGAAAACGTGAAAAAATCAGCTCTGTATTTGTGCCAACCAACTATAATTTTCATATGGATAGCAAAAGACCTAGGAACTGTATTGTGACGTTACCCTAATTCTCGAGTCCTACAAAATAAAAAAAGATGAATAATGTTCTCTTGTATTTTCCAAACGCCGAAGGTATTTTAAGAGCTTTTTTTTAAAAATATGGCTAGTTATCTGTTATCAATTCGATCAAATACCTTCGCAATGAGACAATATGGAGAACATATCAGAAATGACAATGAAGGCCGACTAATATATTTCTTAAAATCTTAAATGGTCGATTCCCACACAAAATACACACCGATTCACTTGTTGGCTCTTTAGAAGAAATATAACATACACTTTGGAAGGCGATGTGGTGATTTAGGTAGTATTTTATACATAGAAATTGCAAACCGTAAACAAGCAGACAAAACCAATTTGGTTGATTAAAGACATGGAAATGTCAGACAAAAGAGCATATATGAGATGGCTCATCAAAACCGTCACTTGAAGACAGAAATTAAGTTTAACTAAAGCCAAGAATGAAGCATAGAACAAAGCTTATAAAAAAATAAAGAAGTACGAAGAACCACGATCGAGTTGGAATCGATAAAATCTTGAACGCCGCACTATTTTTGTCGAGCAAAAAAAAGAAGGGGTTAGTGTTTTTATTTGGTTGAGCCCGTGACGCAAAGGTCAGTGCTGGGCAAAATAAGTCAGTTTAGTTTGATAAGTTAACCAGGAATTGTTCTTTGAAACTTCCTATATTATGGTCATACAGAGGTGCACAGTTTCGCGTGTTTTGTAGCTAAGTACCCATTTCCAAAGGTAGAGAAATGAGGTAAGGTCATAATCCTGAAGTTGACCATTAGGTGGTACTCTAAACAATAGCAAAATAATGTATCCCCGTAACATGCAAGGTACAATTAATTGGACTTTCCCCAGTGAATGCCTTTTATTATTGTAGTTTACGCTCGATCCCGTCGCAATGAAGTCTTGATCACCCAATAAGCTTGTTACCGGTTGTAAATGTGGATTTTCCAATAACAATCAGGCAAGCTTGAAAATTATTAAAAACGGCACGAATTAAGACTGAGAGCAAGAGTGGGCTAACGCTAATAGAATTTAAAAAAAAAACGGAAAGTTTATTATCAGAGATTATTAAGAGAAAACAGACACGAATTCATAGAGCAACCTGTTGCGCAGAGGAGGGCAAAAAAATATGAATTATAAGAAATACCAAGAAGTAGAATTGACACTAAAAATGAACAATGGGGGGCCCCTGGACTAGGAAATATTCCGATCGAATGAATGAGAGCTGCACCAATCAGATTGCACGAAATACCAGTAGCGCTGTCAACAAGGTGTATAAAAGGAGAATAGGGACATCAAGAATGGAGGATTTCGTCATATGGAAAAAAGACAACTGAAAGGAATGTAAAAATTAGGCGTGGAACTGGTGTGGTTAGTGCGTTTGGGAGGTTATATGGAAGAACGATAAACACATGAATTGAAAATCAAATTAAATAGATAAGAGCAAAGTGGCTTCAGAGAGGGCCGATCTTACATTGATAATAACTTAACATTAAATTAGTAACTGGTTTAATCTTTGTGAACAATGTTCAATTATGCAAGCGTTTAAATGTCATGGTGCATATGGTGAATCGTTGGGTCGCTGTGAATAACGTATTGTTAATTTTGATAATAGCTGTTGTTGTGCTAGCCCTTGATAGCCTGTCTTCCGTCGCAGCTCATCTACTCCGCGTGGTTCGGCGAAGCAAGACACGGTAATTTACTGAATCTGGCGCCCCTGTATATTGCGACAGCTCTACTCATAACCAGTAGGTAAATCTATTACGTATTCTCCACGTCCATTACTCCTCTCCGTCATCCCAATTACGCTTGTTGTTTAGTTAATGTTAGGTTTTACTTGAAACTTATGTGATACGGGACAGTACACCGTACCACAGGATAAGCTGGAAAATAACTAGAAATTGAAAGAAATATATTAAAAAAAGATAGTAGCAACGAAAATACATCCAATAAAATAATCAAGGGAATAGGCTAGCGCAAACATTGAATATTGTGTATAATACCACCTTAGATGCATCTACAGATATGGGTTGGAAGTATGGGAACTAAGAAAATGTGACAAAGTGAAACACAAAATAAAAGTTGAGAGATCCATTATAGACCGTGAAATAAATACCAAACAGGGAAAGACCAAAAAGGCATTGGCACAGCAGTGGAAAGTAGATGATTGGGAGGTGACGCCATATACCTTCATATTATTCCATAACGAGCTGTACTACGCCTTTCGAATTCTGAAACAATGCGATTTGAACTGTCTCATATATACCATGGGAGTAAAAGTCATGAACTAAGTTTGTTTTATTTGCAGCGATAACATGCTTAATCTAATTGCGAGAATTACAGCATGTAATTGGCTACTTGGCGCAAATTCCAGAAGTTCTAATTCGGTTACAATTAAAAACTTCCAGAGGCGTGGCGTGTATTACACTCGCATTCGTTGTATCGGCTGCTGAGTTCCCAAACTTTCTGAGTTATTCACAGCCATTAAGCGTTTAGAAACTTTGCGAAAAGCAAAAACTGCACATCTCTCTGAGAAAGTACCGGGGGTTGACAAACAATTGCTGGTGGCTGAAAACGATGTGTATTCGCGAAGCCCCGAATTTTCATTTTATAAATACAAGAAGTGACTTGAAGTGGCTTTCAAAATGATAATAAAAGCAGCAGAGCGGAACGAATCGGAGGATGCGTCATTCCCATGCGACTCGTCGTCTTTCTTTGCTATAGGATTATTTGCAATTTGTACTTTCGCTAAACCACATAAAAATTATTATAAATCGGAATCTGTGAACTGCAGGATAAATAAAGTTCATTATTGTATAATAATAATGCTAATAATAATACTTTTTATACATACCTACGCTAAACCTACATCTAAGATATAATATATGCATAGAGTAAATCTCTTTAAGCCCACTAGCTTGTAAAACATCAAAACTTTTCCTGGATAGTTCAGGCCAATTTATCAAGCTGTTGCTTAGATTGGCATTTAAAACTCTTCTGGAGAGATAAAGATAAGAACAAAAGGAAAGTACTGACTGCTCTTGTAATCCAGCATTTGTGTTGGTCTTAAATCGTAATAACTGTCTCACCTACGTCAAATATGAATTAAACGGGCGAGGAAGGTAACGGCGAGTTCTCAAAATAATTTTCTGCTTGAAATTATACATTTAATTAAAATCCAGCTTGACGTAGCTGATTAAGCGTTTGATATAAACAAATAGATTGGATATCTGGGACATTTCGCTAGAAACTTGATAATCCGAAATTAAATGTGACAGGGCCGCTCAGGTGGTTGGTAATTTCACAAAGATTCTCTTAAACAAAAGCGCAAAAATTTCGTCTGCTACGGGAATTCATGATTTATAGCCTATAGCATGTTTGATGGAAGCGTCAGCTCTATTTGCTCTGGGCGTTTTTGATATAAGTTTCTATGCCCTTTAATATATCAGATGTTTCAAGGGCCTATATTAAAATATGACAGCAAAGAACACGAGGTGGGACGTGTAGTCCTACTGATTCCTTGACCTTTTCTCCTTTCAATGTTTCAGTTTCGACCTTCGATATAGAACAAAGCCTGCGGCTGAATTCTTACCGATGCGGAAAAAGACAGAAAGGCGATTGATGTATTGCTCTCGAATGCAGATAGTTGTCAACCAATAAATGCACGATATAAGATTTGACAATGGTAAATAGCAAATTTCGAATTATGAAAGCTTCAGTTGGAGCTAAATTATTGTTTTGTCTGTGTCTAAGTTTGAAATTACAATAGAGGACTTTAGACCACCATCAAGATATTGAGATTAGTTGTTTCCCAGATGTGTATGAGATGGAGGTAAAAATGTGTTAAATTTAAGAAAATAAGTTTTATTAGAGTACTTTGGTTTCTGATTTCTAAAAAAAGTTTCGCAACTAAATAATAAAAATAACTTGAAATATAATAGTCAACAATTTAAACTGAAACATTTAAGAACTTACAGATGTAATGGCAGAATAATATAGGCAAAGCGTCGAAAAATGACGTGAAAACTTGAAGTGTCGTTGGTAAAGTTATTTCTTGTTCCGCAGTTTGCCAACTTCGACATTTGCGAATATCGACAAAGTGTTCCAGAAATATTATGAAAGCTTTACACCTAAGTGAACCAGGCATTTCTTTGCAATTTCAAGCTTAAACTATCTGATTTTATGTTTCCTTCAAAAAACATGTACAGATCAGTAAAAATACGCGGGCATGGATGAAACTCGTAAAGTAATTAATGAGCAAGTGTCTGCTGAAGACGAGTTTTGCAAATTATCGACGTTGTATGAATATAAAGCTCGTCCCTTGAGAGCAAACAGCGGCTTTAAAAGTAAATAAATGTTAACAGAGCCACGGCCGCCTGTAAAAGTTCACCAATTTCATCAGAAAAGTAAGATACACCTGTTTATGATAAGGTAAACCTGCTGGAAAATTAAACGATTATTTTCAGTACTTAACATCTGTTATAAAAAATTATTTAAAAGGTAATAAAAAAGTTGCCAAGAATCAGTTTGTTGATCGCGATCTAAAATCGCCCAGAGAATCGAGCTAGCCTGGGCCGTGCCCTCAATTAAAAAAATCCAAGGATGGGACATCAATCTGTTTATACGATTTGTGGTGTAACTTCGTATTTTAAATTTTAAAAATTTATGAATGGCTTTACAAGAACTTTCCTCTTAAGTGCGGCCCGCAACCATCACTGCACGTCGCAGGTTTTTCTTATTTTTTTCTGTAAAGTTTGCTATATAAAAAAAAAAAGAAATTTTATACACGACGTTAAAATTTAATTATCGTAGCGAAAGATAATTCGCTAGCGATTTCAGCGCTCGTCGATAAAATAGAATGTTATTGTCTTGTATAAAAAATAAGTATTGTCTATTTTTAAATTAAAGTAAAAATAGCCATTTTATTTTTTAAGGTGGTCATCCTAAATATATTTGACCGAAACATAAGGAAGACATCTAACCCGTATGCAAAATATCGTCTTCCTCTAAGAAATAGTTATTGAGCTATACCTCAAACAGACAGACCACCAGACAGAGACATATAAGCAAACTGACAAACAGACCGATAGACAGAGAGACAGAATTGAGAAAACTATTTTTTCATTATTTATAGATGTCTGAAACTTGAAAATATTAAGAAATATCGGAAGGTGATTTGTTCACGATTACAATACTTTGTCGTTTAGACGAAGTAACTTAAAAATTGAACAAAATCGTTTTACAAATAGTGAAAAGTTGCGAGGGGCAATACGGTCAAACGTATATTTTCAACAAGATGGAGCACCACTTACCAAAACGGTTAGAATAATTCTGCTTAAAAAAATGGAAATAACTTTAATGGTGCTTGCAATATATCCAGATCTCGCAATTTTGGATATTGTCATATGAGGTCATATGCATTAAGCAAAGGGTTTCTGACATGGGTCCATTAAATTAGATGATGTAAAAGGGAATTCCGTTGTTACAAAAAAAAGTTGTTATTCATTATATTTAATAAACATAGGACGAACCGTATGTCTTTTTTTCCCATTTGCACTTTTCATATCAGAAAAATATTTAGCTTGCCTTTATGGATAATTTAGATCAGTTTCTGTATTAAAATGATTACATAGTTGTTCTACACAGCATCTTGTAGCAGTATAGCAGTAAAGTTTGTGCCATTTCCGTTCGAGGTTCTTGAAGAAAGCAAGCCCGATCGGGAACGAAATTAATAAGACTAATCCGAAAGGTATTGTTCATAATTATGTACAAACTATGTAAACATGCCAGCTTTATTCCTATTGTGCACCAGCGACCTTCCGATGTTATAAAATATCACCGTAACAACTTTTGCAGATGATACTGCGACAACTAACAGTACTCATCCCGACGCTCTGGCGGCGGAGACTTTTTACCATATTTAGAGCAAAGGGTAATGAACAACTTGTGATAGTCAGACCTTAGTTTTTTTTGCCTTCTCGGGTTTGGGAATTTTACTGTACTACAACCAGAAATATGAAAAACTGCGAGCATCCAACTCCTAAATACATAATTGGACAAAAAGATTAACAGACGTATAGAACATATCCCGGTAACTATCAACAACTAGATAGCAACGTATGCAAATACAGCCAAATACCTGGATATGACCTTAAAACCAAAATGGAAAGGTCACGTTAAAAAGAAAAAGAAGGAACTAGGTCTCACATACAGAAACATTTATTATATGATGGAAATAAACTCCTGGCGTTAAGTTTACAGCAGGCTACTACCTTAAAAGCAAATATTGAAACCCGTATGGACATAAGGTATGCAAGTTGTTTGGAGATCATACGATTTCAAAATAAGGTGCACCCTGGTTTGTTAAAAACAACGACTTCCAGAGAGACCTGGAGATGCAACTGCAATGCAGAAATTGCAATAAACATGAAGAAAGTTAAAGCCAATTAGTTCCTGGTCAACAGAAACGTAGTACAAAGATTCAAGATGAAAAAACTGTTGCGATCTAGAATTGTGCATTTTTCGCACAACTGCGTGGGTGATATAGTAGATTTTGAATCAAAAAACGTTGAGAACGTAGCTCGTAGTTTGGAGGTGGGAGTTATCTTTTCGACAGCCGCTCTCTTTTCTTACGGAAATGGGCAAAAACTACACGTCTTCATAGAGGCAGTCTTGGCCCGGCACGAAATCAGCAAAACTATCAAGGAAAACAGTTGTGCTGATCTGGACTTGGAGATTTTGAAAATATCTTAATTTGAATATGGTTTTTTATATATATGTTTATTTTCAAATAAAAACAATTATTATTATTAAAAAAACAATTATATGACAGTTTTTCGCTACAAAGCAGAATACCATACGCCACTTGAGAGTTGAAGTAATCTGTTTCTCGCGGTTGATTCGGCGTGGAGTGATACCCAGTGATGATTATTTTTAGACCTCTGCCTTTCTCCTATTTTCTTTGTTTTCTAGTCGATCCCTTTTACTGATCAGTAATTGAGGTAGTGTTTTGAATAATCTTGGTGGAACAGTGATGTGTTTGACGCGATCCGGTTGCTTTCTGTTAATAAGCAACTTATTGCGTACTAAGTAAGCCTTTGCATTTTGTAAACATTTTATCAAGTTGATGAGAATAGCAGATGGGCTGGGCTGATAGTCTACATTTGTCTTTATTATTCGGCGATTACAGCGAAGATCGACCTTTTAATTTTACCTATAATATTATGAATTTATATAGCTTTATCGATAAATCATTAGCAAATCACAGTTTCTCATTCAGGACTTCGAATAACTTTGCTGGAATGATTTTGCATATATGCTGTTTGTGCACTAAAAGAGGATGTGTCCACATCATATGCCATAAACTGAAAGACATAAACGGATAAACTCTTATATTTAAGTACACAACCAAAAATTTTGATTAGAATAAAATTGCTTATCAGTTTATAAGACTAGATGGTAATTACACAAAGTACTGAAAAGAACAAACACACAGATACATTTATACGCCAAGCATTTTGTAAACGTAGAATGCTAAAGGCTGAAGAGGAATCCATTCTCTGGATCCATCATTTTCTTAAGTTAGACGGTGTAATGGCGGAGTGTACTAAGTACACTTTTTAAAATTGGAAATAATTATACTAATTGTAGGTACAAAGTGAAATTTTTATTTAATGGATGTGAATACGGCGTCGGCGCCGGTCAAACAGCGTGAAGAAAGTGCAGTTGACACGGCGTTTTACTCGAACTTAATCAGCAAGCTATCCAAGCAAACATGTGCGACTTTGGACGCTGAACAGTTCAGAAAACTTTAAAGTATGCGACCCGGCGCCTCCACCAAGCCACCGGTCCACCATTTCCCTGCAGATTTTTCAATCTATCGCAGCGCATTGTTAGCATAAGCAAGAAACCCCTTAATTTGAGAAGTAGGGTGAATCTAGTTTAAATATTCTCCGTCCCAGCGGGTCCGTTTCGCTTATAATTCGACTTGGCTGGGAAGTTAAGTTTTTTAGGCAGGAGCAGGAAGTTTGCGCGAGAAACGGTTGGGTAAAACCTTTTTGAAGCAGGACTGGAAATAAGAATAACTTCCAAGGAAAACAGCTCTATGCGGATACGCTGTTAATCGATCTAACGGGCGGCTAAATAGTACGAAAAAATAAGAATGGAAATTGAAGGATGATTAATAATTCCAAACCAAAGGGCGGTTGTTACAGAACGCTCGCACAATAGGTGCTGGTTAAATATTCATGCAGGTTAATGTAAGTACTTCGCAAATTTAATAATAAATAAAAGCTTTTAATTAGTGCGTTTTAAATGAAATACCTGTAGCTCACATAATAGTACTGGAATCTGCGTTAGAGATTGATAGGATTTCGCTGTTTCAGTGAAACAATAGAAAACATTGAATAAAGTAGTGGAGATCTGGTTGCTGTCAATAAATTTAATTAAGTGTGATGGGCTTAGAATGATAATAAAACTATATTTAGCACACAAACATTCTTTGTCGAGTTTTGTTTGAGAATTCTGATGCACCGACATCTATCATTCTCTTTTTTAATAAAAATTAACACGTAGGTTAGTTATCTCATGTACTTTATTTCATATTATAAACTAATTTGTTGTAAATGGAAAGTTAGTTGTTGGCATAATTAAAATGAAAAATATACGTTAATGAACAAGTTAACTTGTTTCTTCCTTTTTAGATAACTTTTTCAAAAAGCGGTAGTATTGGGGAAAACTTTTGCAAAACGGAGAAAATCGACTACACTTGTATTTACCAAAATAATACGTGTTATTCGGGTTTTAGCTATAAGCAGAATGTTCGCAGAAAAGGTAAACTTAAGAAAACTAACGCAGATGGTAGGAGTTACGAGACACAGAGAGGCAAAGTAACTTTCTATGAGGTAGGAAGGGGTCAAGTGATATTAATTAAATATATAAATCTAATACACATTCAATCGATAAATATCTCAGATACTGTTGGTACTGTTGTGATATGTGTGCCATGATGTCTAGATCCCAACAGTATTAGTGCTTTGTTACAGAAAAACCCCCTTTTACGACTTACAACAAGCATGATAAGGGGTCCAGTCGTTCCGTGGGATAGAAGTGGATCACAGGCTGAAAGAACAGAGAGTTTAGTCTCTATAGCCAAAATAATTGTACCAGAAAAGTTACGGCGATAAACACCTGTTGTTATGGGAGCCACCTGATGTATATGTCGTAGATGTATTGGAAGCTTTTTTCAGAACATTGTTGCAAAGAATGAACAATAGTAGTTCGAAGATCGGTTACAAGTAATCGGCGTGAATCAACACGCGATATAACGGGTGGTTTTTCCAGGGCTGCATCGGCGACAAGCATTGCTTTACAGGATGGTTGCGAAACCGTAAAATGTGGGACGATACGAGGGTTCTATTTGAAATTCAGCGGCACTCAGAACGATATGGGAATTAGAATTTTAGATTGCTAGGCTACGTTTTGAGAGCTGGGAGTATTCGATAATCTTCGTAATTTGCCGAAATTGACACGGAACGATAGCGCTCACAATACATACACAAATAGTTTGCTCGAATGTCTCTGGCCAACTGAAGACCTACTCTCCGTGTTTGAACTTGGCAAGGCAAGTGTAGCAATCCACTCTCTCGCGTGCATTAAAAAACTAGTGGCGGTATGAAATCTCAAACCGACCTAAGAGCTTGTACTTAGAAGGGTAAGAATATAAAATATGCCCAAAAATTATTTTCATCTAGTATGGCCATGGAATAGTTGCTAATTTACGAATGCAATTATAAATCACTCTCAAAGCCAACGGTTAAATTTTACTGACCGAAACTAATTAATATGAAAAAGAGCAAAATTAGTTTCGATACTTACAATTAATTTATCTGCCAATTAATACATTTTGATAAAAATCAAAGTGTATTTATTCAAACGGTTTTTTAAAACAATACAAAAATTTTCTAACTGCATCATGTATTCAAAATGGATTTGAGAAAGTGTACGGTGAAAGAACAGAATATGTTGATGTCAAAAGTGGGGTAAGCCAAGGATGTGTGATTTCTCTCATTTTATTTGATATCTGCGGAATACTTTATCAAGGATTTATTATAAAGTAGACCGGAAGAGGTAAATATACAACCGGAGAAATGGCAGAAATAGAAGGACAGTTACAAACTTTAATGGAAATGTTAAACAGCAACAGTGAAGGAATGGGACAATATATAAACAAAAAGCAAAGACAATGATGTTCAGTAAAAAAAATTCATTCGGCAAACCCAAATGTAATAATAGGTAATAAAGGCATAAAAGACGTAGACAACTACATATTCTTAGGCACAATAATTGACAACTCTAAAAATACGGGGACTCATTGAAGTTCCAAGTTTTGGCTTTTTCGGTATGCCCAAAGTATTATGTAATCTGATGTTATATCGCAACACTACGTTCAGTATGGCCAACTGGTGAGTAATTACTCATTTGGAGAGGCATTCCACTTGCAAAATTTGAATTTCGGTAAAAGTTTGTTCCGTGTCAACAACCGTAACTAACATGAGCATTTATTTTGTTTATAATTCACGGCCGTGTATTGGAACACGGTCGTTGTGTAAATGCAGCGTTAGCGATTGACTTGCAATTCCTTTTACTGGCAGCCGTCAGTAGCTGTTTTAAACAATTCCTTGGATCTCGGTTGGTTTCTCTATGGCAAAAAGTATCGTCTTTTTGGCAGACTTCCGTGATTCTGCTCCAAGTTTTAGCTCTTAGCTTCAGCTATTTTGGAATATTACTTGTGGAAGCTTCGCTGGTATGCGGTTTTTGGACCTTGGACTCTATATGGGAGATTTAATCCTCTTCCTAGGAACGGGCTATTATCACAGGACTTCTTCCTGTTGTGATTAATCGCCTGTATTTGCAGGGTGAGTTAATTTTTTTTCAATTTCAATTGTAACGTAATTGCAATGAGCTGACTTTTGTCCGCAGCTTTGAGTCCGTTTGGGGGCTATTCATCTCACCTCCTGCAGTAGCAGCTTTGAGCTCATTTGGGGGTTATTCGTTTCCACTTTTGCAGTAGCAGCTTTGGGCCCCGTTTGGGGGATATTAGTTTCACCTCCTGCACCAGCATGTCACTCTCAAATAAGTAGTGCAAATTAATGATTTGTGATAATGATATTTGTACAGCAAGCATGGTAAAAAACTGTAGCTTTATTTAATTTGTAATTGTACATTTTACTGATTAAATATCAAATTGTGTATTTATACCATGCTATCACTGCTATCATAGCGTTAATTTGGGGTGCTCCTTTAGAATAAGTAATGCCTAATCAAAATTTATAATATTTTTGTACTGGCTACTATACGCAGCGTTGTTTAATAAAGCAAATACACATATTTTTCTATTTTGCGTCGTTACTAGACCTAGTAAAGCACCCGTATGGGTTCGTTATTTAGAATTTTGGATGCTTTACCAGACTATTGTATTTTACTTTTCTTGTCGTTCTTTCAAATTTTATTAATTAGGGAGTTTTTGCACAACGTTACGTTAAAATAACGTTACGTTAAAATCGAAAGATTTAATTTTGTTTGGCTGTATCGTTGACGTCGCTAGGTAACATGGAATTTAACATGCCGTCATTTTAGCGGAACGTTATGCAAAAACTCCCTACTTTTACGTTTACGTCAACGTCAAATGTCAAACTGTGAATGAGAACAATATGTTGTGTGTAATAAATCAACTTCGATTGTCATGAAATGTATAACTACTATCAACGTTAACAGAATTGTCACAACGGAAAATACCGTGGAACACTCGGTATATATCATAGAGGCTAAATATGTTTTTAGAGAAACACAAATTATTGACGTAAAAAGTTTTTTGAAAAATCAAGAATATTTTTTTCCCATATTATGCCGATTTTTTGGCGGACACTGTATAACAATACGTATGAAAGTAATTCAAAAGTATGATGTAAATGGCATGCTTCAGTACATAATAAGTACCTATTTTAAGTGCACATTTTCTTTTCTACGGCAATAAATGCAGCAAAATAGAGAAAAAAAGGCAAAAATCGGAAAATTCAGCCGCCATCTTGGATTTTGACTAATTTCCCGGGCCGGGATTAATGGAGATTTTGAGTATGTTAAAATACACGCTTTTCAGAGTATAATGCAATAAGAATAATTTGTGTTGCAATTTTTCCCAGGTCAATGATATTTTTACACTATTTTGACTGTACTACATTTAAAAAGCATTGGGGCAACTGCATCCGTAACCGACCAAATAGAACTTACCTCTAATTTTTAAGAAGTAATAGCTAGCTGTATTATTATTAGGGAGGAAAGTGTATCATTCCCTGCAGCAGACGTAGTATAATAATAATCCAATCAACCAAGGAAGGGACACTTTACTCCAGAATTATACATATTCTTTTTCTACACTTTTACATTGTATGATAAGGCTGTCTTCTGTACTCAGCTGCATTCAAAAATATTTAGATATTTAAAGCAAGATGCTAGTTGGTTTGTTATTAATCACTTTCCCTTCCGTCTCTAATGCCAATATATGAATATATATTGGCTCCCGTACTATATTCTCTCCCGTTGGCATTGGAAACTAACAAGAGAGCGAAACATATATTTTCGCTAATAGAAAAATCCCCTAACAAACGACAGAAAATGTTATTTTCCGATCAACGTGTCAAAAATGTACCTTTAAACATATGAAGTAAAAGTGTTACCTAGCAACATATACATTTTTTGTATCAATAAGAGGAACGTCAACCCCATGGCAGATTTCGGTACGGTGCAGTAAAATTGTGTGCGATAAATCGGTATTTATCTCTTATTTTAAATTGTTATTCTTATTTTAAATCTTTTATTTCTTTTTATGTTTATTCTGGCCACGAAACATACCACATAAGTTATTTATCGTGTAAAACATCTTTTATTTTATAGTTTTTTTTTAATTCTGTGTCGCTTTATTTATTGGTTAAATCTGATGCTGAATGTTCAAATAAAAGCCACGGGTCAAGCCCTGAGTGGAAGGTCACGCCGTGAACGTGAGTAAACGTGTGCGTGAACGCGAGTGAACGTGAATGTTTTTCTTTACATCTACCACGTCCTTTTAAAAATAGAACTAAACTTAATTCAAAATGTCATATTTTCCAAATCTAGAAATTCATTAATGAAAGGAAAGGGTGGAATTAATTGAAAAGAGCCGAAGATTAATTCAATTTCTACTGTAACCAAATCTAATTAGAGCATTGTAATAATAAATAGCCCAAATCCTCTTAGAGGAAGAAAACATGTTCCTGTAATTAGGCAAGCATCCCCATTAAACCCTTCCTAATCCCTTTAATTTTCCAGTTTCCAGATAGATTGTTTTCTTTTCTGCAGAGCTTTTGTTAACCGAGTCCTATATTTCATCGTCGAAAAAGTGCTCTAAGTTTTCGCTAATTAAGGCGCTTATTCGATTGTTGCTGGAGAGGCAGTTCGACCAGATTTTTTCTGCCATAAATTATATTACTGCGCGCTGATACCAAAATAGCATTAGCTATCACAACCCTGGCAATTATGTAAGTTTGTGAGGGCTGAGTGTTTTGCAACTCGCGATTAATTAACATTACGCTTTTGCCCGCGCCGCCACAGAGTTTACCTTCAGGAAAACGTCAACACTTGTAATTGCACACCGGTGGAATTCGTAATTATTATTATCAGTCTGGAATTTAGAGCATTTGCTCGTTTAGTATTAATGGGTCTTAAAAGTCGCCGACTAAAATCGATTTTTTGTGTTTATAGAGTAACTTGAGCTGATATGGACTTCCCATCAACAACTTCTGAGCACAAAGTTGGGATTATTATAAGCGTTAGGCTGTAACTTTAATTGCTGGAAAAGTGAGGCTGAAAAGCCCCGCTGAAATGGAAGTAACGAAGGATTCAACACGACAGTTGGGAAAGTCTTTATGTTTTGAAGGTTAGGGCTGGAATTATAGCCAGCTTTGAAAAACTTATTTAGCCTATTGACATTTTCAAGGTTCGAACATTCTTGTGCCATCTACAAAATTATTGGATTCTTAAATTCCTATTCATATGGAGGTTAACAAAAGTGTGCACAATTTCTGTAAAAGCAAATGTTTTAGCTCATACACTTTGATGACTAATTCTTCATCCTCCATTGTACTAAGCATGTAAAGTTTTAAATTAGGTACTTATAATGCAATTCGCAAACTTGATCACTACAACCGAGATTATAAGAGGAATGCATACTCATGCTTTTAAACCTTAGAAGCTTTTAACTAAATCTGCACTACTCTTCCCCAAGCACGTAAATTTATCGACGGCTTCGGGTTGTTTCAGAATTAACAGCTGCACATCCATACGAGCAGTAATACTGCAGTTTTAACATTGAAAATGTTTAACGAATTGGAGATATGACGCTAGTACGGGGCTCCTCTAGCGATTTGTGAGATGCTTGAAAATGTGCAATTATGGTGAATTTTTGCAAGTTGTACGTATTGCAGCTAAATGTTGTTGGTGTCATTTTGAAGATCTCGTTAAAGGCCAACTTTCTGGAGAGGTTGTGAACACGTAACATTCGAGGGGGCGCAAATACGGGGGTTAAGACGATTTTTTGGACACGAAAGCGTTCGGTGCTGTTACATCGCATACTTTTTGAAAGATTCAAATGTAACTTGGGGCTAGTTGAAAAAAGGATGCACCAACGCTCATCGTAGAGGTTGTCGTTTGGAGTCTACGATGCACGGGGGTGAAGTTACATGGGTAGAAAGCTGAGTTGCATTTGTAGCAAATTGAATGTTCGCGTAAACAGGGGGAAAGCAAAAAATGTAGAATCTTGTTTATGGCAGTAAGTGGATGAATCTGTGGGTTTGTAAGAATTTTGTGGTTCAGGTGAATTTGGGGGTTGCAAAATGGGGAAAACGTTATAATTATCCGAAAAACCTTAAAATCAATATTTGTGTGAAATTCGCTGTTTGGAGACTTTTTACGGGTCGATATTCCAGATGTGGAAGTTTTGCGACCCAGTTGCATTTGGGGAATGGAAAATGGGGAAAACGTTATAATTATATGAAACACTTTAAAATCAATATTTGTGTGAAACCCGCTGTTTGCAGACTTTTTACTGGGCGATTGTATTTTTTAAGGGAGTTCGTAATGCGGTGGTGAGGGGGGGATTACCTTATTTTCTCAATTTTTAAATAAGAAAAATGTGCAATTTTTTTGTTTCTGTGAAATTGTAAATTTGCAAGTAAATATTAAATAGTGTGTCGGATGAATAATATTTCGTGGATTAAGGTCATTGCCGCACTGCGCTTGTTCGCAGAATAGTAGACGGCCACTGGTAGGGTTGGGATGGTAGTGTCAGCTGTTTGTACTAAAACTTAATGCGGGATTGTAATAGAAAAAAATGGTGGGGACTTTAAAAATAGAAATACATATACATGTGTATATGTACGTAAAATGCAAAGTTACTTAGTTTAGACAATGTAAAGGCTCCCCAAATAACAAATTCTTTTAAAATGTATTTATTGAACAAGTAACACAAAACTAAAGATACATATCGACTAAGCAACTCCTAATCAAAGCATCTTCGCTCCAGTTCTTATATTTGCTAATAAAAAGCACGTTTCATGGGTAAACAAAATAAACTATGAACAATAATATGTGGAGTCCCCGAACGGCACTGCTTTAAAACAGTTAATAAATGTAATAATAAGAATGACTCGTATAAGCAATACATCTTCTAAAGTTATATAAAAAAATGAATGTAATACCGAATTCAACATCTTTATCTAATTGCAAATTAATATTAAAGTGTACAAGAGGCTGAAATGATTCAAAACTGTAGTACGTATTATTTATTAGTTGAGTTTGGGTTTCTCTATGTCCATCTTCTAGTTGCTGGTTTTTAGAAGAAGGTACTCATACAGTACAATTTTTCTTGATTCATATGTGAAAAACGAAATTGATTACATATTAACAATTCACAAACATACAGTAAAAGATGTGTCAGTTTTAAATCACTTTGACACGGGTAGTGACCACAGATTGGTAAGAGGTAGAATAGAAATAAACACTAAAGCAGAAGGAAGGAAATTATTTAAACAACAACGTTTTCCCACAATAAAAACAATAAAATAAAATCTGCAAGTCTACCAAACTGAACTAAATAGAAAACTATCCAATGACGAAATACTAGAAAACATGGATATAAACACTCTGGAAACCAAAATAAAAACAGTCATAAAATCGGTCACCAAGAAGATATGCACCAGAACCAAACAAAAGAATACAAAAATAAGAAAAAAAAAAACAAGGGACCAAATGGAGAAAAGAAGAAACATGACGAAAAGAATACCAGAATACAAGGAATTGAACAAAACCATTAAGAAGAAAATAAGAGATGACATCAGACAATAACACAGAACTGGTAATGAAGACCATCAAAGAAAATAAAAATATGAAAATTCTAGAGAAAATAAATACCAAAGGGCGACTTAGAACACACCAGATAAAAGATGAAAATGGAGACATCAAGGAAGATAAAGAAGACCTAATAAGAATCACAGAAAGCTTCTACAGCACACTTTACTCAGAAAAATATCCAAAACCATATGAAATAACTGAGAAAACAATTCTTAATCTTGGCTTCGAAGAACTACCTGACATTACATCACAAGAAATCGAAGCAGCATTAAACCAAATGAACAATAATAGAACACCGGGAGAAGACTGTATTACAACCGAAATGATAAAATTTGGAGGAAAGGCGACTATCGAATCGATGAAAATACTACTTAACAAATGCTTGACAGAGAGTAAGATACCAGAAACATGGCAGAACGCCCAGGTTATACTAATGCATCAAAAAGGCGACAAACTAAAAATAGACAATTATAGACCTATCAGTCTACTTCCTCGTCCGTGCAAGTTGTTGACTAAGATCATAACAAATACACTTACGAAGAAGTTGGATGCTTACCAACCTCTTGAGCAGACCGGATTCCGAAAAGGCTTCAGCATTATCGAACATATAATCCGTCCGTTTACTTATAGAAAAATGCAATTAATATAACGAACCACTCCACCTTGCATTCATTGACTACACCAAAGCCTTCGTCACAGTGGAACTATGGTCTATTTTTGAAGCTCTAAACAGTGCAAGAGTGGACTCAAGATATATAAACTTACTAAAATATATATACGAAAATGCAACAATCGAAGTAAACATCGCTGACGATATAAAAACAAATAAAATCGCAATAAAAAGATGAGCCAGGCAGGGTGACACCATCTCCCCAAAACTGTTTACTCTTGCATTGGAGGATGTTTTCAAAACACTTGATTGGGATCAAAAAAATATTAAAATAGACGGCAGGTATTTAAACCACCTTCGCTTCGCGGACGAATTTGTGCTCATTAGCCAAGACCTGGAGGAGTTGCAAGACATGATGAATGAACTAAAGTCAAAATCCGAAAAAATCGGGCTTACCATGAACTTAGCCAAAACTAAAATTATGACAACAAGCAACACAGAAATACGCCTGGGCGAGAATGTCCAAGAATACGTCTATTTAGAACACAACATTAAACTAGGCAAAGAGAACCAAACTGCCGAAATAGAAAGACGATTTCGAATGGCATAGATAGCCACAGGAAAATTATCGTACATCCTTAGAAATAAGAGTATCCCAATAAACCTTAAAAGGAAAGTATTGAACACCTGCATACTTCCCGTAATAACCTACGGAATGGAAACTGCCACACTCACCAATAAATGAACCAACAGATTTAGAACAACACAAATGGCCATTGAACGAATGATGCTGGGGATAAGTCTCAGATCATGTCACGAATACGGAAATAAGATACAGAATTAAAGTGGAAGATGTCATAAAACGCATTGCCCAACAGAAATGGAACTGGGTGGGGCATGTTGCCCGCCAAGATGAAACCAGATGGATAAAACGGATAACACAATGGAGGCTAAGACTACACAAGAGACGTGTTGGCAGGACACAACGACGTTGGCTTAACGACATTAAGAACAAAGTAGGGAATAAATGGCACCAGCTGGCACAGAACAAAGAATCGTGAAAAATAATAGGGGAGGCCTATGTCCAGGAGTGGATGAGGAAAGGCTGCTAGAAGAAGAAGAGCATTTATTAATGATCTGATATGCAGTAGAACTTCGCAGTAACGTTTTGCGTGGCGGATAATAAACAATAATAATACAGATGTGAACAATTTTAAAACTTGTTTTATTTCTATCCCTTGCAAATTTTTCAGATTTTGGAAATTTTATGCCACACTTGAAAATTAGCGAAATTCATTTTCAATGCATTAACGAAGGTTGGTAAATTGCAACTTCTGTAAATTTTTCTTTAATATTTCTATTGTGTGCAAAGCGATTTTTTAGATACGCATCTGTCATTGATCGTGATCTATTTTAAGGATATACGTTTACACCCATCTACCTGTGTCTGCTCCTGAATAATTCAGAATGCTAATTACTGGAATATCTTTCAGCAATTATATTTAATTTAAAAACACGAAATTAAAAACTTTATTTTAGTTTTCCAAGACGATGTATTGGATAAATATGCACTTTCTTCTACTTCTCCTGCGTATTTGGCGTAGAGCTTGTAGCTTTTTTATACGTTTTGATTAAATGAGTGTCTACAAATATGACTTCGAATATTAAATAATATAACTGCTCAATCTTTACAAGAATTTCCTTTTACCTTACCTGAATTTGAGAAAATCAGGTTAAAATGCAGTTTACATGTGTGCTAAATATAAATTAACAGTTCGCAGCTTCAAGACAATTCGATCATTGGCAGATAATTATGAATCCATGAAAGGCTAGTGATAACACTAGAATCCTAGTTAGCAAATTATTGAGGGCAACTAAAAAAATCGACTAGAAATAACTTAAAGTGCAAGACAAGGGCGTTGAAACGGTTCCGTACCTGAAACCTCATGCTGCAAAAGATTAGTTGTTGTTTAAATATTGTGAAATGCCGGTTTAACCAGACAGATTACAGTGAATCACACCACCATCACATAAACGATAAACCCCATTAGCGACGATTTTTGGGGATACATATTTCTGACGCTCTGCGCTCTATAACACCAAACGCAATCTGAGGAGTCAATCCTCCAAATGAGAACAGGAAATAGCCCCCTCCCCCCTGAAAATTGCAAAAAGAGGTCTACCACTTTTAAATCAAAATTTACTAAAATTTTAAGCTCAGGGATACTAAAAATTCTGAAAATTGAAATAGAAAAGTAGGTTTGCGTATCTATTAATTGTCACAAGTGATAAAGGTACCTTGAAAAGTAA
Organism: Agriotes lineatus; assembly: GCA_940337035.1. Taxonomy (NCBI): domain Eukaryota; kingdom Metazoa; phylum Arthropoda; class Insecta; order Coleoptera; family Elateridae; genus Agriotes; species Agriotes lineatus. Next base: position 36,797,812 of record OW679194.1, on the reverse strand, counting down.
AAGACACGAAATTCAGAATTATTTCCACAAAAATTCTATAAAATCGCCACACCACATTTAGGTAAAAACAAAAACCATAGATTATAACTACAAAAATGCTAAATCAAGCTTCAACACCAAGACTGGTCTTCGCTGTTAGATGGAAAATATGTCTAGACTGGCGTATACCCCTAACACAAGACCCACCTTTACACAATTATCAACTCTAATTTCTAATTACAGTCACAAGGCCAAAAATTCAACCCCAATAATAAAAAGCAAAAACATTAAACACCCAAAAATATTGCAAAAATCAAATAAAGTACAAACCAACCCACAGAACAAAAGAAAAGCCCATCTTGAAGGTAACGAACTTCTAGAAAAACTAATCAATCAAAAAATGCAGATAAATGTTTATCTCAAGAAGTGACCTACATTACAGTGACCAACTAACCACCTAAGATAGTGTGCACAGATGCTCGCCACCATTATTATGACAAGAAATCTACCTAAGATAAAATACCTTAAATTATCCGAAACTAACCTTGTAATGCCTCAAACTTCGAACATATAATTTTTGGTTGATTCCTTGGGATTTTATTCCAACATTTCAGTACAGAAATCTGTTGTAGCTTGTAAATAGTTAGGAGAGTTGTTTGTCTAAGTGTATGAAAAAGGTGTAGGGTTCTTTCAATTTCTCCAACTGGGGCGGGCTGCTATAGGGACGTTGCGTCCCTCTTCAGCCAAGAACGGGTATTATAGGATGGGTGAGAGAAAGGAGGGGTAGAGAATAGAAGAGAGAAATATTTCCCCTGCATTCGCCTCAGAGAAGGTACTCTGTTGAGTCAGGAAATCCATCTAAAAGCCTGAATCGGAGCAGACGGCTACGGTAATCGAACCCGCGACCGCCAGAATGCTAAGCAGACGTGGTAATCTACAGGGATCGGTTGTCTAAGTGTCGCGATTACCATGCATAAAAACGTCGTGTCGGTCACCAACTGTTTATTCTTAAAGTAAAGGTAAAGTCCAATTTCTGGATCTTGTTTGGTGGAGTTCTTCTGTTTTCAACAATACCCAATAATCTGTATCATGAATCTCAAAAATATTGAATTATAGTAGAAAAAGTAAACAATTTGTTAATAAGATGTTTGATATTCCACTTCTGGATGTGTAATTTAGTAAATTTTCATTCATTTAGAGTACCGGGTTACGTATTCACCACTATCGCTTTAAAGTGGTCTCTTACAAAAATTCAAACGGGGTCAGATCAAGCGAGCGTGGTGGCCATTGAATTAGTCCGTCAGTTTCAGCTGCTTTGCTAAGAAATTTTAGGCAATTCTATACGATATTATAGTTATGCATACATGTAGTTCAGCTCGGTAAACGTATTTGAAAGGAAGTCTAAATCCGTATAGATCTTGATGAAAGTATTGTCCAATGGCGACTTTCGTCTTGTAAATAAAAACCATAGCCTACACATACTTAAATATAAATTCTAGGTAATAAAAATATAAGTAGATAGGAGCATGCCCCTTACTTAAAGCTGAAATTCCGTTTTAGAATACACCCAAACGCACATTGCACATACATAAGTGTGTAACAACGTGATAACAAGTAGAAATATGGAAAGAATTTTACTTTATTTCCCAGTTGAGTTGCCCGTATGCTCGTATCTGATTTACATCAACGGCACTTGAATCAACGCTATCAAGTACCTCATATATTTTATTTGGAGCGTATTTGCTTGTGCGCAACTAATTAATAGTGTTCGATTAAAATGAGTTTTATTAATCTGTTTACAGTTGAAATAGTGATGGGCATAACCGGACAATTTTCATAACCGAATTATTTGCATTCGAATGATATTAATAACCGAATAATTATTTGAATAATCATTCGAATACATTTTGGCTCTCGATTCGTTTCGATTTCGCCGGTTTGCCGGTTCCGCGGTTCAGCGTCATCTGCATCGGCATCGTAACTTGCAGAGAGCAGATGAACTCAGTTAATCGTTAATTATAATAATTGTATAAATGGTTTTTATTTTATTTCTAAGGAGTTTGTGCAATAAGTAATTGTGGATATGAATGAAATATATCTGGATACACCTTTATTGTTTTCGATAGCTGGCGATTTATAATAATAGATACATAATAATAATTAATAATATATTGTTGTATTTGTATGAGTTTTAGGACTCGCTATTCTGCATTAGCTCGATTACTCCTACATTCTTCCGATCTATAGCCAAAACATAATATGTACATTATGTGTTATGTATTGGAAATCTAGAGGTATTTATTAAGAAGTGCAGAAAGAAAGAAATATGCGAGACTGCTTGCTAATCGCAATAAAAAAACAGTGGTTAAACGTTATGTTTATCGATCTGCCGGGTTAAAGGCGGCAAAAAATTTATTTATGTTCATATCATATGACGACGGATCGACCGTGAGCCTCAGCCCGCAAGGAAGCAAGGGAGAAAACTCTAGAGCGAGAGGCCCAAATGGTGTTTTCAGTACAATCTGCCTTGCTTATGGTTATGAGTTATGAATGATGTATTATCTACAGAGTTTCCATCACTCGCAGGTCGCTGAGATACGGCACGTAGTACGTATTAGGATGAGGTTATTTTTCATTCGAATAAGCCCATCACTAATTTGAAATATAATAACAACAATTGAATGTCGATTAATTATTGCAGTTCCAACAATATCATGTTCTATTTGGTTTTGAAAAATGTATGAAGAATTCTTCGTGTAATTAAAATGTCGTTACCTCATTTAATCATTTATTCATAATCTCTCCGTTTTTTACGTTTCTGTATTGAGTACCATTCCTACGGCAAGTGCAACGGAGATAAAGGGGGTGTAAACTCCCCCGTAGACACACCTCACTTTTAACGAATCTTACAGCTAACTCAAATCGATCGTCACTGCGAGTAAAATCTCAACCATGGCTAGATTTGAACCCATGTCCACCTACTAGTTGCTTAGCTGAGCCCTTCCCAACTCAACCACTCAGAAAATCTCGTAATTATCATTATTTCGTTTATTATCGTATCACCGATGAATGTTGTTATTTCGTAGATAAAATACTCTAGTCAGGTGTTTAGTCCTAATCAATATCCATAGAATATTACAATGCAGTATTTGTAGTCACCTAATCTGATTTCATCAGCGTATTGGAAAAAGCTTCGAATAAATTTTCAATAAAATATCGTCTGGCGGAACAGCCACCATCAACGCTTTGTAGGACATATATTAATATTACAAAATACGTGGAATTTAAATACGCGCTAATAGGTGACATAGACTATAACGGAAATTGAATTCAGTAACAAAAGTCGCAGGAGTCTTCGATTCGTGCCATTCGAAAGAAAAGTTATTTGCGGCCCGGAAAAGCCTTGCTTAAGCGCTGACCTCGAATCGGTTCGAAAATTCGATTCGGATTCTGCAATTCCAGAGATAAGGCGGAGTGATCAAGAGATATCTACGCCTGCACAAGCACCGTCGCCTCTTTTCAGTTTCCCCTTATCAAACATTCATGAATACGCTTTATACATTCACGGATAGGAATAACTTGATTCTGAAAATTGTGTCAAACGCCGGCTTCCCGTAATAGGAAACTTTTGTCTCTTGATGGATCGCTCTTATAGTTGTACTGGTTTGCAGTGGAATATGTAGTCATTGTACACTATTTAGCGATTTCTACTGCTGCTGTGTTTTTTGCTTTTTATGATTTTTATAGTTTTGTTTTTCACAATGGTTTGTATTACCTTTTCGATTTTACTAATCTTTCTTTGGGATCTCTCTGTTCAAGGTATGTATTTTCAACACGTTTACTAGCCTTTATCCTTGCATTTGTGATTTCGTATCTGGACCAATCTCTTAATCTTTTTCATTTTGTGTGACTGTGTTTACTATTAGATCTTCCAAGCTAGTTATGTTACCTGTTATTGATTTGCTTTGTGAAGTATGTGTACTATATCGCTCGAATTTCGATTTATTTCTTGGGTCTGTCAAGGCGTCGATACTTTTCTTCTTCAAAATTTGTTACGGTCCGAAATCGGCGGAAGTGAATTTTTCCTCTCTTTCGCTACAGATCCAAAAATTCCGAGTCACTAGTTTGATTTAGAAGGCGTTGAATCAAAAATTCGTTCGCATTTGACACACAATGGAGGAGGGCAATTTCTATCGCTTGTCTTTCTTATGTAATTTGCGTCCTTTTCATTTTCGTTTCAAAAGCTGCTTGGAGTGGTCTTAGCATGTGCGGAACCCATCCATCGAAACGGACACTCAGGAAATGTTTTATAGTATAGTAGTTCCTCTTGTCTGTTTGTTTGTTTGTTATGGACGAGGTTTAGATATGCAGAGAACCAGGTCCTTTAGACAACGATTGCTGTGGTCATATGGTCAAAGTCCTACTTAGAATTTTGCCGAGACTAAGGAATTCCAAACCTAACAAGGGACCTTTTACATGCTACACATCGTAATAACATGAGACCCACGGTTTTACATCACTTCCGAATGATCGCATTCTGTAGAGGTTTTCATCCGCATTTTTTATTTTTTAAGAACCTTACCGGGACGGGAATCGAACTCGCGACGTTAAGCTCAAAAAGTTTTCTTTGAAATTGCCTTTGATTAGTTTTGCATAAGCTAAAACCCAGTTGTATTGGTCTACTTTATTGTGGTATAACTAATTATTTTTCCTGCATCTGTGGGCCCAATGCCACTTTTAAATCATTAGTGATTGTGACGCTGAACTTAACTGACAGTGTAAACTAGAGTATCTATAATACAGGCATTATGCTGGTGTTGTTCATGTCACCGGTATGTTACGTCCTCTCTATCCTCAGATGTTATTTTGATACCACTGTAAATAAGCGAATTATTAACTATTCGCTACTAGCCGATCTTATTTATTTTGTGTTATTTGAGTACTCCTTATTTCTTTCAGTCTGTTTCGTCGTAGTCTTACGCTCGACATAGTTCAACGAGGTTTGACTTTGTAAGCTATTGGAACAGGCCAGAGTACTTGCCAGAGTACATCATTATTTCCCTAGAATGAAGCCATATAAATAGAAAAACATCCAAATAATATGAATAGGGAGGATGGTTTTAGACTTAGTAAAACTTGGACTCCTGTCATTCACGGTCTGAATCATTACAACTACCGGGTGAAGTTCAGTTTGGGGAGGAAGATCCCCCACTGCTCTTACACTTAACCCATAAAAAAGTTAACAAATACAAACAAAACACTCAACAAACAATTGCGATCGTCAACACTATCACACATTCACCAATTAGCATGAAGACCAGCAAGTAAAATATTAGCAAGGTTAAACATTTTTAAGCTGATCTAGATCGTACTACAAAGTTGTTAATTCTGTAATAAACGTCGGATGTTCTTTTTGAACCTATGAGCATTTTCACACCTCAGATCCAAAAGAATTTCATTTAAAAGTTTATACAGGTTATATGTGTGCAGAAACAGTAAAAAGGCCAAATATGCCTAAGTATCTTTGTTTACAAGGTGCTCTAATAACACGGACCAAATCATGGGTGGCTTGTAAGAGTTCACGAGCCGCCAAAGAACATAACCACCATTTACAAAAATCTAAAAATGTCTTAAAAATATGTTGACTAATCTTCCAATTCTTTAATAATATCGTCGAAAAAAGTAGTATTCTGTTAAAATTCAATCTTTAAAGAGACTAGAGATTTGTATTTTTACAATACCGTTAGAAGCAGTTATTTTTGTTAAGCAAGGTCATCATGTGCAATAAAATCACTCTCGCAATAATAGGTATTATCATTTATTTACTGCATTTGTACGGACGGGTATCACTCCTTTTGAATAACCAATAATTTTATGCAAGTTAATAAGCAACGCACAGTTTAACTCGCAATAGACAGTTTGTCCTGTCGCCAGACAGGAAGAAGTAAGATGGCCAAAGCGGATTTTAGAATGGAGACCCAGAAGGTATAAAAGAAGTGTAGGTCGTCCGCAAAGAAGATGGATTGACGATGTAAAAGAGAGATTGGGATTGCAATGGCAACACAGGGAAAGATATAGAAGTATGGAAAAGATATGGGGGGGGGGGGGGGGCTTATGTCCATGAGTGGACTTTAGAAAGCTGAGAAAGAAGAAGAAAACAGTTTACCGATAAACCAAAGGGGTTAGCGGTAGAATTATAAGAATCAGCAAGTGGTGCAAGCCCAGGGGTATTTTCGACGAGCATTGGAGGTACCGAGAATACCTGATCTAACTGTGCCTATTTTTTTCCTGTGGGGTTATCTGAAAGTCTTTCGGAGACACCATTCAAGACCTCGTAAATTTTATTACGGAGAATGAAAAAGCAATGCCTGCAATGATGCCGCGAGTCATACAGAATAGTAGAATCAGACTGTAACAGTTTTGTAGAGTTAATGAGGTTACTTAAAATACTACAAAGCGGCATTCAATATAATGGAGATTTCGCTTAACTTTCCATTTTCACTTTTGTGGCATAAGCTTAAAAATGAGTGACATTTGTTGCTGACCCTGTTGGACGATGATTACCAATACAGCTCAACCGTCTGGATCATACTTGAAGTTAATTGATTTTCAAAAATTTATCGGAAAAGTTAAACGTTACTACATCCCACCCGCTCCAAATTTATGTAAATAACTGTTGTGGTAAGAATTTAATTTTCGTTATGCAATAAACAACTGAGCAGCGGTCATTCAAACTCAGACATGCCCACTCTCCTCCAAACCCATTTTACGATTTTCTGGTATTTTCAATCGATATCCCATAGTAATATAAGCCCAAATATCACAATTTCAGACAAAACCTCTCCACTTCAGAAAATAACCTTTACTTTATCGTCTAAAACAAAACGTGTTCAATTGTATTTAACGTCTGGGATACTCGCAATATCACAAAACTATTGTTCTTTACTGAAACTTGACTGCTATACGTTTTTGACACTTGTTCTACTGGTTGATTCAATTGATTGTTGTAAAGTTCATATCATTTGGCCTAGATAATCAAAGCTCTTAAGTTTGCTGGTTTAATATTTCAAGTTGGTCCGAAATTTTTGTTTTTTGCTATTGATCCTGTAGTTTTATAGTTTTACAATATGTGGTACACTACAATTTTGCCACATGAATTGCCGGTACTAAAAAAATTGGCAATACCTTTACCACGTACCATTTTTACAAAATCAATATCGACATGAGAATGTACATATGTTCTCAAACAACCAATTGTTTCATTTCAACCAAAACATGCTACGGTGAACAAAATTATATTTTAGGGTGAAATAAAATATCGGTATATGAACTTTTAAGTTGATGTTTCCGGACTACTTTTTGTAATTCGTTATTGCTAAATCTGTGTAAGATATTGCTAAATTATTATGTAAGAATATTGACCAAAAAGATTCCGTTTGTGCGTATAAAATAAAATTCTCAAAAAGATACTTGAATAATCTCAACTAGATCAAATAATATGATTCTGGGCTCGTATATTCTTTTCTTTCAATAGAATTAATACACTTTAAAATGCAAAACTTGTTATCCAAATATTTTTTCAACAATAAAGTTATTGAATAACAATTGTTTAAGATGGAAAAACAAAAATTTTGCTTATTATCAGCCGCAGCTCGTGGAAAATCTTGATGTAGAGCCAACCGAACGTAAAATGCTTTTATAGCAATTCATATGGTAGTGTACTACAGTTCTATATTCAACATCGTTCAATAAAGTAATATTTTGCACCATAGCAACCATTACAGCATAGTGATTCGTTTTACGTTTGGTATATTGTTGGTGGCACTGTCAGTCTATGTCATATTCGAATTTATCAGGTTAGGTTTTGTGTCATGCTTTGTCAAGACGGTCGCAAAACCTAACCTGTGAATCTCGAATTTGACATTGATTTACAGTGCCCCCAACAATACATCCAGTACTGCCAAACGTATAACATCAACTGGAGCCGTTTATTGTGCTTCAGTACATATAATAAAGTTCTACTGGGCTTGGTTATGCTTTGACATGTAATGTCACTTTTATATAAAAATTTGATATTTCCCATTTCTAGATTAATTGCGATAAAATAGTATACGAAACGCGTTATAAAAGTGGTTTTACTGAACTCATATATGGCTGTTTAAGTACTCGCTAACGCTCGTACTCAAACCAGCCCTACTTGTTCAGTAAAACGTCACTTCTCTAAACTTGTTGGGCAATATACTATTTCCAGCCTCTCACAGACAAAAACAGATTCGGAGATCCCGAGATTTAAATATATCATGTATGGCCTGCCAAAAGTTAAAAAGAATTTACCACACTTATAACAAGCTAAGAAAATGTGATGCAGTAAATCGAATATTTCTCATGTATTTTTCGTTTAAATGTATAATTCAATTTTTAAAACACAGTGTACGAGTATCTCTATATATATGAAATATATAGTTGCGTGTGTGATGGGCGCTACACTGTACCACTTCGCTCTCTCACTCTTATCATTTATCCGCAGTTTATATCCATGAAATATGCATTACTGGTGCTTTGTTTGGAATTTACAATGATTATTACACACTGTCCCATGACTGATATCACCCAATGAGAACCCTGCATTTTTTTTTAAATCGACTAATCTCGAACTGATTACCTGAAAAGCGTTCTTGGGCTGCTAAGGGATGATTATCGACCCCGTGGATAGTGTCATAATTAGAAATAGAAACTCAAGAAAAAAGAAATTTGAGTTTTTTGGCGTTATTCGATCAATTTTAAATCAGAATTCGTATACGGGTTTTGTGTAATAATCTTCAAAATATAAACGTGGGCAGCACACGCCCTTGTTATATTACTATTGAAAAGAATAATTAAAAATAAGTACAAACTATTTTTCTTGCGGTTTTTAAGAATCTTAAGTTACTAATTTGTTATAGTAGAACGTGGCTTTTTACAGCGAGCCGCCACAGCTTATTAATTCTTTTTTAAGCCCGTTTGGGTGTTTATCTTCTTATTTTTATTTGAAAAGGTAAGCATTTATAATATTTAATTTGGTTTTATATTACACTTACACAATAGCTTACAATAATTTGGACTAACGCAACAAGGAATGCTGTACTGAACCGTTGAAAGCACGGCGAGGTATTCATATGAAAACTTAACCTAGAATTCCTTGCCAGTTCTTGTAAACAACAAAACAATGTAGTAATAAATACAGCATATAGGGAGTTCATCAACCTGAAACTAGGGTGACCAATTTACCCAGCAAAGACTATAAATAATTCAAATAAATTTGGACTAAGGCAAAGGCTTGCAGCGTACAGTAAAAACAAAATTCAATGTAAAGCACCTGTTTGCACTGAAAGTTTTTTTACCTTTTTGTACAGTTTTCAGTAGTGTCCACTTTCGAATATAATTTTTTTAAATAATTGACATACACCGAAAATCACATTCTAGTTTCTGTATGAACGCCATATTTTTTGTTTATGGGCATACCATATTTTCTAGCAATTCCGTTTTATTTGTGTATTATCTTCGGTCGGACCGATAATCATCTAGCCCTCCGCCATTTTCTTTATCGTATCAGGTTCTGTTTTAATTTTTATATTTGTATTCCTATTCATATTGTTTTTATCTGAATACGATGTATTGGAATTTCTCTTCTTAATAAGATTTGCCACAGCTCTTGTCTGTTGACTCTGTCAAAAGCAAGTGCGTTTTTTCTGTAACTCTTTTCATTTTTGTGTATATTGTTTTCTCCTAAATAGCGCTCTATGCAGTCTCTTCACCCTCTGCATATTGACCGTTCTTCGATTAGTAGATTATTGCTTATAGCTGTTAGTCCTTCGTTACAATGTTTTTATATATCACATATATTATTGCCTCTAAAATACTTATTTCTCTATAATTGTTGCAATTGCTTTTTTTATATGACTTACATACAGTGCCTAAATTAAGTATGGAAACGGTGGTATTATTTGAATACGACCATAGATAGAACTCTGAAATTTGGTATAGAAGTAAAACATACGGTTTTCTACTAATATTCGTGGTTCCAATTTTTTATCGATCGTTACGACTGCAGCACGGCCAACTTGATTATTTTTTTAAATTGAAATGAGGGTCGAAAGTACCATCATTAGAAAGCTGTGAAAAATAACTTTACTATACCAAATTAAAGGTTGTAGATACAAATTTATTAGATAACTGAAACCGATAGTAAGCGCTGAAAACAAAACAATACCATTTAGTTAATTTTGGATGATCCACAAATCAAAGTTCCTTGGCATTTTCTTCTAGTGATAGAAGTTGACTGCACCCTTATTTTTCTACCACTCGAATTCCTTTATTTTGCCAGCGATGAACAAAAACATAAACTTCCGAAAGAACTGCCGATTTACCGAGTTTTTTATAAAATATGCTTAGCGTTCTCCCCACATGTCTGCTTTCAGCACCGTAATGATGCTCTAAATAAGTTAAGGGTCCAAATGCATTAGTTTCTGTAAAAGTGTGTATCTAGCAAACAGTAAGAGATTTCATCAAATCGGTGCGAATATATTGGAGGATGTGTAAATACACAGTAGCCAGAAATTAACACATGATTCGCTACTTGTATCAAATCTTATAATTTTTAGACTGATACAAAACACGTATCCAATTTCCATAGCTTTTAAAAGCACCTCCGCCACCCGGATTGTTTAGAATTGAAAACTTCTGAGCTTTTGAACTAGAGACTAGGACCGTAGATGGAATCACAATAAATTTCTGTAAGACACGAGCAGTGCAGAAGAAGAAAGCAAGAAATCTTCGTCTGAGAATTATTAGATTTGACGGGCCGATTAACCTTAAACATGACAGGCAACGAGAAACAGCCACTTATAACTGCTGACAAAACCTGTAGCGGGAACTCTAGAAACCTGATTATTCTTGAGAATGGAGCGAATTATGTTCTTTGAAAAGTGCGTTGAGTAATTGTAAAAATATAACGACTACGTTCCATTAAAAAAATGCAAGTCTTATGATATAACTTCTGGAATTAGGTTCGAAGAACAACGGCACCACAACCGCAATTCCTGCATTTTTAAGTGCATAAATAATTTAAGCCACAGCGCTTTGACAGTGCTGAAATAATCCCAGAATAACGAAACAATTTATGCGCTTGTCGCAAAAACGAGCGTTCGTAGTTGCAGGCGTAATCCGTCCGGCGCGAAGCTAATTCTTCTAATTTTCCATAAGCTTTAATCGCCGGGAGTGACTTATAATTACTCCAAATTAGCGGAATGCATGAAGTCGAACAACAGCAGTTTTAATGCAATTCCCGCGGCATTATGCAAATGCTATCCGAAGGTGGTGGCGATAAAGTGTATAATGCAGGAACACTTGTTTTAATGAGCCAATAACGCAAGCTTGGCTCCTGCAGAAAGTTGGGTTAAATATGCACGAAAGCTAATGCCGCTGTTCTGAGAGTTTATGAGAGAGGAAATGCGTCAATATTGAGGTGGATTCCCAGCTTCATTTGCTGATTATGATGGCGAAACTTGAAAACGACGAAAATTATTCGAGAAGGGTTAGTGACCTTAATTAGAGATTAATGTTTACTTGCTCCTCTTAAATGTTACTTTACAGTAGATACAATTGGTATTTATAAAAATTATTAAAATCCTTTCCTAAGATAAATAGGTAAGAAAATTACTGTTTTAGAAATATATTCAAAATAAACGTAGACAAGTTATAGAAATTTATTAAAAACCAATAATGTATATGTTAAACTCAGATGCCGAAATTGATCAATTGCCGAAATAAAATGCTCAAACTGGAAACTGCATAAAACCATTTGCTCAACTGCAGCATTGGCGAAATTCGTTTCGGCAATTCAGTAAATTCGGCATCTGAGTCTACAAATAGTTTGAAATATACTAAAAATTAAAAACATGGGTAGCCTCTAATGGCTACTTTTATTATCACGAATAATGAATAATACTTACAGTTTTTGCCAGTATAAATATATCATGCAGATTTTTATGTCAGCGATAAATAACACCACAATATGTACAAATTCTGGAAGGTTGCTTATTGTGGGGGAAACTTGTAATTGGCTTTCACACTGATTACATTTAAATTTTGATGAAATAAAACGTAAAAGCATATGTGGGTAAGCACGATGTTCAAACTCCTTGTTACTGTCTAATTTTGAAATACCATTTCACCTTTATTTTTCTTTTTTTGTAAGACATACTCTCGACATCCAGTTAATTATATTTCCACACATACCTCTAATACAACCAGGCCACAGCTATCGCGTGTGACGTCAGCACAGAAAGGCCGAATTGTCTATTTGGGGAAATCCTACGCAGTAAAGTCTCGACAGTGGAAATCGCGAGCCAACAGCATCGACAACTTATAAGCGTTTCCCTGACCCACGTACTTAATTATTACAACAAAGCTACTCTACAAACCTTAGAAGACGAGCACCAGTTAGGCCAGTCAAATTGTCGAAAATATCTCGTTTTTTAACAAAAATACTACCTGAAAAGTGAGCATGTAGTTTTATAGAAGAGATCACGTAGAACTGAATAAACTACAAAGTAACACCTGAATCGGTGGAGAAGTGATTCAAAATTGCGGTCAAAGTAATGAAAAAACGGTTTTTTGCATATAAAAGAGCAAAGAAGCGATACATTTAAAAAAATAGGCTTATGTAGTTTAAAAAAACAAATAAATTAAGCTGTCGGTGGTCAAAATCGATTCATTAGAAAAAAAGTTATAGCTAAAAAACCGCGAAAAATGACCGATTCTTCAATTGTCCTTAACTTTAAAAAGAAATTTATAACATTGAAATTTTCAGAAAGCATAGTACTCGGTGAGCAGAAAATGCACGATTTTGAAATTTGCTAAAATTTTGATTACTTTTTGCATAAATCATTTGTTTCTAAAAAAATACGTTTTCGCAGAAATTTATTTACTCAGGTTGCAGAAGTCGTCACTTGCAAATATACGCAAATTCAATTTGGAGAGTGACCTTTTTTACGCGCACAGAATGTTGAATACACGGTCAATAATTGCGAAATAATTTATATTACACTAGAAATCTTCAGCTGAAGTGTGGGCAAATTTTAGCCGTTAATACTAATAAACGAATGTGCAGCGATTAAAAAAAAAGTACCACGGCTTCTATGGGTCGTACAGTAATCTTTTTTTAAATTCGGAGAAAATTGGCGGCTATCGAATGGTGCTTATGTAATTTGGGGTACAATTAAAATTGACACTCTTCAAATTATATTTGCACATATTTGCAAGTGCAAAAAAAAATCGCGCTCATATTGCGTGTGGTAGCATAACTCTTAAAGAAAAAAAGAAGCCTATGTTGATTGCTGTACGACTTCTGCAACCTGAGTAAATAAATTTCTGCGAAAACGTATTTTTTATAAAACAAAATTATTTATGCAAAAAGTAATCAAAATTTTTGTAAATTTCAAAATCGTGCCTTTTCTGCTCACCGAGTACTATGCTTTCTGAAAATATCAACGTTATATAAGTTTTTTAGTTAAGTTAAGAACAATTGAAGAATCGGTAATTTTTAGCGGTTTTTTATCGATAACTTTTTTCTAATGAATCGATTTTGACCATCGGCAGCTTAATTTATTTGTTTTTTAAACTACATAAGCTTTTTTTTAATTCATTGCTTTTTTGCTCTTTTATATGCAAAAAAACCGTTTTTTCATTACTTTGGCCGCAGTTTTGAATCACTTCTCCACTGATTCAGCTGTTACTTTGTAGTTCATTCAATTCTACGTGATTAATTCTATAAAACTACATGCTCACTTTTCAGATAGTATTTTTGTCAAGTAAATATCTAATTTGACTGGCCTAAGTTCTGAATCGAGTATAATCTGCTAATTTAGTTATCTCAGACAATGTTTCAAATTTTATCTCTCATAAACTACTAATATAAAAAATCGCAAATTGCACATCCTTTTGGACTATGAATTCGTTTCTAAATTGATGAACCTTATATGACATAATTTACAATATATTGATTTATTGCTCTAGTAAATTCAAGCAGTGTTTAATTCAGTGTTTATTATCTTATTTTTGTTAATTAATGATTATTTTACTTATTCAAGCGCTAGAGTTTTTATGTATAGATCGTTCTTCATGAAAAATCCTCTGTGTTCCGTGTGATTATTACACCCAGTAGTATCCATGATTAATTCAAGCCTACGTTTGCACCCAAACCATTGCATTTATTGACGCCGACCCACGAATTACTCTTTGAAATTAAAATTAAAGTTCAAAAATTATCTCCTGAACACATTAAAAAACTATCATTAAGCAGAGAAGAAAGCAGTACTGCAATGTGTAAAAAAAAGAAAAGGGTTAGTATTGACAATGCCACATTTAGGTAGTATGGAATCTGAAAAAATTTCAGTACAAAGTAAATACGCACGTCTATATTCTACAAATTTTACGGGTAATAGACTGACATCTCACCTAATAATGTATAGTATGCAGTAAGTTTTTTTAAGCGTGTAGTAACAGACAAACGTCTTACTAAGTACTAGTCTTCACAAATTAATATACAATTGCGTCCATGGATCAATGTTGTGTGTTCATCTTCTCCAAATAAGATTTTTAACTTTTTTGTTGCTCTACAGGATGTCATGAAAATGAGACTAATTGAAATTATACCAGAGGAGAAATACAGACCCGGTATTTAAGGCACTCCGTGTAAATTGTAGCACAGAAAATGGGTTGGGTAAGGTATTATTTCTAAGGAAGTTATACATTACAACGGCGAGTTAAAAATATTTTGCTGCTGATAATTTTGTGCTGTGGTTCTCAAAGTCGAACATAGGCAATTGACATTAGTGAATTCACTCGTTCTTCAATGAAATAGTAATTTTTTCTGTGGATAATTTTAACAGACGTTGACGCCAACTAATTACCAATTTTTTTGACAAATGCTATCGAACTTGAAAAGCAAGGCATGGCATATTTAAAAATTCCCAAGTTTTAAATTAGTATTTTAAAATAAAAATCGCATCTTGAATATTATTATTGATATGATTTGATGCGTAATAATTTTATCTTTCCATTGATACCATTACCTTCCCTGTAAGTTGAATTGGCGAGCAGGAATCGGCAAAAACGTTCAATACAATGTTAATCGCCTATGTTCGACTTTGAGAACGGACACCCGGTATAGTCCAGTCTGCAGGGACAAAAAAAGGCCTTTACTCAACAAAAGGTGGAGTAGAAACGATTTTTATATATGTTGTTTAGGTCGGGCACCCAATGAAAAATCCAAGTTTTATACTGGAGAGGCGCTGCGCGAGCCGCCATCTTGGATTAAAGGTGCTAAAAACTGGTGTTTTCCAAATAGCTCAGCAACGGTTGATCCAACGTCAAAACAGTCCAATATAAAGTTAAAGAAGACAAGATTCTTGACAGTTTTTGTGTATTAGTTTTTGTCATAAGTGTAATACGTAACGAGTTACAGCGGCTGAAAGTTGAACATTTCTTCAAAATATCGTTAAACTTTATTTTTGTTGGTACATTTTGTAAGAACAAATTACAGTATACTTTTTGTAATATTTTTATACATCAGAATAACAATCTATAGAAAAAACAAAGTATGATAAAAAAAATTTCATCTAATATAGCTATGGAATAGTTCTTAATTCATGAATGCAGCTATAAGTCACATATACTCGCACATGCAGTCGTTGTTTTTGATGGATATCCGTTTGATGGTAACAAAAGCCGGATGCCTGCGGATGTTATGTTGGATGAAACAATGCCAGTTCTAGTTTCCCAAGAACGATTTCTAGCAAACGAAAAGAATAAAGTCCGTCTGATTTCGTTGCCGAAAAACACATTCGATCATTACTGTATTACAGTTAAGCAGGCTGAAGAAGATGCTGGTGCGTTGATTGTCAACACGGCGATTTCTTTGTGCTCACCATTTGATGCTGCTTTCGTCATTGGAGAAGACGTCGATCTTCTAGTTCTGCTGAGGGCATTAGCAACATCTACCCTCGCAAACCTGAGAGAGGCAAAATCGTTAAAGGGTGTATTCTGAAAATAGTTTTAAATATGAAAAAGCAGCTGAGAACATTCTGTTTCTCCATGCGTTTAGTGGCTGCGACACAACATCGTCCGTCTACAATCAAAGAAAAACAAAATGTTGTTCGCTTGTCCAGAAAAGCACAAGACTCGATGACACTATAGGCATATTCAAACATCACGATGCCAAACCAGATGATATCGCAGATGCTGACGCACGCTTTCTCGTTGCTTTGTATTGTGACGACTTGGTAGAAAATAACTTGGAAGAAATCCGTCACCAACAAAATCAACTGCAAGAAACACATTTAATCTTGCTTCTTTGCCACCAACAAAGGACGCTGCACGGTATCATGCATTTAGGACGTATCACCAGGTCCAACAGTGGTATGGAATAGAAAAAAATGCACAAGACTGGGGCTGGAAAGTTGGCACTAATGGGCTCACTCAGTAACAATGACAGAATCCAGCACCCGAGAATTTATTAAAATTAATTTCATGCAATAGTAGAAATGGATGCGGCGGAGTATGTGGCTGCAGGAAAAGTGAAATTAAGTGCTCTATTCTGTGTAGACTCTGTAATGGCCAATCATGCGAAAATGCACCAGAAGTTCGCATCGAGAGTGGGAACAAATATGAGGACATTTCATTAATGGAAGTCTCGAGTCTCAGGAACAATGACTTCGAAGATAACATTGAGGATGAAGACTTTCATGTAGACGTCAACATCTACCGACCGCGACCGTTTAAAATTAAAAAAAGTAAATAATATAATCGCGAACATGAAACATCACTAAACTGGAACATCTGTGGATTAGGGCTACTGGGGATATCACAATAAAAACAGCGTCATTAACTCTATCTCATGGTGGTGTCGAAATGAGTTTAATTTACGTTTATCAACTTATTATAGCTACGTAACGAATAGCCAGAGATAATACAAAGAAAATATTTAAAAATGAAAAATTACACCATTTTTAGAGAAATGTTCATCTTTCCGCCGCTGTAACTCCTTTCATAAGAGACTTACAAGAAATAGTTATATACAAAAAATGTCAAGAATCTTGTGGTCTTTAACTTTGAAATATACTTTTTTGACGTTGGATGAACCGTTGCGATGTTCTTTGGAAAAAGGCAGTTTTTAGCACCTTTAATTTAAGATGGCGGTTCGCGCGGCGCCCCTCCAAGGTCTAAAACTTAGATTTTTCATTAGGTGCCCGACCTAAACAACATATATAAAAATCGTTTCTACTCCACCTTTTGTAGGGCAAAAACCCCTACTGGCTGGACTAATATTAAAACATCCCACTTGCTTTGTATTTCAATACTTAGCGAAAAGCTGAAACATCTGCTCATTGCCTTAGGGCAGATCAAATAGGAGCTAATAATAAAATTCTACCTATGTAATTTGTGACACGAACTGTACATGTTGTAACGATGATTGTTTATATAATATTTCTCATTAACTGCTTTTGCCAGATGGTGATATTATTAATGTTTGATTCACTTCGTTGCATATACAATCTTATTAAAAATCACTTACTATACTTACTACTTCTGTTACTCGTGTAAGTAATTCTCACACAAGTTATATTTGGGCGTGTTAAACGAGTACTTGGAGCTCTAATTGCATCGATAGTTATCGTGAAGAGATTTTATATTTTGCATGAGTTATTTGCTTGCTTTAAATATCAAAATTCAAATTTCTTATTAAAAATTGACACCGATTATTTTTTAGTTCTTATATTGATTCACTTTATTTTACTTTTCGATTAACATGTTATAATTAAGGCGAAATTAGGTTAATATTTTTATTTTGCTACGAATGTTACCACTTTAAGCTATATACTTTTTGACTTGGCCTCTATATTTATATGTTGCACTCGCTATTATTGTTTTCTTGACAGCTTCTTTCGCCTTGTACTTCTTTTCAGTCTAACTTTCGTCATATCTCGACTACCCTAGATGATTCTGCGGAATGTGTCCCGGTAAATTTAGAATCTGGTGTCCTAAATTTCCATATTCTCAGAACGATTAAATTAATTTATTGTATTATTTACTCCATCTGACGCCACTCTCCGACTTTCGATTGCAGTTTGTCCATTTAGCTGTCAATGCGACGTTGATATCGTGAATTTTCTGAATAATCTGAACAGTATTTAGCTCTTTGTTTACAGAAAAACTCCTAACTGGATTTTCAACCCTTCAATATTCCAAAACTTACAAAAAAATTGTTTTTGTTTTAATGTAAACATCTAACTCAAACTAACATCTGCTAACCATACGTTATATTGGTGGCAGCGATATTCAACCCTTATTTAACTACTTATTTAACTATTTAACTAATTAAAAATTAAGCAATTTTCATGAATAAATAACTTTTCAAATGCAGCGTGAGCCAAAAACACCGAAATGAATTATTTACGCCTTTAATATTTTTTGCAAGATACTCTCATAACACAGACCAACTCATGAATGGCTTGTAAGAGTTCAGGAGCCACCAAAGAACATAACCGTTACACAAACCCTTGCTTGAGTTCACAAGGTGTTATGCACATTAAACCAACAAATGCTGGTTGTTTATCTACAAAGACAACGTGGTATAGGCCGAAATTAAATTCTAATATTTAATCCCTCGGTAGTTCCCAAATTGTCACTTATTTAATTCTAATATTGACGATTTCTGCTTTCTTTAGAATATTGTCTACGAAACGTTGCTGACATAACGTGTCAATCATTTTGTTATAGCTTTAATAATAAATAAGGTTCTCATCTAGTCCTATTGAAAGTAAAACATAATTTTGTTTTTTCAATTTTATATATACATGTTGTATCTAAAGAAATAAAAGAGGTGTTATTATGATTATTTGGAGTACTAGTAATCACGTGACAAGCAGATTGAAAAAAGTGTTTAAACCGCTATAGTAGCCATAGTGGTAGTGTAGGTGATTGCTGTGCGATTAATAAGCTTGTGTAATCTATTTAGGGTTGGATCAATTTGATCACCATTATGCGCTGCGGCTTCATTTCACATTGCATTGGAGGGCAGCGCTTCATATCATACGTCCTCAGCTAATACAATAGTTGCAAAAGCAACGGCAATTATTAGCCTTCGCAAAAAATTCCGTTCATAGCTTTATTCGAGATTTCCAATAAGAGTTTGAAGACTACTGCAAATTGTAAGTTTCAATTACGATCGAAAAATGGAGGCGCGTCGCTCAAGGTTTCCCAATCTACGTGTCAAATAATTGATTTTTTATTGAAAATAGATCTGGAGTTCCAATTTCAATATGAATCCGCCACTTAAGTCGAAAGGGCAAAGGGCGCATTCGCTGCTCGAGATGGACTCTCGAGCTAACTGCACGAATATTCACCTCCGGTTCCGAGCCCGTGAGTTTTTAATTCGCCAGCAGATGTAGGGCAAAGTTTCGCTTAGAAGACAAACAAAATTAGATAACCTTTAAGTAGAAGGGAGCTCTTGTGAAGCGTAACCGTCGCTCACATTTGTTAAAAGTTTTGCCACGTTAATGATATACGCTCGAGATTCATCTTTAGGGCTTTTAAGTAGATGAAGTAGATGACCTTTGAATACCACGTACGTTCAAATAATCGGCGATGTGCTCCACAGGACCTACAGGTAATCAACAACAGGAACATTATTAATTGGTCCCGCGATATATTACTAATGTATTTATTGTAACCAGTATTCGCTGCCTGAGCTTGCAGGATGAGGAATACATCCTATTCGTCGAGTCCTCTAACGCCATATTCTCAATTTTGAATATACTCATCTCTTACCTACTCTCTAATTCCTGATCTTCCTGGTCGTCTTCTTTACGTTAAACGATCCAGTAAGATATTCGTTGGGCAAGTTGTGGTCATTAATTTTAGACCATCTAAGACTTGTCCTATGGATTTTGTCACTAACATGGTCCTGTCTCAATACCCGGAGGTTTCCTTCTCTTCTTTCAGTGCACTCCTATGCAGAGTGCGTAGGTTTCACAACCAGGGCATTGTTATTCTTACGACATCTCTTTTGCCTCAACTGGGCCCATCATAACTAGTTGAATTACTTCTTAGTAGTTCGGCAGTCTTCCTTGCTGTTCAAGGACTTTTCAGCATTCTGACGTGTAGCCATATTTCAAATGCTTCTACTTGATCTATTTTTGTTATTTTCAATGCCCAGATTTCGACTCCATCTTTCAGATTTCTGTTATTTCTTTAATAAGACTCTCCATTAGCATCTTGGTTATTTATCTTAGCTCTGCGAAATATTCAGGTTGCTTCTTTGATCATCTTGTGTAAGTCAGCTGTAGTATTTTTCGTCTATTTACAGCCGTCTACTAGGTTGTTTTCAACTATTGCGCGCTCTATTTGGCAGAATTCAACTAAGCAATCGTCCCTTTCTCTTCTGTCTGTAAACTCAATTTGCCAACTGCATCATAAATCTTGTCTAACCCAATATGTGAGTTCAAGTCTCCTATCACTACTAAACGTCGTCGGTATATCTTGTGTCTACTTCACCTTGCAGTTGTAGCTATTAATCCGCCGAAAAAGGGTTGCCATTTTTTTGCAGATGGAGTAATTTTTCTGTCAAAAATGATTGCCACACCATGTACGGGCATTTAATGTCTCAATTCTAAAGATACCTTCTATCGTTTCCAGCCGGGCGATTCTTTACGCACCTGCACCATTTAAGGAACGCTGGTACTCAGGGCCACTATTAAGTTCCCATTCCAGGATGAAATGATTTTCTTAGAAAGGTAATAGATGGATAATTTGGCGTTGCTTTTTCTTCAGCAGTGTGAAACGTGGTTGAAGAGTATTCCTTCTGAGCTTCTATTAATTCTGCAGAGGACTTTTATTCTTTATCATGATTTCGTTTTTACTTTGTAAGACTGTTGAGATGGCAACAATGTATCGATATTATTCGATTTATTGATTGAAAAGTTGAATACATTTACACAACTAGATATTTTTGAATTCAAAATTAAATTCCTTTTCTAAATACCAAAAAATATACAGGGTGATCTATTTAAAAAATCTAGTGATGTGCAGTTTCCGGTAAAAACGGAAGTCATATTATAGGAAAAATACTTCCATTTTACTTAGAATAAAAAGTGCTATATATAATATACACACTAAATTTTATAGGAATTTCTTCAATAGCATAGGAGATATATAGGTGCTTCCATGTAAATGTATTTTCAACAGTTTCTCTCATATCCCTTAGACCCCATGAAATATCGACTTAGGGTTTGCTTGCGAAGATTACCAATACAAATCCCTATAAAACACATTTCAGGGTTTTACCCTAATCAATCACTAAAGGTGTGAATCTAGATTCGAAGGGAATTCTAGAACTCCTCGTATCTTCTGTGTTTGTTGAGTTCAAATATTCTTTTGTGACGTTTAAATGTTTGTATAAGATTTTTAGAAAACGGTTTAAGGTTTTTTGTAAATTTCACCCCTAAAGGAGTAAAAATGGTATAAAGATACAAAGGGGTCCGGTCGGTCAGTTTAGATGTCGTTGTATGTATTAGGTTGTCTATGTAGATATTCGATGATTATTGAATAGCTGCACCTGCCTGTTAGATTTAGAATTTTCATGTTGTTTTGGAATTAAAGCCACGCTCAGGACATCCGCAACCTCAAGCCTTTCTTTCCTCTTCTTTTTATTAATAAGACCTATGTTCTTCATGTTATCTTTGAGGGACCCTAAATAATCTTCGAATGCTGAAGCAGCCGTACATTGGTGTACACAGTCTGTGGAAAACATAACACGTGGTTCCATGGAACCGCTCTAGTTTCATTGCAATTTTTACGATCTTTTGACGTAAAGGGTCCACGTTTGAAAGTCAACGATTTTATGTTTTCGATTTTAAGTACCCCGGGGAGCATCTATTACCATTGTACTTCTTACTACGTTTAAAAACTGCATTGAAGGTTATTTAATGTAAATGTTAACTTTATTCTAATTTTGTAGCTAGTAATCAACCATCAGTGGTTTACCAATTTCGCTTGTTTGGTCTGTCTAGCAACCAACCTTCAATTATTTACAATTTTATTTGATTTGTGTATTTTCCGGATGTATTCTGAATTTGTTATTTGTCAATAGCAGTAAATGGGAAATGGAACTGATATGCGTACCACCCGGCGATTGTGCGAAGAGCGTGCTTTTTAATACAATAAAATTTGCCTTATTTATAGATACAGCATGTTTCAACGACTGTGGCACAATACGTGAATCATTGAATGGCTTCAAATGGGGTTATATAGGCTTTGCCCAAATTCATTCCGAGCGCTCCTATTTAATCAAATCGTTTCTTTGCTTGCTTAGTCCTCTTATACCAATAATCATTGTAGCCAACCTGATGCTATTTATATCACAATAATTCGAAGCTAAGTTGTTTAATTAACTTCCAAATCCGTTTTGCATATATGAATTTGATGTACCTTACATATGACCCATAATTTTGAATTTAATCAGTAGAACCACCTATGTGTAACTTTGCTGGCATTAAATCTATTATAGTTATGCGGCAAATGGCACCCACATGTTTAATAGTTAGCTAGAACCATTTCGTTACTTGTTCGGTTGTAAATCTAAAATCGTCAAGAAAGTCGAACTGGACAGGGCCGTGTGTTCATTGAGGAATTGCAACAGCCGGCACAATTCTTATTAGATACTTAACTGCGAATAAATAATTACTTCGTTGTCACTTTTCCTCAAATATATTTATTCCGTGGAATGTAATTTATCTCCCTAAACCACTTCATGGCACCTGTAATTTGTTTGAAAATTAATGTGTTGGTAATCCAGCTGCCAATCACCTTTGGATACAAGGTGTAGCTCCGGTTTCCAAGATATCTATAATAAAATTAGCATATGGTCATTTATTTTGAGAAGTGGTGCAGCTTTTGTCTACTGTAATGTTGAAACTATCCAAACGTCCATTTAAAAATCTAAACTTTGACCTTAAATAATTATTTTAGCAGGTACACGTATATTTAAGAACAATAGATGTTCAATTAAAAATAGGCGTTTTCTAAGAATTTTTACAACACGCCGGAGTTGGTAACTCTAAAGTCCTCTGTATCCAGGAAAACTAATGTCGAATTAAAACCGAATTTCTATGCAGATACACAGCGTGGCATTTCTTCTAACGTTCCACATGCACAGAGCTAATCAGTAATCAAACTTTTGTTCCCACGAGTGTGCGGTTATTGAGCAACAGGAACAAAATCCTCGAAGGGATTGAAGTAGAAGCATAAACAAATTTATTAATAATACGCTGTTACCCTTACATTTGACATTTCAAAATTTTATTACCCTAAGTGGATGGCAGCATCGCATCGATACAGATCTCATCCCCTTTTCTTTTTGCAGTTCCCAGATAAGGCAGAATAAATGCTCATTTTTATAGCAATGGGATTATTAAAACCTGCAATCACATAATTTGCTAAAAATTAGGGGATGGAAGTTGAGAAAGGGGAGCTTCAAATGTTTTATACGATCCTCCCCTTCAGCGCGATAGCTTGAACGTGTTCGAGCACTTTCAAACGTGACTAATGTGGTTATAAAGTTATTCTGTTTACACCGAACCTCCGAAATGTGACGTAAGATTCATTTGGGGTAACAGCAGTTGTAAATTAGTTGTTTTATGGCAACAACAATATGATAATCGGCTGGTATTGTATACATTTTACACGACACAGTTTGTTATGTATCGTGAAATAACGTTTTTACATAGGTAATAACACCTTGAATAAATAATGTCAAATGTTACATTATCTCTTAATATAGAAAAAATAGAATCCATAGTCTGCGATAGAAATAAACAAAAACCAATGTGAACGGTGTAACTAACTTATAGTTTAAAATATAAAAACCTCAACACACATAATAATACCTGAGCTATAAAGTTAATCTGCTGCAGTCATGAGTACCAAATGTAAATTGGAATGCACTGATACCTTTGCTCTTCAGTTGTCAATTATGTAAGCTACAATTTTATTCAGCATCTACGTCTTAATATGCAAATTAAAATTGCCCCACTCTTCCGCTGCGATTCACGAGACCCTCATTATTGAATTATATATTCTCCTATTCACTTTAGTACACTCATTTCCACATCTCTATGCATCTACCTCATAAAAAACAAATGCCAATCACTATGCATTGGCATGTCACCGTAGCTACCATTTATGTAATGGTTAGCCATACTTTGGATCAGTTTTGTAGATGAAAAACAAATGTAAATTAATGCGCGTTGGCTCATTTTATGTTACTGACGTAGACATTAGCTCTCACCAAAAGAACTATATGTAATTTATGACGTTATTTAAGTATAGAAAAAAGTATTCAATAGCCCACAGTCTTCTACTATTTCCACCATTTCGACATGAATACTAGATGTAAACTGACATGCATTGGATCCTTCAGTCTTAAGCTGTCAGTTGTATTACATTCATTCTAATCAGATCTACATATTTATGCGTCTACATCTAAAAAGCAAATGTAAATTGCCGCACTCTTCAGCTGTGAATCGCCTGACTTTCGCTATTACTATATTCAATTTAGTACAGTCAGTTCCACATATCTAAGCGCCTACGTCATAAAAACAATTTGCATGCATTGAGGCATCGCTACGTAGCTATCGTTTAGCTATAATTTGATTCATTTTTGTAGATAAACGATTGTTGACATGTTCGCCTCAC
Source organism: Agriotes lineatus (assembly GCA_940337035.1). NCBI lineage: Eukaryota > Metazoa > Arthropoda > Insecta > Coleoptera > Elateridae > Agriotes > Agriotes lineatus. The sequence continues at coordinate 36,773,041 of OW679194.1, read as the reverse complement.
AGCTCTTAATGACGTAGACATTAGCTCTCAGCAAAGAAACTGTATGCAATATGACTACTGTTTAATACGTTATGTAAATATTAAAAAAATAGACAAGAGTCTTCTGCGACAGACATAAACTAAAACGAATGTGGATGCTGCAACTATTATTTAAACCGTAAAAATGTCAACATAGTAATACTCAAAAATTGGTAGCGTCTGGATCCTGAGATGTGCAGGTAATTTTATTTAACAGAGTATAAATATGTTCAGATATTTGTGCTCCTACGAAATGAACACTGAATATAAATTGACATGAATTGGTACCTTCACTCTTCAGCTACCAGTTGTTTGCTACAATTATTATTCAATATAATCAGTTCCACGTATGTATGGTTTCCTTTCCTAAAAGGCAAACGTAAATTGCCACGTTCTTCAGCTGTCAATTACATTATTTTGGATACCTTTCATTAATTTGCTTGTAGTCAGTTCTGCATATCCAGGCACCTATGTCATAAAAAACAAATGCCATTCGGCATACATTCTAACGGCCGCTGCCGTTGCTGCTCAGTTGTCAATGACGCAGACATTAGCTCTCAGCAAAAAAAAACTATAGGTAATTTATTATTATTGTTCAATACGTTACATAAATTACACCTTCAAAGGATTGTTTGATTTCTTTCGTTTCGGCGTAATACAAAATATGTTCCTGTGAGATTTGTTCTTTGGAGTCAAACGTGATCTGAGCTTTACCTAAAGTATTTTTTCTATATTAATTTTCGCATGTAGTACAACTGGAATTTAAAACGACAACTAATGCCCTAAAGCAAAATATTGATTTAATAATCGATGTAGCATTTAAAATTGATAGCGCTCTAAATTATTAATCATCCCGAGAATGCTACAAGTTATGCAAGATATCAAAACAATGCAGCCAAGCCATTATAGAATAACTCTCAATGCTTGGGAGCTCTTTATTATGCCATAGCACTTTGAAGCCGCCTGGTAAATTTTAATAATAAAGGCTGGGATTGTAAAAGTGAAAATGTGTATCCGAGCCGTTCTGAAGGGCGCGGAAATGTCTTGGAGGCTTACGTGGGTCTACGTAATTCGCGGCGTGTATGCAATACTTGGGTGCAAAAATTACGTAATGTGTGGAAAATCAAACACCAGCCATGTAATATCCGAAAATATTGTGCTACGGGAAATCGAGTTCTCTCGGGTTTAATTTCGGGGACATGCATATTAGTGCTTGAATTAAATGGAGCTTTTATCATATTTTGCCATGTTTTCTTTACTGCAAAAACATTTAATAGCATCAGCTATAGCCTTCATTTAAAAAAGCAAATGAAACTTTAGGATATTACTCGAAAAATAAATAAGTGCTCTTATTATGCATAAGCGAATCAAAAACAACTCTTACCAGTGGTTTTTAATAACGTAAATAATGAATCAGAAAGTGGATGGTCAACCATTGCGGTATACGCATCGAGGTATGTTATTGGTCGCTTAACGCTAAGCGGGCGTTATGAATCATAATGCCTGCTCATAACACCCCGGCGATTTGTTTATAACGGTGCTCATTAATAAAATCGTTTGGGTTGGCCATGCCGTGAAAACCGTATGTCTTTTCTTAATGCATAATTTATGAATGGCATGATAACTGAGAGTAGACATACGTTCAGTAAATCATAGCCAACTCCAAACAGCTTTACTAGTGAACACCCATATCACAGCTGTACACAACAAATCATGTACTAGTAAGACATAAAAAGTCAAGCAGTCAGTTATTTACAAAAATTGAGTACAATGTACAATGCTGCAGAAAATCAATTTGAATTGTTACATAGAAGATACAAATTACCTCTCCGTCTCTTGAAGGGAATTTTGTTTCAGGCTATTTTTAGGTGTCACAGCTCGCATAATATACCATTCCTGTAATATTGACAAGCTGTCATTATTGTATGGAACGTCACTGGACGACAAAATTAGCTACTCTAATTTGAGCTGCCCTTTTTTATGATGTGCCGACGTAATTTGAAAGGTAAAATAGTTTATTGGTAAGTTTAAACCAGGGTATTGATAGTATATTCTGTATTATACATCCACATTGAACGCACACTGAATACAAACTACAAATTGAGGTCTATAAAGAAGTGATATTAATTGCAAGATGTGCTTCTAACTAAAAATATTAAGGAAAATTGGACATAGCAGAGTTTGCGCATACAGATATAACTATAGCAAAATAATGATAAAAATTGCAAATGGTTTTCAAAGGTCATCTTGGTAAATTGTTGATAAGAATTATAGCATTAGCATTTCTTCACGGTCACGTTTAATAGAAATGAAACTTTATTTTGTTTATTTTACTTTTCATATCTGTTTTTGCATATAGAAGGTTAAGTTTGTCCTGAGTGTGAACAGTTTGTAACTTTAGTTTTATACTTTACGTTGGTCGTTTCGATAAATAATCTGTATGCTATTTTAGAAGTAAAAGTCACATGCACTTGCTCCTAATCTCAAGGTATGCCAGAATAGTTATCTTCACGTGGTCTGACGTAATTTCTATCTAGTGAAAAACCTTCCGTTGCTTTCCTATTTCAATTATTTTCTATATTTTTCGAATGTATTATTTACTTGTTATTATTTACGGTCTAAGTTTACTGTCAACGCGCCACCTGGCGATTAGAGAAAAGTTTGATTTTTAATGCACACACATTAAAGAGTTCATAAATGTGTGACATCGCGGGAAGCCTTTACGATGATTACATTACTCAATAGCTTTCTTCGGGTGCTTGAAGCAGGTTCATATCAAACTTCGCTGTGTCAGTTTCAAGCGCCCAATTTAGTGAGTCAATTTTTTTCTAGCTTGCATAATTTCCGTATACTATTTATTTAATTAAGCTTTTGTAACAATTTATACCATCATCATTTAAAATCTGGGTGTAATTACCTATATAACAATTTAAAGTTAAACTGTTTAGCCACTCCCAGGTTTGTTTCGCCTATATCAATTTGGTGTCAGTTATAATTTATTCACTCGAACCACTTATTTCTTCCCTTACTGGCAATAAATGCATTAAGGCCTTGTTACTTAAACTTACATATGGGTTATTTTTGTATTCGACGGGTCAACATCTCATGTTTTAAGGGTAAGATGGTGAGTGTGGGAGAGGCCCTTGACGGTAAGTTACGGTTATTTAGATTCTGGGACGGTTACTGGTGCCCATCTTTTTAGTAGTTATCAAGAACCATTTCGTTAATCTAACTCACAACAATCCTTCAAACATTGTAAAAGTCGAGATATACTAGGAAACAAGTACATTCTAAATGACCTAATTCGTTTATTGTAGCTGGCATATTCAATTTTGTAATATCCTAAGGTTTTAACTAATAAAATGTTAAAATTCTTTCTGAGTGGATAAGAACAATTCACAACTGACAGAAATTAATAGGCAGGTGAAGTTAGTTTGGTCAGCATTTGAAAAGTTATTACAAGTTCCCAAATTATCAAAATTTTTGTGAAATCAAGGCGTATTGAAACTATACTGTAAAACGTAACATTCGAAAATTGAAAATAGCACAGAAGTGCTTCTGATTAAATAGCAAAATAAATAATTCTACTATTGCCAGCATGATGTTGCCGACTAATAATTTTTATATAATATACAATTGAGTTTCTTGCGTTCTAATTTACTATGTTCGTTTGTATTTCGCGTTTTTTGAGTTTTCCTATAAATTAAAAATAACATTTTTTATTTACTCGCTTACGGCAAGTAGACCGAACTCAATAGACCGAAAGCAGTTGACCGAACTCAATTGACCGAATAGCAATAGACCGAAACCTCACTAGACCGAAGCAGCAATAGACCGAAAATCACTTGGTCGAAAATATATTACGGTTACATTTATTAACATTAATAGCATCAACTTCCCTTCACACTTTATTCAGGCTTAGGACGAGCAACATAAACTGGTGGCGTGTTTAGAAGTTTTGTTTTTTGTTTTTGATTCTATTTTAACTTTATTCTAGTAAATCCTACAATACTTAACAGATGTATCCTACCCAATTACATATTTACTAATATTAAAAATTAAAATTATGCGCAATCCCACGTAAATAATCGACTATGTTCCCTTGAATATCGAAGTTACTGACAAGGCGCTTTGACGTTTTTTTTTGTTTTTGATTCTATTTTCACTTTATTCTAGTAAATCATACAATACTTAACAGATAGATCCTACCCAATTACATATCTACTAATATTAAAAATTTAAATTATGCGCATTCCCACGTAAATAATCGACAATATTTCCTTATAATAGTGTGTAAATATTTCTATTGATCCTATTGTTAATAAATGTAATTTTTCGAGATATTTAATGTGCACATTTACCGAATGTGTACTTTAACCGTAACATATTTTCGACCAAGTGATTTTCGGTCTATTGCTGCTTCGGTCTAGTGACGTTTCGGTCTATAGCTTTTCGGTCAATTGAGTTCGGTCAACTGCCTTTCGGTCTATTGAGTTCGGTCTATTTACCTAGAACCTTATTTACTTCATTCTAAGCAGTTATATTCTAAAATTGAATGTTATTGAGTCCACGCTCTAGTAATGAGAAATGTAAAAACTAAGAGATATAACTTTAAAAATCTGTAAAGGAGTTTACACGGAACTTTCCTCGCGCGAATTAGATCAATTTTCAAGATTACAGAAAACAGTCGGCTGAGATTCGAACTACGCCCTCCTTATCGAATATTTCGAGGAGAGTTTCTAGTCCGCCACTAAAATCACTGAACTACGGGCGTGCTCAAAACACACCATATTATTCTGTCTCATTTGTGATGTTTACCCTGCATCTGTTAGGTCTTATTTTCGCCAATAATAGAGCCTGAGCTATTTGCAAATTATTATTTTTATCTTTTGCAAATAAAATAAGTGGAAGTTGTGACACTAGATAGTTTGAAAAATCAAAAGAAACTAGGATTAGAAATATCTTAACGTTCCTAATAGTACTAATATAATAGGAATTGATCGCACTCTGCCCATCTTTGAATTGCTTACAATTACCCTGCATCTGTTGGATCCCATTTTTTTAAAGTGTAAGGCAAAGCTATGTACAAATCAATTAAAGCAAAAATAGACAAAGTTTAATTTTTTAAAGGCGGTCACCCTGTATATATTTGAGCGATATTTTTTTGGTTTCATGCCAGGTAGACATATAATCCGCATGTAAAATATCGTCTTCCTCCAACAAATATTTAATAATTATAGCATTTATTCACCCTTTACAATACTATCCAACGCCCTGAATACAATTTCGTTATACACACTTGAATATATATTTTCAATTTAAATAAATTCACTGTAGGGAAAAACTACTTCTCTGAGAAATCTTCTACAAAGTTGAAGAAACTTGTGTGTAGATGATTTACATTTTTTTCTTTAAAATTTTAAAATTGAAAATTAACAAAAAGTTAAAGTTCTAAGGTTGGCAGTTTTTCTTTGTAGTGGAAACAATTGTAGGTATCTACTATATTCTAAAAATATATTACTATTTTTTTTGCCAGCAGTGTTTCTGCAAAATGTTCTTGATTGCGAACAAAACAGGCGGATCTTTTTTTGGCGCACGCATTTTAGATAAAGTTCCGCTATGTAGCTGTTTACTTACAGAAAGGTACCTTAAGTATTGAATATTCTGGTTTTCTAACTAAATAATTAGTTTTTACCGGTAAATAATGTTTACATGTTTTAATCAAATTGCATACTTTATAGCAATATATTTCTTGTAAATTCATTAATCTTAATTTTCTAAATAATGGCTCTGACGGTGTAATTCTACTATGTTTTGAAATTATCCTAACAAAATTTTTTGAGCGGTTATTAATGACTTAATTGTGGATGTGTATATACCACCCCAAACTCCTATTCCATATGAAAACAGAGAGTTTGCAATTACAAAATACACAGATCTCAAAGCTGATAATGAAAGGCACATTGATAAGTGGTAAAATTTTGCTGAAGTGTAATTTAATTTTTTATATAAAGAGTTTAAATGCGGTTTCCAAGACATTTGTTTACCAAAAATGATACTCAAATATTTTATACTGTTGTTTGATTGCAAAATAGTAGTCACATTTTTTAGGGCAATATTTAAAGTGATATTTGATGGGTCCCTTAATTTCAAAATCAATATGTAAGCTAAAATTAACATATTTGGTTTTATCTGTATTCATTGCCATTTTATTTACACTGAACCGAGCTCTAATTATCTGTAAGTCAAATTTGATGTTTTCATAATTTTGCATGGCAGACTTAGCAGAATACACCAATGCAGTCTCATTCGCAAATGTGGAAATGTTTCCCTCGAAATTTGCTTCGGATAGATCATTGATATCTACTAAGAATATTATCGGACTTAAGACCGAACCTTGTGGCACACCACTATCAACTCTCATAAATTCGCTGTGTGTCTTCGCTATCCTACGCACTGGTGTCTTTCTCGTAAATAGTTTTTAAGCCAAGTTAGCGGTAATTCTCTAATACTAGCATTTTCTAGTTTGTTTATTAGATTTGAGTGACATACAGTATCAAAAGCTTTAGATATATCTATGAATAACTTTGTTTTCCTTTTCTAAATTTTGTCAAATATATGAGAAAAAGTTTACTAATGCTAATTCCATTCCTCTACTTCCTTCGTCTTTTACACGAGGAAAGTAAAGATCTCTAAAGGTCTTTACTCAAAACTTCCCTCGCAAGTAGATGTTCTGACGTATGTATGCAAAATATCGTCTTCCTTTAACATATAGTTTTTGAGTTATGCCGGCAACAGGCAGACAGAGAGTGAGACGAAATTGAGAAAACCTGTTTTTCGACATCTAGGAATTCTGAAACGTGAAGATATGGAGAAATCTGGAAAGATGAGTTTTTCGTCTTTTATATAAAAATTTAAAATAAATATTACCTACAAAACCTGAATTTTAGGTTTCTGTGCGTTTCAAGCAATTATTTGTAACACATTTTTCTACAAAACAAATTTTACCATATCTTCTAATTTTTTTTATATGAACATTATTTTTAAAGGAGGAAATCTGCAAATATATTTCCGCCCATTCTCCAAATTTGGGTTTTACATGTCACCCGCTTTGCTAACCAAACGCATTTGGAAAATTAATTCTGCAATAATTGCGGAAAAGCGGTTAGCTTTATAATGGTTTTACACTAATTTAGATTAAGTCCGAAATGTGGGGTTTGGTATGACACATCGTCAGGCCACTGACTCGGAGGAAAAGCGACAATTAATAATGCTATTTCCGTACGCAAATTAAAGAATTAAATGAAATTGCAACCTTCTCAACTGTGTTACTAATTAAAACAGGTTATTCTCATAACTTTAATCATAAGAACGAGACGAGACCACCCTTGATTTGCAAACCAAAGTTCGAAGTTTTTCCCTAAAAATTTTAGCAGAAACCTGTCCAACTGCAGAATGGATGTTCTGTGAAAAGGGTGTGTATCGATTTCGTCAATTTCAGCAATTTTCTAAGTATACAAAACAAATTACGTGACACTGGTAGCCTTGCTGCAACTTAAAATTCCGCCAGGAGGTTGTTTACTTGCGCTTTGGGTGGAAGCTTATGGATTCTTCAGGTAATATTATTTGGAATTGCAAATTTATTCAATGTGCTGGTAATATGCTACCTGCATGAAATTTTTGGATTGGAAAATATGCATTAGACCCCCATTTAGCTCAATCTGTTTAGAAATTTATCGATAGCAGATTGTGGGGATTTACAAAACCATTACATTCAAAGCCATTCAGCACTGTCTTTATGCCACGTGTATAAAGAGGATTAGCGAGGGCCAAACCAATCCAAATCCTACCGTCTATAATACTCTACGCACACTTGTTGTCAGCAATTGTGTTTTTAAAATATAAAAACTGTAGGTTTCAGAACAGAATCATTAAAATGAATAGAGCTCTTTAAGCCGTCACTGAAGAAGCCGAATTCAATAAAATTGAAATGAAAGCTTCTTTGTGCTGTTCGTTAGCACACGTTTCTAATACGTGCCAAGTTGGCAAAAAGGCAATTTCCAAAGTTTAAGATTATAACGAGTTACGCGCGCAAAACCTTACAATTCCGAAGCTACCTTAAATTAGCCGCATATTAAGATCTTCGATGCATAGTTATTACTCGCAGTAGAGTTGAATGTATAATTTCTTGAGTCTTCTTAAACAATTTAATCCATTCAGTTCAAATTCAAAGCGTCATTTAAGCCTCGGGCCGTTTCTTGGAGCAATTGTAAAGTTCTAGCACGTTTTGTGAAAGCACAAATGAAGAAAATTAGGGCTTTACATTTTCAGGAAATTCTGACTAACGGAAAATATTAGGTATTTTGAAGAATATCTGTTTTTTAACTATTTGTTTAATACATTCTTATTCCATTTATTTCAGTAGTCTTGTTTACTTAACTGTATTGTTTGAATTTACTGTCAGACGAGAGCCACAAAGACCATAAATCCCCTAGTAATTCAACTTTGAAATTGTTGAAACGGTTTATTTACTCTAAGTAAAATTTAGTAAATTAAATATAAAAATACCAAAAATTTTAATTTTCTAAAATATAAATTTTCCACATATTTTTTTATATCTTGCAATACTATACGAGTTTTTTAAACTCTACTTATGACATTTACGATGAAATTTGATTTTCATCACTTATAAGTACATTGTAGCTACCTAAACATCAATACAACGAATTTCAAGTTGATATATTTGGAACAAACTTTTCTGAAAAGTATCCAAATTTGTACACATTAATTGCTCCTAAGGTTTCAGTTTAAAGCACAAACGTGGCTGTACAATTTGTAAGATCAAGGCCGGACGCCCGTAACAATAACTTGTAAAGCCAGATAAAACCTTAAATTTGCGAGCTGCGATAAAAATTTTCTTCCAGACAGTTCAAAATTTAAGGCCAGAGTTTGAGGCAGCGTCTCGCCCGAATAAAATTAAGTTTTTAAAGCGCGCCTTATCTGATACGTAGCCCTGGTGAAGCCTTTCTGGGACGATCCTAGCATTAACGCAAATAGCTGCTGCAAAATAGAATCCTCCGTCGCTGATTAATTTTGCAACTCAAATAAAAAGTTCCCGAATTATTAACTTGCGCCGACCTAGGCTTATTTGAACTAATAAATTAGCGGAGGCTAATTAGCATTCGTGCATCCGAATAAATAAATTACAAATATGATTTCCCTCAGCGGCGGGCTTTCAGGAAAATTAATCCCCGTCCACGCTACGCAGCAACCAAACAGTCCTAACCTGGTGATTAGATGAAGTTAAGTTACACAAAATCAAACTAGTTTACAAAACTGTTAATGTTACCGCAAGAACAAAACCCCAACTCCCAAAACTCGCCCGAACGTGCAATGCTGAGAATGGTAAAAACTGAAAATTACTCACTTTTGTCGTCTACGGCGGCAGACGGTAGGGCTGTCAAAGCGTCTGGAGGTTACCACAAGCGAAGAGTGGTCAACAACTGCCGTTTTCCCTTATATACCTGAAATTCACCTATATGTTTTAGCGCTCCGTCGCGGCGCCTGCGTCGCCCATAACTCCTACCTACGCGGCTATCGTCACCTATAAAGTTGTAAGTACCTCCTACACTTTTCGAAAAAGCATGCTCGCTAAATGGACGACCGTTTTTAAGATATGTCGGCGGCTAAAAGAGGCGCCAATTTGAAAGTGCGTATAGATGGAAATTGGCACGTAATGTCGCTCAAGATTTCATTTTGTTAATCGTAAAGGAACGTGTTGTGCCTTTTGAAATCACTTTGTTAATCGTAGACGATCGTGTTGTGCCTTTTGAAATTTCTGTTTTTTTATACCGGGCGGGCCACGAAATTTGTAAACGTTGAAGATTTTTTATTGCAACCCAAATATCAAATATCAAAGCAGAGCAGATCATTATATTTTTATGCATTAAAAATAGACCATGGTTGGTAAATATAAAACTAAACAATATTTGCTGTATGTGTTTAGACTGCTTTTTATAATACGGATGGGGCCATAATTATATATAACATATAATACAAAAATAGATCACGGGATGTTCATTAAGACATTTTCCACAAAATTAATTTGACAATAACGTTTTATTTTATTTTAGTTAGCACTCGACATGGAAAATAACACAACCAAACATAAAACCTATAAACTAAACATTAATTTTATTATAACAAATGTTTGAAATTATCTCCGTTAACTTGCAAACACATTTATGTTCTACTGACAAATGATCTAAAGCGAGCCAACGTATCTCGTGTAATCGATGCACATGCTTGGATTATTCTGTTTCTCTTTGGTCTGAAAAGGTACTCCATAAAAAAATCTAGTGGGGTAAGGACTGGGCTTCGTGGAGGCCAACGATGCTCTCCTCATCTTCCAATATAATTTGCTTCATTCAAATAATTCCGTACTTGTTGATGATAGTGAGCGGGAACTCTGTCATTTTGGTACCACATATGTGGTTTGACGTTTAGTGGGACATCTTCAAGTAGTCTGGGAAGTTCGCCCCGAAAATTTTTCTTCATCACTGTATATAATAAAATTTCAAAAATCTGATTGTACGTTTAGTTTATTTTTCATAAACTCGCAAAATTGGATATTTGGTGGATGATCATTAAAATTTAGAACTTGAACTAAAGTAACATGATTGTATTGTGCTACTTAGTTAGTTACTTAATCCTAAAGCCTTTTTAACCATTTGGGTGTCAGGCCAGAGTGAGTTGAGCTTATATCACTGGCTTCTTCCTCCATGCCTCCTTACATTCTCTTCTATTCTGCACTTTACGTCTCACTTCACTCCACTCTATGTCCCTCTTGTTGCCTGCTTCTCTGACTTCATCACACCACATCTTTCTTGGCCTTCCTTTTGTTTTCTTTTTGAAAGTTCTGATTTCAAATATTCTTCTAACCATCCTGTCCTCTCCCATTCTCAGTACGTGCCCTAGCCATCTAAGCTGCCCTTTTTCTATCTTGTTCAGTATTGATTCTATGTTCAGATTATCTCTGATGTCTGTGTTTCTTACCTTATCTATCCGTCTCTTTCCGTCGATTTATCTCAAGAATCTCATTTCTGTACTTTGTATTTTGTTTCTCTGTTTTTGTATTAGCACCCATGTTTTTGAATATTTCCGTCTTTGTTTGCTTTGGAGTAGTCTTATTGTCTAAGAACGAGTTTTTAATTGCGTTAAAAAGTCTTCCCCTTGTTCCTATTCTCCCACTTATTTCTTCCTCTAGCCTACCGTCTTGTGTCACTTTCACTCCCAAATATTTATAACTTGTAACTTGTTCCAGCCGGGTATTTCTTAGTTTTACTTCATGTTTCCTTTTCGTTTTACTTACAACCATTGTTTTTGTTTCTGCTACATTTATTCTCATGCCAATTGCTTCTAAATTGATATTAAACTTTCTTATATTTTCATTCAGTGTTCTTTAGTTCCGGCTATCAACAACAAATCATCTGCGTACATAAGTTCCGTTACTTTGATGTCCTGCATTTTCCAATGACCTATTTTGTATCCTTTTGCATTTCTTTTGGCTTCTTTAATTGCCTTATCTAGTACTACGAAAAATATTATCGGATTCAGGATGCACCCCTGCCTTACCCCCTTAGTGGTTTCGAACATCTTTGATTTCTCGTGCTTCACTCCGATGGAAATTTTTTATGTGCCTGTACAAAGCTGTTATTCCGTTGATCATCTTTTCATTTACTTCCCTTTCTTCTAAAGTTTTCCATATATCATTTCTATCTATTCTGGCAAAAGCCTTTTCTAAATCGATGAAACAGAGGTGCACCTTTCCGTTCTCTTTAATTCCTTTCTCGCTAATTTGCCTCAGGATGAAAATTGCGTCTGTCACTCCCCTATTTGATCAGAAGCCATACTGCGTGTTCTCCAGCGTTTCCTGCAGTAATTCTTTGAGTCTTTTTTCTATCACCCTCGCGTATGCTTTTCCAACTACACTTAACAGGCTGATACCTCGGTAATTCTTACAGCTTCTTACATCCTCTTTTTTAATAGTGGCACTATTATTCCTATCTGCCAGTCTGCTGGTGCTTCTCCTGAACTTAATACCTTATTCATTATTATTTTTAGTACTTCCATCATTTTTCATTTCCTGCTTTTATCATGTCTGCTGTTATATTATCGAAACCTGGCGCCTTTCCCGTTTTCATTTTCTTTATCGGATTTTGAATTTCTTCCGTTGACATATCCTCTGTATATGTTTGCCCCTCCTCACTTACATCACTTCAATGAACTTCTTCCTCCTTGTTTTCTACTTCTACCTCCTTACCTTTTAATAACTCTTTAAAATATCTTTTCCATCTTTCCATGATCTCTTCTTCTTCTATTAAAATTTCATTGTTTTCATCTTTGATGTTGTTTATCATGGTGCTTTTGTTTTTTCTTGTATTTCTTATTGTACCATAAAATAGCTTCTGGTTTTGTTTATACGCACTTTTTATTTTTTCTCTGAAGTCTTCCCAGGATCTCTGCTTTTCTTCTTTCACCATTCTCTTAATCTTTGTTTTTTCTTTTATGTGGTATTCCTCATAGTCGTTTGGGTTTTTTGAGCCTATATACTTTTTCCATGCTTTTTTCTTGTTCTTTATTGCCTTTTTAATTTCATTACTCTACCAATTTGTTCGTTTAACTTGGCGAGTTTGTTATTTTTGCTATTCCACATACTTCCTTTGGGGCCTTTTAAATTGTTCCAATATAATCAAAATTCAAGTTCGAACGACTTTTTGATCTATATGTCTACTAAATTAACAAGCCATCCTAACCTTGGATTCTCGATCTTGCAATCGGCAGCTAGGCCTGGCAGTTATCTCTTCTAAAAGTTTCTTTTTAAGTCTTGTGACAATTCACACACAAAACACCAAATTCAACAATTTTTTTTCTGTCACAAAAAACAGAAAACTGGACCACATGATTATTGTTCAAATATACAGGGTGTTTTCTAACTTGGGACTTTTCTTTAAATAGCAAGATGTACAAAGAAAATAATGTATGTTAACATGAATTTGCCCCCAGTAAAAGTTGGATAATAAGTGAGATATGTTCTTTTTAAGTTTCTGAAAAAAATGTTTAAGAACCGCTGCAATTGCAATTTAATTAACAAATTAGTAATAATACATCTAACAAATAACTGTTCTACGTTGTCACAGAAATTGTTCGAAATGTCTACCCTCTTGTTGCACACAAATCCTAGCCCGTCGTATCCAAGAAGCATAAGACGCCTGCATCGTGCCCTGCTGCAGTGCTTGTTCTCGAATTATAACTGCTGCATCTTCCACGTGTTGGCGCAATTCTTCTATAGTATTTATTTCCGAGGCATACTCCAGAGGTAAAAGTCGAGTGGCGTTAAGTCCGGCGACCGAAGCGCCCAAGAAATTGGCGCACCACGGCCTACCCACCTATTTGGAAAACTCCGATTTAGGTATTCGCTAACTATGCGGCTATAATGTGGTGGGGCACCATCATTTAAAAACCACATTCGTTGTCGAATATCCAGTGGTATATCCTCGTAACAGTTCTGGCAAATGGTTCTCTAAAGAATTTAAATATCCTACCCCAGTTAGATGATTCGGTAACACGAAAGGTCCAATTAACTGTCCATTGAGAATTCCAGCCCAAACGTTCAAAGAGAATCTCTGCTGGAACCCAGTTCGCCGGATAGCACGTAGATTTTCAAATGCCCAAATATGGGTGTTTTTAAAATTATTTACTCCATTCCGTGTAAAAATTTTTTCATCACAAACCAACACATTGGACGTAAAATTGGGATTGCGAGCATGTTCGCGCAAAAGCCATTCGCAAAATCTTGTCCTCTGAGGATAATCTGCAGGCATCAGAGTCTGCACGCGTTGCAAGTGATAGGGGTATAGTTGGCCTTCTCGGAGCAGAGCCAGTAGTTATAGAGAGTACCGCCATTCTTTGATCCGTGAAAATGCCGCCATCGCCGCCATTTTTGTTCCCACCAGCAATGACTGATTGAGTTATGTCTAAATTTTCACTTGAAATTGGCAAGACTGTAAGTCTATGTCAAATTCGAGGTTATCAGGTTATGTTTTCCATCAGTTTGTGTCAAATAACAAACAAATCCTAACCTACTAAGCTCGAATTTGACATAGACTTACAGTCTTGCCAATTTTAAGTAAAATTTCGGATTGCCAATAAATGTCACGTTGACGGAATTGTGTTACAAAACCTCAAAGTAACGCATATGACAAAGGAACAAACATGGCGGTACTCTTTATATCTACTGGCTCTGTCTCGGAGAATTTGCCAAACTTTGGTATGAGAAATGCTGGTTCGATTGGCAACATGTCTTGTACTTACAGATGGGTCTGCATCAACCATTTCCAAAATCTTCTCTTCAGCTTCGTCTCCTACAACCCTACCTGGGCCACCATCACGTCCTCGCTTTGGTAGTAATTGTCCAGTGTCTCCTAGCATGTTGAAGTTCAATAAATCTTCTGGGAGCAGGCGCAACTCTTTGCGGGAATCGTTCTCCATAAACGTGAGATGCAACAGCTGTATTTTGCAATGCCTCCCTATAAACTAACAACATATCTGTTAATTCGATACTGGAATACTTATGAGCCATATTTTTAGCATTGATTATTTCGACACACGCCAACTAATAATACAACAATACTGACACACGCCAACTAATAATAAAACAGTGCAGTGATTCCAGTGGTTCTTAGTTGTTCTCATAGTAAAAAAGATAAGACAATATATTTCTTATTATAACACTTTTATTAGAAAACTTTGGCACCAATTGGCTACATTTCGCCTTCGTTAGATGCTCTTTCAAGGAAAGTCTCAAGTTAGAAAACACCCTGTATATAAATATTTGTTCTCCGTAAGGTGGCCGTCAAATTATCAACTCGAGAAGCAAAAGGTTTTACATGGTAAAATACTCGATGACGGAAGAATGAAAGTGGTGAAATGAATTAAATTTCAAAATTCTTTCGCAGTAGTTCTGCTAATTTTCAAGCCTATACTTAAGCTTCGTTGACTAGCAACCGCTTGTAGTACTGATATATTTTCTTGGTTAACAACAGGTCTCACTCTCAGCCTTGTATGCTTGTTGACACTATCATTTTCCCTTAATAAAGATTCCAAACGTCTAATAGTATAACATGCAACCAGTTTAAAAAAGTGATGCTTTACTGAACAAGTATGGCTGGTTCGAGTAAGAGCGTTAACGAGTACTTAATCGGTTATACGAGTTCAGTAAAACGACTTTTCTAACGTGTATACTATTTTATCGCGTTAGATAAGAAATATGAAATATTAAATTTTTATATAAAAGTGTCAAAACATAACCAAGCTGCGCAGAACTCGTTTCAATGTACTAAAAAGCACAATACGCAGCCCCAGTTGATGTTATACGTTTGGCAGTGCTGAAGTGTATTGTTGGTGGCTCTGTAAGTCTATGTCAAATTTCAAGTTAGCGGGTTAGTTTTTGTGTCAGTCTGTGTCGAAACTGACCCAAAACCTAGCCTGATAATCTCAAATTTGGCATAAACTTACAGTGCCATCAACTATGCACTTGAGCATTGCCAAACATCGCTGTTGCTATGCAGAGAGGTACCACATTTCTAAAAGATTTTGAACGTAAGAATGTAGTATATTACCAAATGAAATGCGATAAACATATTTTCAGATGGTGTTTACCGGTTTGGATAACGTTGGCTATATCAACGCCTATCAGCACCGGCACTTCCACAAGTTTCGCTAAATATCATCATCATGTGTGTTTTTCGTTATTTAAGGACGTGGTTTTATTTAAGCCAACTAACTTTAACAACAAATATACGGTTTGCTAGAGTTGGAACTCCTTAGTCTCGGCAAAATTCTAAGTAGGACTTTGACCATATGACCATAGCAGTCGGTGTCTAAGGTACCTGGTATTCTGCATGCCTAGACCTTGTCCATTATCAAACAAACAAACCCCTCATCCCAGAAAAGCACACTTCGGTTCTTTCCAAGAATACTGCGAAACTCAAAATCACTCCATTTCTCTAGTACAATGAAGTGTTATTTATCATAAAAATTGTCAATACGTACTTCACTCCACTTCACAGTTCAATGTTATGAATCAGTCTATTATTATAAAAACTATTGATACGCGCTCTTCCGTGCTTTCCAAGAATACTTCGGCACCATATCTTCGCCTTTATTATCAAATTGAATGTGTTGTTAATAAGTGTATTTAAGAAATTAGTTGAATGCTATAAAAAAATGCTGTTCGTTATATCATGTAAGAAAATAAAAACAAAAAATGTACTTTAATGCTTAACCAAAACAAATTTGTTAATTATTTCATTTCAATCTAATTTTAACAAAAACAAAAAATCAATTCAAGAAATTAACTTAAATACTAAAAATTGGCAAATCTAATCAATTTAACTTTGTATGTACGTGGTGTGTGCGATTCTTAAGAAACCGTTATGACAAAAAGCTTTGGAACAAGTTTAATTAAATTTAAAAAGATATTTTTTTGTAATCACATAATTATCATCAGTGGATTTTCCCTATATATTTACATGTAATTATTATTATAAGGAAAATAACAACAACCGGACGTATAAGGACATTTAGAGGGCTGGCAATTATTGTTTGGCTCATGGCACGTGGGTCACACCCATGGCACGTTGTTCACACCCATGGCACGTAGTTCACACCCATGGCACGTGGGTCACACCTGGGAACTTAGATTCGGTTAACGGTCGTTTTTGAATTGATGTCGGTATATCGAGATTTGATTTTTATTTATATGTCGGTTTAGCGAGGTTTATTGTTGTATGAAAAACAACAATAAGTGCCATATCTTTGGATTTTTGCCGTTGACCATACCTTAATCGTTGATGTTGCCTTCATTTTCGAACGACCTATCGTATGAAAAAGATCTAAGACTCCAGGAAGGTTCCTGGCGACCAGAATTGTGTACACAAACCAACATACGTACACTGCACAGCACGTTTAGGCATCCCCTAATACGAGGGAGGGATCTACTGGGCTAGGGTTTTCACAAAAATATCCGCACAGTCCAGTCGGAGATTTGGTATAGTGGGTTCATTAGTCGGTTGACACGAAATTGTAGAGATTTGAGGGAATTTCAAGACTTCGTACACTTCATGTCGAAGTAATAATAGTTCGAAATATCATACACTATGTTTAGCTTAATATTTACTAACTACGAACTGTTTTTAATATATAGAAAGTATAATCATCTACAATGCTTCGATATTTATTATCTGGTTGCAGTAAAGATCTTCAGGTGCTACAAGTTTCGTGGCCCACCCTGTACTTACATCACCGGTTTGACACACTAGAGCCATACACAGTAGATTTATAGAAAGCGTTCATTACCTAACTAAATGCAGCAACAAAATACAGAGTTAATGGACAGTAACTGAAAATTTAAAATTGGTTAGATCAATGTATCAGTCACTATCACGCCTTGAGGTAGCATTGATTTTAGACGAAGGTTGGTGCATCTAGCGATCGGATCATGGCAAATAAATAAATTGTTGTAAAACTTTCTGCAGGAGATTTTTATGAAATCCTAGGTATGGTTATGTTAAATTCGTGGTGTAGTTGTTTGTTGCGTATAAACTGTACTCCATAGAACTACATTTAACTACAATTAACTGTATTATTGGTTCATGTGCCTTTAACACAGTCTAATAAGCTTCACAAATATGCAAAAAGTATGTCATTTAAACCAAATTCATAGTTTAAATTGATTGGTAACATTAACATAACAATGGGATAAGTTAAACAAGATGTTCAAAGTGAATTTTAAACTTAAAAAAAGTTGACAGTCTTATGTCAACAAAATGCATGCTATAGATTAGACAAGTTTTTTTGTTTTTAATGGCTCCCGCGATCAAATGTATTTTTGGTCTCCCTGTACAGTTGATTTTTCTTCTATAATACCTGCCAGTGTCAAAGCTTTAGTGTTTTCATTGCTATTTGTTGGGATCCCTACACAATTTATGTTGTTACCTCTGGTTTCTAATAACAAATTTTATTAATCAGACTGTGAAGTTAGGTAAAGTAAGTAGCTGTCAGTCATAATGACAAATCACTATTATGAAAATAAATTTAAATTATTTTACCAGAATACAAAATGGTAAATTTCATGAAAAAAAGAACACATGGATGCTCGCCCAAGCAGCAAGCACCTCGCTGGTGGCATATAGTTGTAATGCTCGCCAGGACCATTTACCCTGCAGCTGCTCACATCTGCGTCATGCTGGCATGAGAGAAGTAATGGTGCTCGGTTATTGGTTGTTGAAGGCTTCGCTTTAAGCAAGCATGTTTTCCTCGTCATCTGACGCCATAAAAGAAGAAGATCTTGAAATGGGGAATTACCCATTTGGATCCACCAGTCTTTTTCAATTGATTCTTCAACATAGTTTATGTAACTACTCCGTACTTCGGCTGTCAAGTTTAACAAAGCAGTTTGCCACACGATTTTTATCTTGAAAACGAATGGTTGCATCACTGATGCATTTATTATAATAAGTTTTACAATGAGCCCAAACTAGTTCTATTAGATTGTGGTGGCAATGGTACGGGGCAAGTCGTAACACTTCTATATTATTCTGCAAAAGCAAATCATCACTAACATATCTCTTTTCAAGTTTGCTTCAAAAGTGGTTCGATTTTTTGCCAAAGAGAAGCTTTGTTTTCTCTTTTGTTAAACTGTATATTGTTTTCAAATAAAAATTGTATTAACACATTTTGATTTGATGATCGGGTTGTTATTTCTTTCTTTCAGGGCGGAATGGTACGGCGCATTGTCCATTATTACCACACTTTTGCCAGGCAAATTTTTAATCACTGGAATTAAATTTTGTTTGACCCAGTTATGAGATATCTCAAAGTTCATAGTCTTGTGGTAATCCGTATCAGTATTTTTGCTGTTAAAAGGTAAAGCACAATTTTCTGAAAAGCTACCTCGGTAACCTGCATGCAGTATGGTAAACCTGTCACCTTCGATTTTTTTTTATTTTACTTATTTGCTTGTCATCTTCCTTTACCCACATACGCAATTCTGAACCATTCTTCTAAATCCAAGTTTCGTAGATAAATATAAAATTTGCATCTTCCCCAGAATTTTTTAATTACAGATAACGCCTGAGAAATTTTACTTTTGCCATAATGACATGTTTTCTTTCCATTAAAATTTTTTGACTGTAAATTTTTTTATATCTAAAACCCATGTCTCGTATTATAGCATACAATAAACTTCGCGAACCAGTGAAAGCAAGTTCTGTTTTCGCAAATTAAATTTTGAAAAATTTCCCTTCCTTAGCTCTTCTCTTAAATTAAAATCGTTAAACCATATCCATCTCTTTTTTCTTCCTGTTCGCGAGTCTTGCAAATTTTCTTTATTGCGATATATATATATATATTACTAGCTGTTACCCGCGACTTTGTACGCCCCGCCCCGTTCCCTCCCCTTCCCTCACATTCCATCCCTTTACTTCCCGTCCAGTCCCGTACCGTCCCATCCTGTCCCGTCCCGTCATCTCGTATTTTCACCTTCAGGGGACAAATTTCCAAAAACTTTGAATGGCTTAGTTCAAAATTTGATCTTACAAAATTCCAACCCCTTTTTTACTCCTTTAGGAGTTGAATTTTCAAACATCCTGTCTTAGCGGATGCCTACTCCCTATGAGAAATTTGCCTGCCAATTTTGAAATGCCATTTTCAACGTCCCAAAAAACCTCAATAACGACACCCATATCGAATTTTAGGCTTATTTACCCCATTTCACCCCCTAAGGGGTTGATTTTCGGAAAATCACGAAATAACTGTTTGCTTATTTGTTTTTAGGAGTATTCCTACGAAGTTTCAAGTCGAAACGTCTATTTAATATTATTTTTCCGTACAAAATTGGAACCCCCATTTTACCACTTTAGGGGTCGAATTTCGAAATATCCTTCCTTATTCCTTGTATACATCATAAAGGAAACCTCGGTGCAAAATTTCAGCTTTCTAGGTCGAATGGTTTGGGTGAGTGAGTCAGGACTTTGCTTTATATATACAGTGTGGTTCATTAAGTGTGCAACAAATGGGATATTTTTTTATTAGTTGTACAACCAAAATTTAAATACCGCCAAAAGTTAGCGCACGTTCGATAACCATATCAGATGTCCTTACAATGGTTTCAAGTCGAACAGCATACAGGGCCGGACAAAAAATATGAAATTGGTGATAGAATAAAGTCCCCTTATTTAAAAAAAAGCAAAATTGTATTAATAAAAGTTAATTAAAATCAAAACTTATGCTCAAATACAAAGTCACAGCCTCCTATTCGAATTTTTATTCTTTTTTTGAAACTTTTCTATGTACATAAAACATTTTCATAAGAATTTGAAATAAAATTGTAGGTTTTAATTGAGAGTTTTTTCAAATGTAAATTATTATTAGTAAAGCATTTGCCTTGTTAAAAAGAATATTTGCGATATTTTAAAGTTCTGTTAAATATCGTGTGAAGGTGAAAGGTTACCTAAAAAAATATAAATCCAAGTAAATTTTAGAAATATGATTCAAGTTGCTAAAAGTTATTTAAAAGTTATGTGGTTGTGGCTACTTTAAATACACATAAAATCAGAATAATAAAAATATGTATCATACTGGGGCAATAAAAAAATTTCCAAAAAAGAATAAAAATTCGAATAGGAGGCCCTGACTTTGTATTTGAGCATATCTTTTGATTCTAAACAACTTTTGTCACTAAAATTTTACCATATTTTTTGAAATAAGGTAACTTTATTCTTGAACGAATTTTATATTTTTTGTCCTGCCCTGTATGCTGTTTGACTTGGAGCCATTATAAATGCATTTGATATAGTAATCGAACATGCACTAACTTGTGGCGGTATTTAAATTTCGGTTATACAACTAATAAAAAAATGTCCCATCTGTTGCACACTTAATGGACCACACTGTATAAGATAAATCACAGTTTTAGTAACCTAAAATAATTAATTTTGGAAATTGGGGAAAATTGGTTGAAATACAACCTTGAATGTTCTGCAAAGGCGAATAATTGTTTCTTTGGTCTGAGAGCTTAAGATTAAGATTTATAAACTCTTGTTTGCACCTTAGTACCGCTTGCTTCTCTTTTTTGTTCAATAAATTGAATTTTTTTCTTATATTCATTGTCTCTATTACTGATCAGGAATAATGAAATATTTATTAGTCTGACGGTGCTTTTTCGTTGACATTGTAAATGTTTAAATTGTCAGGGCGACGGGTAGACAGGGCTCAAAACATCATCCAACAAAATTCACTGTCAATTTTGCCACCCTTACAACAATTTGACAGGTATTATAGCAAAAAAATAAACTTTACTTGTAATTTGTTTGTGTGAGGTTTCAACACAGTTCCCCATGCTACATACATATCATACGGGCCGCTCGTAAAATAGATTTGTCTACCAACATGGGGCATTATATAGGGTGAGCCGGAGGAAAGTACCAAACTCCCAGAGAGTATACCACACATAAATGTATAACTAAAAGACCCAAACGTTGTTAGCTCATTTTTATTTGGTTTCAAATTACAGCATCTTAAAAGTTTCAGTTTAATTAGGTAAACTGGCATATTTTAATTATTAAACAATCACCTGTTGATTGTGAAACAATAATTTGTCATTTCTGATGATATTGCACCATTTAAGTAGTGATCTTGAGTGATGATTGCCGTATCATCATCAGACATGGTCAGGAAACAGAAAAGAGGGGGAGGCGGAAGTATCGTGCACAAATATATTAAACAGCAAAGGGCTGAGAACGGATCCTTGAGAAACCTCTGCTTTAATGTCCTTGGTTTCTGATATAGCTGCATTTAATTTCATTGCAATGATATGATATACTCAAAGATTTCCAACTGGATCATATTATGGAGGAGGCCATGGTGCCAGACTCCGGTAGCATATTGTTTGCCTTTAGTGCTTTACTGGCAGTTTTTTTTATTATAACAAGCTTATTTACTGTAGAGTATTTGGGTCTGAAGCATAATTGAAACAGTGGTATTATCGAGTGTTCGAATATACAGGGTGGTGTGATTATTGGCTCCCCTAATTATTTTAGAGCTAAAGTATAAAGACATTTTCTGTAGAGAAAAAAATACTGCATCTGTAGATACTGTTGTTTATAATTTTCCAATTTCCGGAACCCTATAAATTAAAGAAATAAAAAATGCTATTTTTGTAAAAATCAGTGGTGCCTTGGAAATATGTAGACAAACAACATGCACATTTACTTTTGTCACTGCTGTTTGACGTTCATAACACATCATTAAATATCCTTCCCATTAAAATGTATACAACTGAAGGAAAAGTAGAAAATGGATTTATGCTGGAAATGGTGCTCGTCAAGTAAGTACCTTGTTTAGCGTAAAATATCCGAATCGGCAAATTCCAAGTAGTTCAACGATTCATAGATTAATACGTAAATTTGAAAACTACAGGCACAGTATTAAATAATTGTAAATGTAACAATTACCCTGAAAACGTGCAGTAACATGAGGAAAATGACAACACCTTGAATGTTGTGGCAGCAGTAGCTGCAAATCCCAGTGCAAGTTTAAGGGAAATAGCGCAAGATATTGGCTTGCATGGCAGTCGAATCCTGCGAATTTTGAAAAAGCACAAGTTTCGCTCTTACAAACATCAGTGTCATCAAGAGTTGCTTGTACGTGATATGGAGAAGAGAAGTGCATTTTGCTTCCAAATTATGGAAAAACGTAACGAAGACAGGGATTTTTGAATAACGTTTTGTTTACGAATGAATGCAGATTCACACTGCATAATGAACCAAATGTGCAACATTGTAGAGTATGGGCTACTGAAAATCCACGCAACATTTTACAAACCAGGACCCAATATCTCCAAAAAGTTAATGTTTGGGCGATACTAGGTCATCACATTACAGGACCATTTTTCTTAAGTGAAAACCTCACATGAGAACGCTTTTTGCAGTTGTTAGACGAGTATATAGCTCCAGCGGTGACCGAAGTTGCTAGAGACGATCAAAAAATTTTGCTTCAGATGGATGGGTGCCCCGCACACAACACTTATGAAGTGCGCGACTTTGAAAACTACAGTTTTTCCAATAAGGTGATTGGTCCAAATGATTTAATTAACTGATCTGCTAGGTCTCTCGATCTTTCGCCCAACGATTTTTTTCTTTGGGGACATTTAAAATCGCAAATTTACTTTGGAAGGACCTTTCAAACTATTGAAGAGCTAAAAAATTCTATTCAACCCCAATGCGATAAAATATCACAATATCAGTAAGCAAATGTTAGACGGCAATTTTACGACAGGTTGGGTCATTGTTGAGTAGTTAAAGGTGCTTTGTTTAAACATTTGTTATAATTCATTAATTTTTGTGTTTTTGTATTATGATTATACGTACCGTCGAAGTCATAGAAAACTGGGACAGGAAAATTACGCAGTTACTCTATTTTTCGAAAAGAACTAGTTTAGATGTAACATTTTGACTGAACTGAACGTTATTAAAGGAGACAGCCCATCTTTAATAATGTTCAGTCAAAATGCTACATCTAAATTACACTTTTCGAAAACAAGGGTATCTGCTTATTTTTCCTGTCCCAGTTTTCTATGACTTCGATGGTATATAATTATGTTTTGTTATGGAATTTAATTCAATTCTGCTTCCTATAGATACTAATTTCTTTGATTCTTCCGGTTCTGGAAAATTATAAACGATGGTTTGTACAGATACCTACAGCATTTTCTCTAGAAAAGACGAATACATTTTAACGATAACAGAATTTAATAGTCAAGGGTAATACATACTACAAGTAGTAGATATATTTTTGACAATTTTTTTGCCGTTTCCATGTAAATTATTGCTTTTAAATTTCAGGAATATCAAAAATGTCACGAGCCGAAGGAGAGTGACATTTAAGTGTGATTTTGTTGAGTGAAATTTCCAATAATTTCTATGGAAATGCAAAAGATTTAAAAAATATATATCCACTTCGAGTAGTATTTGGGACGACTATTTAACAATATTAATACATAACGATTAACTTTATTGAAAAATAATCCAACAATTAATATTCATCCTCAACTAAATTCAGCTGTCTTTTGGATGTTATTGATCGACGGAATGGCCTATGCCATCAATACTATATAGATTTTGAAATGATTTTTAAATATGATACGTTTTATCGGACCTTTCCACTGTCTAGGGTGTATATCACACGACGTTTCGGGAATTTTGATCTACTCTCGTCTTCAGGTGTTCCTGGTTAGCCCTGAGAAGGACTGATATTGTACGTTTTTATAAATAAACTCCTACCTCCCCCGGGGTTAGAACCCGGGACCGCTGATCGCAGTGATTACTAGTCTGTCACTCTTACCACTAGGACACCACCCCGGGAGAGGCACGAGTTTACGTATAGAAACGTACAATATCAGTCCTTCTCAGAACTAACCAAGAACACCTGAAGACGGGAGTAGATCAAAACTCCCGAAACGTCGTGTGATATACACCTTAGACAGTGGAAAAAGGCCGATAAAATATATAATAATAGACAACTGGCAAAAAATGACATTCAGAGAACATCTTTAAATATGTCTAATAAGTTGGAGTTTCATACTTCCCAATCGACTGGTTGCTTCATCATCTTCTTCTTTTTCGTCTGATTCTCTCATTTCTTTTATATTATCATTCTTGATGCATTTATTTGAACAGTTATTAGTAATTGTCTTGTGTTTGATGTATCTGCTCGCGTTTTGGCTCTACATATAAATACTGGTCTCACTACTGCCCAATAGATTTTTACTTAACTTTGCGTAAGGAGATATTTATTCTTTCATGTTAGATCCCTAATGTTGCCCCATCTCTTTGTACAGGTTTCGGCCACTGTATAGTTCCACCCCTAGCTATTGGAAACTCGATACTTGTTCTATGATTTTATCTTCTACTTCCAGTTTGCATGGAATAGGTTCTTTGGTTATGTCCATTGATTTTGTTGTTGTCGTTAATACCTCCATATTGTATGTCTTAGCTGCATTGGTGAAATTGCAGGCGTTGCAGATCATCTTTTGTGTTGGCTACACGCACTATATTATCTGCAAAGCACCTTACCCGTATTTGTCTATTTCCTAGTTTATATCTGCAGAGATTATTCATGGCTTTTATTAATTTATTTATTATTACCTTAAATAAAACCCGCTCAAAAAATCTGTTTATGTTATTCCTGCAAAGTTAGACATTTTTTCCGTTGTTTGACCATCTACGGTAACTATTTTCTTGATGTTTTTATTTATTTCGTTAATTACTTTTTTAATTTCGCCGGAATTTTTTCTTCCTATAGCAAAGATATTACATTGTGTAGTCCTACTCGGTCGAATGCACGAAGCAAAAAAATGCCGGAGAGTTATTTTTGACCGCTTTTTCGACTGTTCGACGTGATGTAAATATTACATTTATGGTTGAGAAATTTTTACGGAAGCCGTGTTGTTTCTTCTTTACTTGTAGGTGCGGTTCTATTTTTTCAATTTTATTTTTATTAATAATTTTGAAGCACTACTGAGAAGCGTCGTGCCTCTATAATTATCAGGCTTACTTTTATCTCTCTTTTTAAATAAAGGGATCGTTAAACTGGTTTTTTATACTTCTGAAATCTGTCATTGGTTAAAAATACTATTGTACAATTTCATTAACTCGTTTATAAGCTGTTTTTCGTGTTCCGCTAAGAAATTAGTACGCGAGCTTGTCTGGACCAGGTGTTTTCTTATTTTTGAGGCTCTTCATTGCTTTCAATACCTCCTATTTTTCGACTTTTATTGTGTTCTAATCCACTTCTATAGTTACGTAAGTCGGGTTTGGGTTGTTTTGCCCATTGTATAAACTTCTGAAGAACTCGCTCGAACGATTTAATTTTTAATGTTATTTATTTTCTGTTTCATTGGTTTACATCTTTCTGTTTCGCAGCATTTTTCATATTTTGTAAGCCATACATATCTCCATTTCTTCAATTCTTCCCAATATTCAGGTGTTTTCAAAGATGTGTATTGTAGATAAACTTCTGTTTTATTCTTAGTTATTTCTTTGGCTTCTGAGGTACACCACGGTGTTTTGCATTTGTAAGGTGTGCTTCTACAACATTGTGTTTTTCCAGGATTGGATTTTCTTTTATCTTTATTTATAATTTGTTTTTATGGTTGCCTGTTGTCACAGGGAAGTGGTCAGAACCCAACTCCGTCAGTACTTGCTCATATATAGGTTTCAAGACTTAATACTGAAGACATACGTTGAGGATGTCTGGCTGTTGGTCAAACCTACATGGATAAATATGTGAGTTCAGAATCTTTTATCATTTGGATTTGTTGTTCGGCAACTCCGTGATACATATTTTCTTTTAAAATTACCTAATGTTATGATTGGTAAACGCTAACAAGTAGTGAATGTACATCGCCGAATATAGATAGTCTAAAAATGGCTAAGCAGGAACTAGTAATAATTCTTTTTTATTAGTGATTGTTACTTTAATATCGGAAGCTTCTATCTGTTGTAAGTCTGGAACAAGAATTTCATGATGCTTCATATTTATTTTATTCAGTACTGTATGTTTAAACTTGGTTTAAACACACATAAATTTTAATAACAAAATTTACGAAACCAGTCAGAAGTTCTAAATGTAATTCTGATTTCATAAACAAACAGTTTTAACCTCCACATTTACTTCATAATTTCGCAAGTTTATACTTAATTTATATCTGTTTTAATCTTGAATTAAAACAGGCAAAATTCAGTTCCCAGTTACGAAATCTTAACAAACGAATATTGTTTCGCCAACATTGAGTAAAAATGCAACTCGGCATTTCGCTTAATAAGCAACCTACAAAGCCAAGTTCAACGCTTCAGTCTGCAAACCCATGCGGAAATATAAAAGCTTATCATGCTGAGTTGCGGTCTTCGGACCTTTAAACGCATTCTATTACACTACACTATTATGAACTTTGATATTGTTACTTCGTTAAGCATTTTCGTTTTATATAAATACAAGTTTATTTTTATAATAAAACAATCTGCATTTAATGTTTGATTCATTCACTACCCCTTCTAAGCCATAATATTTATGGGGCATGAGGCTGTGCTCCAGGGGTTAGTTTGGTTTTACTGTCGTCCGTTCAAGTACCATTGACTACATTGGTTTAAAACGTAAACACAGTCTTGTTTACGTGCTTGACGGATAGAACTAGCGCAAAGTAACGGAATCCTGAATCAGCCTCTCAGGCAATTCTGTTCACTGTAGCTCTGCCAGATGCAATGTGACGAATGTCATCTTCGGTCAAAGATGAGTTTTATTTATGCGCAATAAGTCTATTTTATGTCTTAATAGAAAATCAATAAGAATTCATTTTTGATTTAAAATACCATTGGCGTTCCAGTTGGCCCTTTGTAGATGATTGCTGCATTTGGGATTGTACACCAATGGAAAAGATTGATTTTACACGTTATAAGGGATAAATTTGTTCCATATATATAGCAATAATATGGATAATAAGTTGTATTAAGGAGCTGGATGAAGTATTTTGAGTCGAGGTAATTATATGTGGTTGGTGATTGTTAGCGATATGTTGGGGTCCATTTGGTCTGGCATTCATTCTTGGGGATTTGGAAAACTTTGATGTATGTAATTGAATTGCAGTTGATTTACCGGGTTGATTGTCGAAAGTTGTTGCTGTTTTGGTTTTTTTCTCGAGGTAATATTCACATCCCATAAAATTGGTCGGGTGGGTTTTACCACGGTTTAAACAATGGGGTTGTTTGTTTGAAGTTTCTGTGCAATCTGCATATAAATGACTTCGCAAGCACTTAACACCATGTCGTTGCAGTGGCAATAGCACAGCGTTGACACTGTGGTATAGCTGCGGATTTTGTTCGCGGCTCGACTGCTGTTACACAGTGAAGTAAGCGATTTATTTTTATATTTCTTTAGATTGGTCACTAGGTTCAAGAAGAATTGCACACACTGGGATTGGCGATTTATATTTGTTATGCAAACAGTTACACTAATAATTTGAAATGATTTGGAAACCTCGTTTCTAATTTCTTCTTCTATGGATATCGGCAAGTTTCTAATCAC
The DNA here is from genome assembly GCA_940337035.1 of Agriotes lineatus. Taxonomy (NCBI): domain Eukaryota; kingdom Metazoa; phylum Arthropoda; class Insecta; order Coleoptera; family Elateridae; genus Agriotes; species Agriotes lineatus. Next base: position 36,744,823 of record OW679194.1, on the reverse strand, counting down.
AATTGATGTTATTTTTGGTCTTGGCTATATGATGTTGACAATGAAACTTACAAATAAAATATTGAAAATTTACCACTATAACGAAGACCAAGGATGATGGCTCTCAAACAAATAGTTATTTGTTTCATTAGTACAAAAAATGCATGATTTCGGGACAAGTAAGACGCCGGACGACGCGCAGCGGAGTCCGGCGAGTCTTACGCGTCCCGAAAACGCATTTTGTGTGCGAATGAAACATACTATTTTTTCTCCAACTACTCATAAATTCGATAATATGACTTATTATTTAGAATCAAACATTGTAGGTTATATTGTAGAACTGTCATGGTGCAAATAAACAATCACTATACGGGGAAATTAAACAACAACCACGGCGATTGCCGAATATTGACGAAGCGTTTGTGTTTTATTTAAAATTTACCATGTAAAACTCTATCTTGTGGCCATTTTTGTACTAGTGCAAATATGAATCGAAAAGTATACAGTTGCCAAGGTAATTGGTGATCATCCCGAAATGACTTACTTTTTATACAAAATTATTCGACAATATGGTGTCTTCTTCGTGTGGTTGGAGAAAAAAACTTTTATCTACTAGCAACATGATATTTTACATTTTCGTCATAGAAACAAAATATGAAAAGCTACTCATAACTCCCAAGGGACTTGTCAAATTATTTCTCCCTCAAACTCATGGTAACAATGCAACTACAATTAACGTCTTAGCAACCATACAATGAGGCAATCATTGATGTTACTTACATATTCTAATTTTAAATGTCATTATGACATTTTGAAATTTCATACTTTTTTACGAATATGCTAGTAGATAAAATATTGTATGCACCACGGGAGATATTCATGTTCTTTACCTTCGGTTGACTTACAGACCTCGGGCCAGAGGACCTCGGTCTGTAACACATGTCAACCTCAGGGAAAAAACATATTCATATCTCCCTGAATGCATAAATATCTATTTTATCTTATCCATCTCATTACAACCCCGATAACTATGGCGATTTTAACAATCGCAACATGAGTGTTACAAATAATTGACTTTTTGATTAACTTAATTTAACTAGTAAGTTTAAGTTTAAGCACTAATGTTTAGCCGGGTTCGGTAGCTCAGTGGTCAAGTATTCTGACTACTGATCTAAAGTCGCGAGTTTGATTCCCTGTTCCGCAAGTTTTTTTAAAATAAAAAAGTGCAGATTGAAGCCCCTACTACAGAATGTCATTATTCGGAAGTGATGTAAAGCCGTGGGTATCATGTTACTACGATGTGTAGCATGTAAAATATCCCTATTTTATCCCGGATGACTGTGATGACAGAATTCACTGCAGTTATAGACAGCAAAGTTATTAAAGAACCTGGACTTCGTAACCTCACTGCCTTTTAATGTTTCTTCTTGCAGTGAACCATGCAAAAGAGATGATCGGCTATGCAGGTGTTTTTCTTTTAAATATAGCAATATCCTCATTTAGTAGGGCAGCTTTTCATGAAAATGTGGACACACCGAACAAAAGCACCATTTTTTTCCAGGTGCTACTTAGGTACTTAGCTTTCAATTTTTGATAGAAACCAACTCCTTCGTCGGCCATCTTGAATTTTATAACTGCCATTTTGAAATGTAAGTATATTATCAATCACAAACTTGGTATCTATATATAAATATTTGGAGTCAGGGAATACAACTACGCAATTTTTAAATGTATCCGAATATATATTTCTTCATTAATGTATGTACCAATTACAAACTATTTACCAATTAAGTCTGATCTTTTGAACATTTTGGACAAGGATTCCCCAAATGATCTTCTTGATTATGTTGATGTGAAGCTTCTCGATGGAGCTGCTGCGCTGTTGTGCATATCCTTCCCCCCAACTACCACATTTAATGATTGTGCTGATGACGTATTCATTCCACACATCAATAGATAATTAGAAAACTGCAAACGAGTTGATATAGTGTGGGACAAATACAATCGGACAAGCCTCAAAGAAGTCACTAGAAAAAAGCTAGGTAAGAGTGTTAGGAGAAAGTGTGAAGGAACAAGCTCCCACTTTAGTGGGCCAATTTCTTAAAAGACTCCACCAACAAATAGAAACTTTTTGCATTCCTTTCAAAAAAATTGGCAAGTGTTGAACGTGCCGAAACCAAGGTAGTTGTCGTCACATGTGATGCCGAAGTTATTCTCCGAGGAACTGATAGGTCCATACTAGAACGCTTCACCGTGATCTTCTATGATAAGAACTGTGATTTAGACAATGTGAATGATGCCAGGAAGGAGTTGTTTTGTCAGAAGAGTAAGTCAATGGAGAAACTTTCCCCAACGAAGGACGCACTACCCCAACACTAAAAGCGAGCTGCATATCAGGCAGGCGTATGGCGTACCAGGGGGCACAGCATGCTCCTAATCCAGAAGACTGGGGCTGGACTGGAAAGTAAACATGCATCATGGGTTTCTGTATGGAATACCTTACCTATTGCTTCAAAGGCCTTTTTTATGTGAAATATAATTGAATCAGTTGATGTTGAAAGGTACTATGTAACTTTTATGCAGTTTTGAGAAAAACTAAAAAAACTGAATATCTTTCTTGTGTCAGATTTACCGTTAGATATTATTGTGGGAGTGGTTTTATATTATTTGTGCACAAAAAACGGAGGTAACTTACCCATGGTATGAAGATCCCAACAATCGTTATTAAAAAAAAGCGTAGTTAGGTCCTTTCTACATCTAACACAAAAAAAGCAAGTACCCACTGTTAACTCAAAAACTGATTTATTAATTTTTGAACAATAAATACATATTGTAAAAACAAACTTGATATTTCATGGAAATATTTATTACTTTGTAGCGTGTTTGGATGGCTTCTTCGTTGGCCAGCAGCGGATAATGTTGGAGTAAAATTCTTTATATTCCTCTTCTACGTAGGTTAGCAATTTTTGCAGATGCTCTATCTTGGTTTCCAGTATGGGAATATTTCCCTCAGGATATGCTTTGGTGTGAGGCAATTCGAGAGGAATACGTTCATTATTTCGAGGCATATGCAGTGGAAATGTATGATTCGCGAAACTATTGAGATATTCTGAAGATATCCTGGTTTCGGTGACTGGTGAAGAAAGTAGTGGAACTGGGATATAGAAAATGACTGTTTCTGGTTTCTTGGAACACCCCTCTTATTGGTCTCGAGTGAAAGAGATTGCTTTTTGTAATATTTTGTCCACCAATTTTCAAAATCTAGCACATCTTCAGTTGAATGTATTGGTGAACGGAGAAGATCCTATCGTGTTGCTTTAATTTTTTTAATCAGTCCAAAATCCCTATCACAGGGTAAAAAGGACTGCCCTTTGATAGGGAAAAATTGTTCCACTTTATCGAATCTACCCGTTTCAGCTAATGCCATACACATACGCACCATGGTATGGTTCTTGTTTTGCCCTGGGCAATTGTCAAAATATAGCCGAAGTTGCGTTACTGATTCAGGGATGTAGTTGTTAATATAATCCAATACGAAGGAGCAAACTTCGTTTGGTTCCTTATTGGCCAGTCCTTCATGGTAAATGTAGAAAAATGCCTGACGTGTTTTCAAATTATGAATGCCAAATATATTAGCGGTCAGTTGAGTTACATAAAACAAGTCCTGCACTGGAACCTCAGGGAGATGGACGTTCTGCATGAAATCGAAAGCTAATGGTACCATTTCATCTCGATTTTTACACGCAACAGCTGCTCTCTTGGCAGCATCCCCAAGAGACGGGCTTTTTATTTTCACATTAAGTTCTTCGCACTTACAACAAATGTCTATTTGTGGACGTCCAAAACGAAGAGTAAAAGGTTCATGGAAATATTTGACAAAGTAGGTATAACTCACTGGAGCATCAGGATATTTTGTAGAATACATCTTGTGCATAATTTTTAAAGTTAGCCTTGGATTGAGGTATTCATACGTTTGGTCCTTGTAATGAGCCACCTTTACAGGAAAAGCTTGAATATGCTATCGTATTAAAATATTAGTTTCTTCCTTTATTGCATGCGTTTTTGGATTTGTACCTCACTTATCACGAGGAGTTTCATTTTTCTTAAGAAGATTCTTAATGCGCGTTAATCTTTTCACCCCAGTGTCGTGTAAACTTATAAACGCGTTTTAGCATACTTTGAACCTTTCACCATCAATCGATACAAAATGAACAAAAGAACAACTTCTCGAGATATTGCTATCCTTATTTTCGGTTTTTAGTGTAACTCGACGTTGAACATTACGTATTTCTAAGCCACCTTGTAAATAAATATGTTGCTCGTCTTTTGTTTTTAATGCATAAAATTTTTGAAATATGTCGTTCCTCTGATCCTCGCCAATTTTTTGGAAGCATTTCATCGGGCAGCTGTTATAGACGAGCGTTACTATTAAATTTTGTTTTTATTCATAAGAAAGGGACTTACCGGCAACAAACACCAATTTTCTTTGCAACAACATCTTTACCGTTGTAGCCTTTATAAGCAACTCCTTCTACTCTGCTCCGTTTGATGAAAGTTGCTGTAAAGTCAGTATTACTTACACCTTTTTTTCTTTTGTTATGCAACAACACTTCAGTTTCTGCACCTGCCTCCGAAGACTCTGATGCACGTTCCATGATTAAAAAGTATTATTGAAATAAGAACTAACAGCACTAACACACTGCACTTTCTCACATTAGCAATGCCACTGTGTCAGCCATACTTCTAAAGTCGGTAATACAGGAAGCAATACATCGTTTGTTGTTGAAAGGTACCAACAAACGTTACTTGGTCCCTTTCAACAATAAATCTTGTTTAGAAGTTGTGTCCACAACAACACCCGATGCTCGCACATAGACCCTTTCAACGTATAACGATCGGGATATGGTAGAAATATTATTATCGTCCAAAACCTCAAAATGGCCGAAAACGTTACTTAGTACCTTTCAACATCAACTGATTCAATTGGAAAAAATATTGCTTTTTATGCAAGGCGCTTTTTAAGAGAAATATTTTTAAATTCTAATTAGTATCTATTTAAATGGCTTCTAGAAACTCTAATCTAGCCCTGTTTATGAATTATGATATGTTTTTCGGACTTTTTCCGGAAAACATATCATAATAGACCACTGCCAAAAAAATGAAATTCAGAGAACAACCTGTTAATGAATTACTGTTACAAAAACCCTGTAAATGTTTATTTACAGTTGTCTAAATCAGAAGATTTTATAGAACATGTAAATTGGATAAAGTTTCTAGAAGCCATTTAAATAGATATTAATTAGAACCGAAACAGATTTCTCCTAAAAAGCGCTGTGCATAAAAAACGTAAAATTACGCAAACTACTTTTCTTCCAATCGTACTAGAATTGACATATTATTGATAAAATTTTGTTGAGCAATGTCAAACATCCCATGACATCAGCCGTTGCTAGGTAATCTTCTATAACATAAAATCGGTGCTCTCTTTGTATGTTTGCGTGTTTGCGTGTTTGCGTGTTTGCGTCTATGTTTGTTCGCTATCTCCTCCGAAGATACTGGACCGATTAAGTTGTACGATGGCTTAAAAGTTTGCTAATTTTTAGATTTAGATCGTAGGCCGGTTTTTATTTTCAAAAAAAGTGCGAACAAGTTTTAATTTAATTAACACCTCTAGGCAGCAGGGCGGAGCGCCTTACGCCGTGCGCTATTAGCTCGGGTGCGCGCATTATTCAAACAAGAGAGGTGGTCCTGCGGTAGGGTGCTGGCCTATCACGCGGCTGGCCCCGGGTTCGATCCCGCCGATGCATCCTTTTTTTTAAATTTATATTGATGAATCTCTCTTAATTTTGCGAACCGAAACGTAGTTCGGGGGACTCACTAGTTTACAATAAAACTGTACAGGAATAATATTCCAGTCCTAGCCAGGGAATGTTTTTCGAATATAATTATTGATCATGATGGTTAATTCGCAGTAAACAGATAAATCGTATCGGTCGGCGGAAAAATAGTATGTGTATCTTCGACAAAAAGCAACATTCCCAGACTCCTGTGTTGTTGGTCTCGGCATTAGCCTCGCCCAACAATATTGCTTAATTGCCTAAAAAGAGCACTTTTTGGATTTTTACAATTTCGAAAAACTCTGTTTTCTAAATAAGCAAACATCAGAAGGTATACAGGGAGTTTATTATAACGCGCAATATGTGTAAATGCGTTTATTTTAAAATGCAATATGGAAACGTTACTGAGTATGTAAAATCGTAATCTTCTTCTATAACATAAAATCGGTGCTCTCTTTGTATGCGTGTTTGCGTGTTTGCATGTTTGCGTCTATGTTTGTTCGCTATCTCCTCCGAAGATACTGGACCGATTAAGTTGTACGATGGCTTAAAAGTTTGCTAATTTTTAGATTTAGATCGTAGGCCGGTTTTTATTTTCAAAAAAAGTGCGAACAAGTTTTAATTTAATTAACACCTCTAGGCAGCAGGGCGGAGCGCCTTACGCCGTGCTCTATTAGCTCGGGTGCGCGCATTATTCAAACAAGAGAGGTGGTCGTGGGGTAGGGTGCTGGCCTATCACGCGGGTGGCCCCGGGTTCGATCCCGCCGATGCATTCTTTTTTTTTTAAATTTATATTGATGAATCTCTCTCAATTTTGCGAACCGAAACGTAGTTCGGGTGACTCACTAGTATATCATACGAAGGAAGAAATTATGTTGTTCAAATGGTATAAAGATTTCAGTTTACAGCCAGTATGTGGGTTATTACATGCCCTGTTGTTCTTTCTGATGCTTCTTTTTCAATAAAATTACGGTTCATATATTGCATTTTAAAATAAACGCATTTATACATGGCGTGGCGTACCCTTAGAAACCAATAGTACAACCACATTGCGCGTTATAATAAATTCACTGTATTCACTTTTTATGCCCACTTTGTGGCGGTCACTGTATATCGGTGAATAAATATATAGTCTGATACATTTAAAAATTATGTAGTTGTATTCCCTGATCCCAAATATGTATATTTAGACACCAAGTTTCTAATCCTAAGTGATTTGGAAGCCGAGACATTGATAATATACTTATATTTTAAAATGGCCGCTATAAAATCCAAGATGGCCGACAGAGGAGTTGGTTTCTATCAAAAATTAAAAGCTAAGTACCTAAGCAGTACCTGGAAAAAAATTGGTGCTTTGTCCGGTGTGTCCACATTAACGCGAAATTGAACCTTAAGCTGACCCACTAATTATCAAGTATGTGAAGATACACAATACCTCTCCTCTTTCCCACTGAGCTACTGGACCATACTGGATTATAAACGGGGTTTTGCCCTGTAATAACGTTTGACCATCAAACCAAATTTTCCATTTGATACTATTTATTTACAGCGATTCCTTCATTTGCCTTCCGCGTATTATCTTTCTCGTCTTATTACAGCTCGTTTGTGTGGTCTGTCATTTTTAGTTTGACTTATATATTCCATTTAACATTCTGTTTTTTTTTCGGTGTCTTTTGTAATTTTCATAAGCATTATACTGATTCTCCTAATGCTCGCATTAATGCTTACAATATTACATATTTGCATATTTAAATTTTCATATCTACTTTACTCATCGCAGCGTGTCTGAGAACTTGCTTTAAAAAACGCAAGAAATTTGTTACTCGCAATCAAACGTATTGTTTTAATAGTAGGATTAGCTGCTATATATTGGCGGATAGCTTGAGTGCAACAATATCAAAAATCAGAATGTAAAGTACTGATACGTACTGATAAAGTAGAGATACGGAACTCAATCGCCTTTACACGCTGATGTAATCGAAAGTGTGGAAGAAAATGTAAAGGCTGGTGCAATGTACAAACAAAAGACATAAATGTCATGTGTCAAGAATGTAAAAATAAAATGTTTGCTTATGATTCATTACGAAAGTGGTACATATGCTTTTTCTTGTGACAGTCATTATTCGAGGGTTTCAAAAACACCAATCAAGTACAACGCAGATTAGATATTAAAGACAAATTAATAAAAGTTATTTTGAGGCACGTAAGTAGTATTTTAGAGATTTTAGTGCACAGACCGTAAACGTTTTCTATTCCGGGGTTACCTAAGTGGGCGATCGCTTGGGGATTCTTTGTTAAAAAAATGCTGTGGGACGTTCTAGCTTGTTTATGTAGGTTATCTGCAGTATTGTCAACATCCTTAATTACATGGAAGTACAATATACGGCATAACTGCTTATAAATAAACAGGGAAAGGGACCAAGTTACCCCCAAAAGTCTCACTTTCGAGTCCTAAAAACCGGAGACCACCGCTACTGTGCTTTCCGCGCGAGAGACCGCCCGCCAAACTGGGTGATCCCGGTATGTCGAACTTTTACCATACAATCTATTCTATTCAATATACTAGTCGCGAGCATGTCACTGGACTTATACAAATGCTAATAGAAATATATAACACATATATGATATGTATGCAGTTTGGCAGTTATCGCCACTTCACTAATTAATTGATACCTATTTGTTCGACATAATTATTGTTTATGTCTCTTTTGCGATACTTCGTCGTTTAGTAAAATATTTATCCATTAGGACGACATTTTCTAAAAGTGTAGTCGATTCACCGAATATCTTAAACCGTGTTTGCGACTAAGGACATTACTTCTTCCCAAAGTTGAATAACAAAAAACTTTCTTTGAAACTTACAATAATGGCGTTTTATAAACGTGATTTTAACTCGTATGATCAAATGTATAAAAAATATTACAAAATATGCTGGTCGATAACGAGACTCGTGATGAAGTATCTGAATAATAAGGAACTACCTGTTATTGAACGACCTTCTACTTCTCTTGCAGCCCTAACCACGTAGCTTTTATTTTATATTCACCTACATTTCCGACATGACTGAAACAAGTATTATCTAAATATCTGGATTGGATTAAATGGTTTTGTTGTTTGGCCTTCACAAGTGACAGATTTAGATGCAGTAGCTCTTGTGGGGGCATATAGAGAAACAAACTTTATGCCGCCAAAGTTGAGCGATTTGATTCAAAAAGTACGTGCTTTGATGCACCTGTTACACTAGGTAACTTTGCAAGTAAGTGATCAAACATTCTTTACCGCAGGAAGCTTTCTTCAATAGGATGCACTTGTCCCTTCTTTATTTTTGCTTCTATTTCATTATCTTTCACTCTCAGCTTATTTTCTTGTGCATATATCAATGGGACTAAGATTAAATATCACAGCAATGAGATAACATGAATAACAAAATAGAACGCTGGAGTAAGAACGAGATGATTATACGAAAACAATGAGTGTCGAGCCCACTCGAATATTTGCTACTATGTTTATCTCTTTCTTACTGAAGCAATAAATGTTAGTTTCTTATTCATGTTATCTCATTGCTGTGATATTTAATTTTGGCCCCATCGGTATTTTCATTGGTTTACCCTCCACGTCTTCGTCTGGATTTATCTCATCGCCAGTATCGCCACCAAGCTACATATTTTGTAAGGTTTCTGATTATTTTTCAGCGTATGAATTTAATGTATCGTGTGTGAGATGACATTATTGAAAATTCTAAAGTTTTTTCAAGTTAAACGACTTAAACACATTCAGCATAGTGTTTATTTAGCACTATTTTCCGCTTCATTAACTCAGTCTACACAAGCTTGAAAGATTTGCTTTTCTTCAGCCTTCTAGTAAGGTCAGTGTCGTCTAGGAGTTGAATACCCTCGACTTTCACATAGTTAAGAAGTCTTCTCCCATGAGCTCTTCCAAACTGATCGATTTCGCTACTTACATGGTTCATCTTCACGTCTCGATGTAGGTTGCTGTATATACGTAAGCACATCTACTGCATTCCCGCATATTATTTTGAAATTGTTGGTTAATTTTTACAGTACATAGTTTGGTACAATCTTAAAGTTGAATATCGTAAGTCCTTGTCGGTTTCAGTATTAATTCTATAATAAGAGTTTATTACATCCTCCCCAACAGCCGATGCCAAATTCCTCTCTTTTTTACATTTGGCTTCCAGTTATACTTATCATTCAGCGTCATGCTTAAGTACTGTAGCGATCGTTACCTGTTTTATGTTGTGAAGGTGACGATCAAAATATATTTATAAACAAGTTTATTATGTTGGCTTCATGAAATAACAAGCGTTTTATTCAAATAGTATATATAAGCGTATTGTATAAGATATAACGCCCAAAAGGCTACTAATCGTATATTTGGTGACCCAGACGTGATATGTTAACCAAATGCTTTCAATGTCCACAATACACGCATTCTTAACCATCACGACCGGATGCGTGCAGCAACCATTTTTCACAAAAGTCACTGTCGCTAAACTGCAAGTTCCTCGCATATGCAATCCTTCCATTCGCATGCAACCTCGCACAGCCTTCTCCCACATGTTGTTTTATTTTCACTGGCATACAGTCGACATGTAGTTCTCATTTTCGGACATAACCGCCATGTTCTGGCGGGTCCGTTGTGCATCTGCATGTCTGGCACTTACGTTCCCGCGCGATTATGCACTGCTGTCTCGGATGCGCCTCGCGATCACTGCGATACAACCTGCATATACGCAACCTCAATCATAAACATCGGTCGCTTGCTTGGGAAGGCGCATGCATTCCAGATGCGAACGAACACTGCTGCTTCAGCGCCATTCTTTTCTTTAAATCTGCATTCATATGCAAATATGCATTGCTTTCTTCTAGCAAATCAATTTTTCTTTGCATGTTTTGCAATTTTGTTTATCGGCCACTTCTGCAGTTGCAACCGCACCCGCTACCTGCGCTGGTCCAGTGCTTGCAGCAAACCCTTGTGCTCGGTTCAACTATAGACCCTCACACATTCACAGTGGCGTTCGCAGCCCGCTGCCGCTGCCCGCATGCACCCATGGCCTACTCTGGTCCGTGTATGCAGTTGCAACTCGTGTCCGGCCTGGTATCGTCCCCGGGCACGGCTCTTTGATCACTGCTATACAACCTGCATATTTGCAATCTCAATCGTAAACATCGATAGCTTATCCGGGAAGACGCATACAATAGACCACGCACACTTCTGCAGTTGCGGCCATAGTTAAGTTTTCTTAAGTTTGTCAACACACAAATAGCTACATGTCACTGAAAGACAGTGCCGAGGCAGTCAGTTTCATTCGGCTGATCCCGTCTACTTTTTAGATCAACAAAGTTTCCATGCTTCCATGTGTTTATTTGTTTGTTGCCTATTATTCTTTTACTTTTTCATGCATACGCTTGCCGTGTTTTTCTCTTTTCCAGCTCTCATCGCGGAAGTAGAAGGAGACGCTCGATCAACGACCTAGACTCGTGTGACCAGTGATAGTGCACGTGTAGTGTGTGTTATTATTTATTGTTACTTTTATTTATTGTTACCTATTATTATAAGTTATGGTTATTGGTTTTTAAGGATTGATGAAAAGTTCCAGAAGGTTTTGTAGGTAAATATAATCCCGTTACCTTCATAACGGGTTATAGTAGCTTTCCTACCTAGCCTCCCACTCTTTTTTTCTATTTGTGAGGGGAGGGAGTAATGTAGCAATCGTCACTTGTTTTATGTTGAGAAGGTGACGATCAAAACATATTTATAAAAAGTTTATGATATTGGCTTCATAAAACAACACTCCTTTTTTTCTACCAGTTTATACGGATGGGGCCATAATTATATATAACAGCAATGAGATAACATGAACAACAAAATAGAATGCTTGAGTAAGAAAGAGATGACCATACGAAAAAATTATTTTAGTAGGCATGTTTAGTTGACGTATGTCATAATTAAAATGAGCTTCAGGCCTACTACAAAATTTCCTACTATGTTTATCTCTTTCTTACTCAAGCAATACATGTTACTTTCTTGTTCATGTTATCTCATTGCTGTTATATATAATTGTGGCCCCATCGGTATATAAGCGTATTATGTAAGATACAACGTCCAAAAGGCTACTAATCCTTAAGTACTTTGCATATGGCACTACATTTCTACCTTCTCTTTGTACTTCAATTAGGTCCTGGACCTATCTTTCTTCCCCATTTCACTATTTCATTTATTTTGCATATTTCGGGTATTTTGGTCTTCCTGGCTCTATCGGACATGGTTTTTTCAGCTAGTGTTCTTGGTATTACTACATTGCCATTGATATTATTGTTATGAATTGATTTATTCAGCAATTTCTTGTTGGTAACATGCACTGACCTGGTTTTGTTCAACTCAATCCTACGATTACCTTCCAAAATCCCTAATCCAAAATCCCGACAGGGCATTTGCCCGACAGACCAAAATCCCGTCAAGCAAAACTCCCGACAAACCAATTTCTCGACGGCCAATATCCCGACACCACTTTCCCAGCAAACATTTTTCCCGACAACACTTTCCCCGACATACATATTACCCGACACACATTACATTACATTACATTTCTCTACGTAGAAGAAAAAAATTACATTACATTACAATACATAATAAAAATGAGGTGGAGTGTCCAGTCTATTGCGCATGCGCAAAAATGTAACAGTGAACATAAAAATGTAAGGTTGATTATACTCCCTTCTCGTATTTTTTCTCTAAAAAAATCATCAAGACCTAACAACTAACCTAAACCGCCAACCTGAACCACCGCCGAGAGTGCAACAACATTGCTTTACACATTACGAGACGATAGCTGCACCCACAACATTTTGACTTACGCTGATCGAACTATAAGAAAAAATGGCGGGCGACACAATCACAAATCCGGAAAATGATTTCTGATTACAATGAATATAAAAACGAACGGAGAACGTTAGATTATCTGCAAGCTTTGGCGCACACGATTGTGCTTTTGCAATAAATTCCATGCACCGTAATGAAAAACTTTTTTTGTCGGGGTAATAGTCTGTCGGGATATTGGCTGTCGGGAAATTGGTTTTTCGGGATTTTTGCATGTGGGAATTTTGGTCTGTCGGGCAATTGTCCTGTCAGGATTTTTGATTCGGGATTTTGACTGGGAACTCAATCCTACATTTTTGTGTACAAACACAGTTGGTTAGCAGCTTCCTGTAGTTTCATTGATTTTGCCAATAGCCCTATGACGTATCATCTATAAATGCAGCTAGTTTCTTATTTTGAGTATTAGGAAGTTAGCTTTGTGCAAAAAATAAATTAATACCCAGTGGAACTCCAGCTTTTATAAGTTTCAGTTTGAATATCCTTGTTACCGTATTATGAATAATCTAGCTATCTATATTGATATTGATGTGGTCTTAAAATGGAAAAACAGTTTAAAATAAAATAATAATAAATCAGCTTAATGACAATGTTCATAAAAGGATATTGACGGAAATGACGTCGTATCATTATTAGAAGTTCTATGGTATTAGCAGATTATTAATAAATAGTCCATTTGTGGTCGCAAGTATAATTCAAATTAATTGAAGGTTATTCTGTCAGTCAAACTTTATCTGAAAGAAGTAAATATTATCATAAAAACAAAAGTTTAATTCTTACATATTTGGAGTATAAAAGGGTTAATATCATCATATAGTTGGAGACAGACATAATTGAGAACTGTTAACCTAAAAAGTCTGATTAATGACAAATACAAAAGTCATAAAGATTGAAACTAGGGATCTGTATTATCGAGACCAAGATTTTTGGCGGGCATTTTAAAAATAACAAGAACAATTTGGGGTATAAAAATTATTAATTCCATTGACACAAGTTCAGTTACAAACTAAATTAAATATTCAATTTTACAAATACTGGTATGTACAATTATATAATGTCATACTAATAAGTAGTGCCATATAGAATAATTAAGTGTAAAGTCGAAAAGGACTAATTGAGTGCATAAAACCTATGATCAAAAAGAATTGCTGACTACAACGAGAAGAATAGCTGATGCAGATTTCAATTGGATTAGAATACATAGAAGATAATAAGAGCTCGAATAAAGAAAACATTATCAAGTAAGTGTATAAAACTTTAATTAGAAATAAAACAGATCTGACAAGGAAATCAGTAATCCCAAGCATTTATCTACTACTTACGAATATGAAATTAAATTCAATTAAACAACATAAATATTAAAGTACTTGTAATACATTGAATAAAATAAACAATAATTCAATCAAAGAAACATTAATAATTAAATAATTAAATTATGTAAATATACAGTATAGCTACTATAAAACTGAATTAAATGCAAATAATTAGTTTACAAGTATATTTAAACAAACGTTATTAAATATGACAAATACAGATATATTTTTAATAAATGCAATTACTTCATATTAAGGTATTATGAATTTTATTATGTATGTTCTAATTAAATTTAACAGCAACCCAGAGATTAAGACTCGAACAATTAAAGTTATTACAAGTGCATGCTCAAGCTATGTACAGAAAGGTAAGATTTAGAACCAATTTTGATAAAACCCTGAGAACAACATTAAATTTAAATAAAATTAAAATAAAAACATTAACACCACATCAATAAATGTCACCCAAGACGTGGGGCGTTAAAATCATTTATTAAAACAGGAATCCTACTATCAGAATAGAGATTAGGGCATATTGTCATATTAGAAGAATTTAAATGGATAGTGGGGCATGTTAGTTTAATAAAGTAATTTAGATAGGTCTGTAGTTATTTAAAAATATCATAAGAAAGGGTTGCAAGAAGCAAACAAACAGGAGAGGGAGTTGAAGCCAGACGAGCAGAAATGGAGATCACAGAATAGGTAAGTTCCGAAGAAGTAAGCAGAATGGAAGGCTATACAACAAGAACTGGTTTCAACCAGAAAACAAGATGAACAAATGTCATTGATAGAAGAAGTAGAGAAGTTGCTACAGAGACAGGAAGAAAAACAAGAGGAAAATAGGGAGAAGGATGAAGCAAAAAGGCAAGAAGAATTTGAAAAGTTGCTACAGAGACAAAAAGAAGCACAAGAGAAAAATAGATAATTGTTAGCACAAAGCAGATTAGAAGTACAACAGAGTCAACAAGAAAATAAACAAAGCCTTTTACAATTAGAAGAGAATTTGCAAGAGAAAATAAATCCGAACAAACAACCATTAGAACAGGAAATCACTGAACAAGAACAGAAGTTTGAAGAAAAATGTCAAAAACAGCATGAGGAAATTCAAAATATTGACCAATCTCTAAATGAACACGTTAGTAGATGTGAAGAGAAAATTAAGGACACTGAAACAAAAAGGTCATTGACCACAATAAACATGAAGAGACATTGGAGGTACTAAACTAAAAGTTTGACCAGTGTAGAATAAGAGAAGATAAAACATAAGGTAGACAAGATTGGCCAAATGCAAAATAATATGGCACGACAATTATTTAGTCAAAATAAATAATTGGGTAGCGAATAATAAGAATGTACCAAGATTTGAAGGTAGAAGAAACGAATTCTCTATGTTTTTCTTACAGAAAATGGATGATCTAATTAAAAATCAAAATGATGAGAATAGGAAACTACAATTGGTGCAAACATCTCTAAAAGGGAATGCTGAAATGTGGTTTAGTTTGGTTAAACAAAATTGTAATAATGAAAATTTTGGAAATGAATTTATGCAATAATACTGGAGCAATTTTCGAAAATTTCTTACAGTACACGTCTCCCAACCATATATGAAAGTAGTGCGAAAACGGAGTGCGGATGATGATATTCAAATGTGAAATAAATTTACTTCAGGAACCCAGCTTTCAGCGCATAAGGCCTTTTAGTCCGAACATTTCAGTACATCTCAATTGTGTACTATCTGCCCACAAGAAAACGCCTTAGTACTTTCTAGCAATTATCATTATTGCGTACAAGGGTTGTTTGTTAAACATGCCCTACGTTAAGTAACTAAACGCGACTAAAAATCATCGAGGTAGCAACCACTATAGCAAATTATAAATAACTAGAATTATGTCGCTGTTCAGAAGGCAATTACAACAAGCGAAGCTAAAATATATTCTCCAACAACCTGCTCAAGATCGTACTGCAATCGGTGAGTAACAAGTAACAACGCTACCATAAGGGTTCAGCATGCATGCGAAAAATATTTTTTTCTACGACCACTACTAAAAGTAGGCCTTTTAGCACTAGCTTGTTTCACTAAAGGTGACGTTTTATAATTTAGCGTGTTTAAAGAGATTAGCTGTTTACTTTTAGCGCATGTGTGGTATAAAGTGAAGTGAGGTTATAAATCACAATTTCGAACTGGAAGTGAAGTTGTAAAGTTATTCTAGTTACTTCTTGCATTAGAGGAAAAATGTTTTTTAAACAATTAAAGCGTTATGTAATAAATACAGTCGGATGTGTAGTATTAATAACTAAATTATATAACTGACTTTGACAGTACTGGCTCCACAAACATTCACCTGCGCATCAAGGGCTACTGTTTATTATGAATCCTTTATCTAATAGACTTGTCTGTCCGGGACGCTGTTTCAGCAGCCAAACCGTAAGAGATAGAGAAAAAAGTTATGAAAGTTATATGTTTGCAATGGTCATGTCAGGTCAGTAACCGAATTTCAGTCAAGTGACACTTCCGGTTTTCGAGAAATCACGTGATTTCTCGAAAACCGGAAGTGTCAGTACGCTGTTTCAGCAGCCAAACGGAGCTGCGACCCTCTGCGCCTTAAAACCTCGATCGGTTAGGCAACCACTTTGACAGCTTCCAGAATGTTCCGATGCGGGGTACCACTTTGACACCTTCCAGGTCTGGGTACAGTTTTTATTTAATACGCGTTCTATTTGAAAAACGGTCTTTTTTGTTTTTTTAAATGAGACATTTGTCTCACTGGGTTGCTAGTAGATTATAACTGTCGTAGATGCAAACCTTTGTTAAATCGACATTTATGGATTAATAACAGTAAATTTAAGGTCGTAGAAAAAAGATTGTATGCAACTCGTGCTAAAGATGGTTTATGCACGAGACATGTCTCAGCTTTTAGCACTTGTTGCATAAATAGCTATTATATTTATACACACTCGAAATGCCTCTACCGCAATGAGAATCGCAACAATGTTGCACGCGGCTGACCACGCAACAAGGAGAAGACGTGCTGATTTGTGGTTCGGTGATGAAGCTGTCTCAACAGAGCTGCAAGATTGGGATGAAGACTTTTCTCCAACATGATTGCTCGGGATCGTAAGAGCGAAAGGCCTTCGGAAATGGTCATTTTGCCCAGGATCTGTACGGCACCTCCAAACTACTAATAAATGCTGTCCCTAGTTGTTCCTCATGAGGTGGCATTAGAACCACGACACGAAAATACAGGGTCCGGCAATGAAACGAGAAGATTTCGTAAATAATTTTATTGTTGAAAAATTATTTTTTTTTATAATTATTAATATATTAATGGGAAATAAAAGAGTAGCCATTTGATTTACAATGTTAAAAAAAATTTTTTTTAAATACTACATCTGCTAAATGTCCTCCGTTGACATTAAATTTATGCATTCTTGGAGTCGAGCCTGAAAGCTTTGCATCACTCTTCGCAGCATATCAACAGGTATTGCTGCAATCTCGTCACGAATTCGTTGTTTGAGGGCCGGGATTGTCCTAGGTGGATCAGTTGCAAACACTTTTGTTTTTAGGTAACCCCACGAAGAGTGATGCAAAACTTTCAGGCTCGACTCCAAGAATGCATAAATTTAATGTCAACTGAGGACATTTGGCAGATGTAGTATTCAAAAAAAAATTTTTTAACATTGTAAATCAAATGGCTACTCTTTTATTTCCCATTAATATATTAATAATTATAAAAAAAATAATTTTTCAACAATAAAATTATTTACGAAATCTTCCCGTTTCATTGCCGAACCCTGTTCATACACTAAGCGGGTGGCACTAAGAGAAAGTCCTGCAGTATTCCAACACCGTAAAGCAACCATAAGAACGACCCTCTGACCAGACGGGGAAAACCGGCTTGGCGTGAGTTCATTTCTAAAATATTTTTGACTATTCAATTCACCCCCTTCAAGTTAACTATTCACCAATCATAATTTAGTATTTATGTCATTTGCCACCAATCAGCGTAAAATTGTGCAACAATTCCGCTAGCGGAGTTTTAATGACAATTTTTTTCTCTTCCTGTGACATTTATTTAACTTCCTGTAAAATTAATCAAATTGATATTAGAAATGTCAAATTTGACAAACAATTTATTTTACGTCAACAGATTTTTATTTTTAAAGAGGACGTGATAAAATTGATTAATTACTAAGAAATGTCAATTTTGTTCATTGAATAGTCCTTCAAATGCCGCTTGCAGCCGACGAATTGCATGAATTTTTGACAAAGTGTTTATTCGTGTTTATTGCTTCAAAATTGGTCTCGTGCTATCGCCTCGACCAATTTATATCGAAGCAATAAACACTCATACACTTTGACAAAAATTTTCTGCAATTCGTCGACCGCTCGGGGTATTGTATATGACTATTCAATTCACCTGTCATCTGTCAAAAACTGACCAATGAAAATCCACAATTTAACATTTCTTGACCAATCAAAAAAATATTAGAGGATATATCTTCCTAGAAGGTATTCAAGTGACTATTCAACACTATAACATATAAGCCAATCACATTGCAGACATTTGCTTTTTTCAACCAATAACAGCAGTATATCACTGAATATTGGGCACCATGCAAAATATTCACAAAACAATGTACGTACTCAAAAAATAAATAGCCTTGTTGCTAAGTATCGCTTAGCAACGATGTTCTGTCCTTAGTGATATGGCTAGGTTACGTAACACTAAACCCCAACAAACTGTGTGGCTTGTTTTAAAAATTTTAAAATGCTGTGTTTTGGAAGTATTCCGCTGAATTTAATTGAGAATTAATAATTATATTAATTGTTGGAATATTTTTCAATAAAGTTAATTGTTATGTATTAATATTGTTAAATAGTCGTCCCAAATACCACTCGAAGTGGATATATTTTTACTTCCTTTTACAATAAAGGAAGTATTGGATTCACCCCAAAAATTCGAAATTGAGTTTTCAACAGATCTTCACGTTTCAGAGTCCCCTGATCCCAAAAAACATATTTTTTTTCATTGGTCTGTCTGTCTGTCTGTCTGTCTGCCTGTGAACAGAATATCTCAAAAACGAAAAGAGGTATGGGGTTGAAACTTTATATATAAGTTTTGTGTACTATGTAGATGCGACAGCAAGCTTTTGAAGAAAATCACATAACCGGAAGTAAGTGTTTACTCTTGTGATTTTTCAGTTTTTTTCGATTTTTTCAAAAACGGCTCTAACGATTTTTTTCAAACTTCTCATTTTTATTACATTTTTAATGTGTATTGATGTGAGATAGGTGATTTTCCAGTTGAAAACTTATAAACTGGGTTTCTTTTGTTTTTTTTCTATTTTTTTTATTAACTCCTATTTTAAATAGAACACCCGGTATATTATTACATTTTTGAATTCAGCTTGGAATTATAAAGAAAATTTGTCTCTTCACCTAACGCTCTATTTTGCACCGTTTTTGTAGAATTTGTAATTTTTTAAAAATTTTGACAAATGCTTAAAAATTTAAAATCAAATTTTTGCCTAATTATAAGATCACTGTAAAAGGAAGTTGTGTGCGTGTATCACACCAGATTTTTTTTAATATTTTGCCATTTCCGTAGAAATTATTGCAAATTTCACTCAACAAAATCACATTTAAATGTCAAAAATATATCCACTGCTTGTGGTATTACCCTCGAATATTTTAAGCAAATGTGATTTTTATTAGAAAAAGTCACTATTAGTGTTCTGTTACTATAGAAATTGCGTAGTTTGTTGCTAGATTTACTGAAACCAATTTGAAAAAGTAGTTTGGTTCATTGAATAGTCTCTCGAATACCATTCTTAGTCAGTTACGTAGAATATTTTTGCGTTGGTATCACTACTCATGTCCATTGCGCTTAGGTTCGATGAGGACGAGTGCGCTAGCGCGAGTCCTTATCCTAAGCGCAATGGACATTTGTAATACCACAACAAAAATATTCGACATAACTTTGACTACTCAGGGTATTATAAGTGAATATTAGCATTGCTAGATGAATTTCAGTGGGTGCATGTATCACAAATCAATGCCGCTTGGAAAATCGTAACATGTAGGAAAAACTAAGAAATTCATTATGTGTATCTTTAAAAACGTCTTCCAGAATAGGTCAGGGGGCTATACAACCAAGCATATCTCACGTCAATAAATACGCGGGGGATGTTATGTTATTTCAAGTAAATTATATCTGAAAATACCTACCTCACTTCTTTCAGTACTTCTTGTTATGTTCGTTTCTTTTTCGCATACAAATTTAAGAGCACACCGCTTATTTTACCCCATTAGAGGAGCTGTTCTTCAATCACTTCAGTCCAAAACTTACGAGCAGGCATACTACTGGTGGAGAGGGCGTTTTACACCGCTGATGTAAATTGGGAAATTATTCTCATTTTGGTGGGAGAGAAGCTTGAGAGATATAAAGATTTTCTCACGTCTGTTTGTGGCCGGTGCGACTTATTTCCGTGATGCAATAACCTTCAGAAGTAATTTTAACCGTGATTAAGGAGTTTCGGTTATTACCGAATAATTAAGGTGTCTGTAGTGCTTAAAATCTTGGAATTCCATTTATCGTTAATTGAGTTACCGTCGAACTCCGAATATCAAGTTTTATCGGATCATTGCGCATCAGCAGAAATTTTACTTCACGGAACTAGAGCTCCTAACAGTTCTACCAGTATTTTTAACAAAATTGTATGTATCGATAATGCACTCACCACTTTACTGTGTGTAATCCCTGCAGGCTTATTATTTTCAAAACAATATTTATTTGTGATTCAAGGTTATACCATTGGAATTTGTTGCAACCAGTGTTCGCCTAACAGATACTAGTTTAGCACCTTTTCCTGTCTCGCGTCTGTGGGGCTAAACGCAATTTGGACGCTTCGATTGAATTACGGCCTATTTAGTAAAAATCCTGTATCACAGTATGTAATACCGTGACGTTACGTTTAGAGAGTCCCCTCTCCCCGTAATAATAGTTTGATAACGGGCCAACTACGGCCTATCGTTGATTATTTTACTGGTATTTTGGTGTGTTTAATATAACGTATGGATTTTCCACTGTGTTTTATAAAGCGAATATGCATGTGCATTTATAACAAAATGAAGGTAAGGTAAAATCATATAGAAATGATACTTCAACATTATTACGACGCCTTGGACGTCTCCTTCTGAGTTGGGAGCTTCATGTTATTCAAAATACGACGTATTCACAATCATGCACCGTTGTAAACTGACAAGTAAAATTTATCTGATCTCTTTCTCTTAATGTAAAAAATAAGTTGTTTTAAATATGACCTATGAAGAATTTATGAGATATTAGAGGGATTCTACGTGTTGAATCGATAATTATGCAAGCATCTTGATTTGCTTTTACATTAAAATTATGTAAAATATAATATATAAAAAGGGTAGCAAAAGAGTATGTCGAAATTATACAAGCACTAGCTTTTACCCGCGACTTCGTTCGCGCGAGGTTCGTTATTTGTATATTAAATAATGACTAATTATTTTCTGTCATCCCATCCCATCCTATCCCCGTCCCCGTCCCTTTCTCCGTCCCCGTCTCCGTACCGTCCCATTCCGTCCCGTCCCGTCCCGTCCCGTCCCGTCTCGTCCCGTCCCTTCCTTTTCCGTCCAGTCCCCTTCCTGTTCAGTCCCGTCCCGTCCAGTCCCGTCCCTTCCCGTCCCGTCCCGTCACTTCCCCTTCCATCCCATTCTTTCCCTTTCCTTTCCGTATCATCCCGTTCCGCCCCGCCCCGCCCCGTCTCGACCCTTCCCGTCCCGTCCCGTCCCGTCCCTTTCCCTCCCGTCCAGTCCCGTCCCGCCCCTCCCCTTCCATCCCACCCCCTCCCCTTCCATCCCATCTTTTTCCTTCCCTTTCCGTCCCGTCCGTCTCGCCCCGCCCCGACCCGTCCCGCCCCGCCCCGTCCCGCTTTGCCCCGTCCCGTCCCGTCCCGTTCCGTCCCTTCCCTTTCCGTCCAGTCCCGTCCCGCTCAGTCCCGTCCCGTCCAGTCCGTCCCGTTCCGTCCAGTCTAGTCCCGTCCCGTTTCTTCCCTTATGTCATGTTCACCGTCTTGAACTTAAAAATAAATGTAATTTTCGCAATCAACGTCCCAAAAAAACCTCAATAACGACACCCATATCGATTTTTAGGCTTACTTACCCCATTTCACCCCCTAAGGGGTTGATTTTCGGAAAATCACGAAATACGTGTTTGATTATTTGTTTTTAGGAGTACTCCTACGAAGTTTCAAGTCGAAATGTCTATTTAATATTATTTTTCCATACAAAATTGGAACCCCCATTTTACCCCTTTAGGGGTTGAATTTCGAAATATCCTTTCTTATTCCTTGTATACATCATAAAGGGAACCTCTGTGCAAAATTTCAGCTTTCTAGGTCCAAGGGTTTGGGCTGGGCGTTGATGAGTCAGTGAGTCAGTCAGGACTTTTAGAAATATATATAAGATACGTGTGATATGTTCGGTTTGAGTGCTGTATGGTCGGACCTTAAAGCAAAGAATAGAACACAATTTTCAGGATAATGGGGAACAAAGCGGTTTCAGCTGGTAGATAATGCGTAGAAAATATCTTTATATTGAGACAGCCAATAGAAAAGCATTTGGCCAGAAATTTTAGCACCCATCTAATCTTTGTCGACCTTGAAAAAGCCTATGATAATATTCCGTTGAATAAACTGTTTCAAGTATTAAACAATAGCTGCCTAAGTAAAACATATATTAAAAGTATATTTAACCGGTACAAAAAGGCAGAGTGTGTGGTAAGAGTAGGCACACAAATATCGGCGACAATACCGAAAAATAAGAGATCAAAACAAGGGTGCAGTCTTTCTCCAACATTGTTCAAAATATATGTTTGGGAGGTGTTCGCAAATCGGTATTGAAGTGTACAACTCTCAACTATACACGTTGTTGTCGCTGACGATCAGGCTCTAATATCTAACGTAGAAGAGGATGTTACATACGTATACTAGGTGAATTTTTTAAAGTGTTACAAGGCGATATCTCAAAAACGGTTTAAAATATTTTGATTAAATTTTGGTTAGGTAGTATGGAGATGGGGGAACATATTTAAATAAGTTCTTGACATTTATCCCCTCTCTCTGTTTTGAGGGGTGAAGGTAACTTTGGAATTTTAAATTGGATGATGTACGTTTGCTACTATTAATCCCCAATTAGACAACCCTTTAGTAGGTGTTACATTAATAATTGCCGATGTCGAATCGGAACATGCACTCGGGCTAACTCAGTGGAAGGGCGTAGGTAACTTACCTTCAAAACTAAACGGTCGAAATTATAGGGGCGCCAAATGGTTTCAGGCCCATGTTCCCTGGTTCATTTGAGTAAACGAACCATTAAATTGCTCAAGGTAACAATACAACATAAACAATGAAAACCCACAGTTCGATAAATCGTATAATGTTTCAAATAGATTGTTTGAGCACTAATCAGGATCGAAGGTACAACGTTTGTAGCCTTCTCAGTTTTTCGCTATCTGGAAAACCGCTGATCGCCAGCTCGCCTTGGAATTTGTGGACTGTATGATTGTAGGTTTCACTGAATTATACACACGTTGAAAAGCAAAAGTAGTAATTTATTGCCATAAATTAACACTAACAGTTTAACATTTACAAAGAATTAGTTTTCGTAGTGCGTGACCGGTTTGCATGCTGCCACTTTGACAGATGAAACGTAAGTGTTTTTGGAATCGGATGCCGGCGAGGCAGTCTACTGCGCACAGTACGAATTCAGCATGCAAGAGAAGCGGCAAAGTTTATAAAGTCCTTAACATACCGCCCGCCTTGGAAAGGGTAACCTTTCAAATAAAACAGTACAGAGTTGACATGTAAAAGCTAGAGTAAAACATGTAACATGAACACACATATCTACAAAGCATAATAGTACATGGATCTTAATCTAGTTCAAGAAAACCCGAACAATGGGGAGCCAAAAGGCTTTACGAAAACTGCGCTGAACGCTAACGCACTAGTTCACAACACTAGGTAGCGGGCACAATTTGGCGAAGGATCGCTTCACGATCCCTGACACAGTGTTCACTGACGCCACACGCGTAACGCCGTCAAGGCCAGGGTGCAGCTCGGTGACCCGGCCTAACCTCCACTTCAGAGGGGGTAGATTGTCATCCTTGATGAGGACCATGGAACCAGGCTGGAGGTCCGAAAGATGCGTGCGCCATTTGGTGCGCTGTTGGAGTTCCGAGATGTACTCTTTACTCCATCTCTTCCACACATTCTGGTGAAGTTGTTGTATTCTCTGGTATTTAGACAGCCGAGACTCGACTATCTCAGTTACGTTGGGATCAGGCAGTGACACCAACGGACGACCAATCAGGAAATGAGCAGGAGTCAAAGGCTGAAGGTCGTTTGGATCAGAGGACAAAGGGGACAGGGGTCGGGAGTTTAAGGTCGCTTCCACCTGTGCTAGCAAAGTGCTAAATTCATCATAATTTAGACTAGCGTTACCTATAACGCGACGTATGTGATGTTTGGAGGACTTGATTCCGGCCTCCCACAATCCGCCAAAGTGGGGACTGTGCGCGGGTATAAAATGCCAAGCTACTCCGTCGTTCGCGACTGATTCGGAAATAGAAGGGTTTTGTTCCGCGAGAAAATTGCCTAATTCGATTAACTCGGAATTAGCGCCTACAAAGTTAGTGCCGTTGTCTGAGTAGACATGGAGCGGTTTGCCTCGTCGAGCCACAAACCGGCGAAAAGCCATTAAGAAGGTTTCAGTAGAAAGATCAGCGACCAATTCAAGGTGCACTGCTTTTGTGATAAAACAATAAGCTGTAACTCGTTGTAAGCGAGCGAAGCTTGAATACTGATTGAACGGAAATGGTTCAACAGAGGTTACAGGAAGACTCTGAACTTCTTTTTTGAATTCTGGAAGCTCAGCACGAACATGTTTGGAAGCAGGCCAAGATGCCTCGCCTTCGCTTAGCCAGGTGGGACCATGCCACCAAAGGCTCAACAGACCCAGCGGGTCAAATATCTGCGATCTTTCAGACAAGATGCTACGCTTGGTAGCCTCACCACTTGTAGAATCTGAAATCTGGGATATTTCAGGCAAGATGCTACGCGTGGTAGCCTTACTACTTGCAGAATCTGAAATCTGGGATATTTCAGGCAAGATGCTACGCGTGGTAGCCTTACTACTTGCAGAATCTGAAATATTCTCTACTGATAAGAATCTTTTCTGAGCGATTTGCAATGAATCACCCAATACCTCTACAGGTTTCTTGAGAGGGATAGAGACAACGAATCGACCATTCGCTTCTCGTTGAGTATTTTGCACGAAATGTGCCTCACAGGCGTTCTCTTCATTTGTGCGAACCTTTTCCTCTGGGTAATGTTCGAGTTGCCAAAACCTAGCAATGGGGTCAGAAGCATCCTCGATCGTGCTAAGATTGCACTGTACAGGGTACGCAGAAGGGGGGCCTGTGGGGCCAGAAACAATCCAACCAAAACGAGTTTTTTGGAGGATGGGAAGATTTGGGCCTAGACCAATTTGTCCAATACAAAGGAGCTGCCAGAAAATGGGCGAACCAATCAGAATGTCGATGGTGCCCGGTTGGTCGTAGGACAGATCTGATAACTTGATGTTATCAGGAACCTTGAAGCTGTTTCGCTGGACGCGAAAACTTGGGGTAACACCCGTAATCTCATCGAGAACAAGACAGGATAGGCCAATGCCGTATGAAGTGTGAGGGGCTTGCAGCTTGATATCACACCTAGCCTTGATTTGAGAAGTGGCTTTACTTAAGCCAGAAACAGTAACGTTGACTTCGCGAGTTGGAAGCTTCAACCTTTTACACAGATCTGAACGTATGAAGTTCGATTGGGAACCGGAATCCAGCAGGATTCGCACAACATGAGGCGTACCATCATCAGCGATGAGTTTAGCGGTAGCCGTAGGTAAGAGTACCTGAAAAGCATTCGAACAGAATGCCGAAATCGATTGGTTTAGTTCAACAGGGGTTTCTGCCGACATCGCAGATCCTGGTTGACTAGAAGAAGCGTTCTGAGGCTTATCCTCATGAAGAAGTGTGTTGTGCCTTGATTTGCACTTTCTACACGTATATTTGGAGCTACAAAGGCTCGCAAGGTGACCCTGAGTTAGGCAATTAAAGCATACGCGGAGCTCTTTTGCCTTTGACTTTCTGTCAAGAACAGACAGCTTGACAAACTTATCGCATTTGTACAAGGAATGAGATCCTTTACAAAGTGGACACGAAGGGGTACCCGACACAAATGATTTAGAATGTACCTTGGAAGACTTTTCGGGTACAAGCTTAACATTTTTTACTTCCAGAGTTTCTAGAAGATTTGCTGTATTTTGTAAGAATTCCTTGAACTCATCAAGATTAGGCAGGTCAGAACTTGACCGGTTTCTAAGGACCTCCCATTCACGAAATGTAGTGGGGTCCAGTTTTTTAGAAACTACATAAATTATAACAAAATCAAGAAGCTCGCTTTCGGTAGCTAATGATTTAATTGCTGCAAAATGCTTGAATAACATATCGCTAATCGTACGTAATTTAGTTGCAGATTCCTTACTGCAAGATTCGAGTTCAAATATAGCCTTGAGGTGGTTATGAACCAGAATTTTTGGATCATTGTATCGATTGCACAATGCCTCCCAAGCTAGAGTATAATTACCCGCAGTAAACTCTAAACTTTTTATAATTTGGCTTGCATCACCCTGTAAACTAGCCTTTAAGTAATGCAGCTTTTGAATATTAGTTAACGCTTGATTCTCATGAATTAAACTAATAAAAATCTCACGAAACTCTAACCATTCTGAAACGTTCCCTGAATATTTGGGAATAGAAATGGCAGGAAGGCGTACAGCTTGATTATTGCAATGTGAACTGCAATTTGAATGCGTTGATCTTACGCTACCATTAGGAGATCCAGAACGATCTGGTGCAACATCAGACTGTTTGTTGTATTCATTTATCAAACATTCAGCTTGTGAAATTGCGAAAAAATAAGAATCCTCAAATTCGACTTGTTGCTGCATTTCAGATTCTACATCCTCACTGGTTTCTAAAATTTGTTCGTGAACCTCATAATATTCTGATAACAAAGTGGCTATAGCATCCAATCTTTTCTGCAATTGAACAATCTGAGCGCTAGATAAGAATTGATCTTCATCATAAATTTTTTGCAAAGATTGAACATGATTTGAAAAACGCGTAAGCTTGCCTTTAATAGAGCCACGTGCTCTTACAAGCGAATCCATAATTGTTGCGATTAAAAACAATTTAACAGATCGAACTTACTTTTCGTACGCCCCTGGCGTGAATTTTGTACGCTTCTGGTACGCGGACCCAACGGGTCAACTATCTGTGATATTTCAGGCAAAATGCTACGCGCGGTAGCCTTACTACTTGCAGAATCTGAAATATTCTTTAATGATAAAACCCTTTCGCACGCCTCTGGCGCGAATTTGTTTATAACTCAGACAGCGCTTGCTAATAACGGGAGAAACTTGTCGCTTACGACGCAGAAAAACGACCCCGGTACAACGCGGGAATGAAATCACGACGCGGATGGCCGTGTACTACGCAAGACCAAAAATGCGCCACGAACGCGAGACTGTTTTAACAACGCAAACGGCTCTGCAATTTGAAAATGCAGGGGATATCGCTAACAAACGTAATAGCTTGGCATTTCACGCAATTAAAATGTTTATATGATTCATAAACCATTTGTTTACGCAATAATACGCAGCTGAAATTATGCACACATGCAAACACAGACGAAATAAACCAAATTTATGCATAGGAAAATCAGGCTTACATTGATCTTGGTGTGTGCCGCCTTGCCGGTTTTCTGTTCCTACTACCGTCTCGCTTGCAGCTGGCCGCTGGCTCCACACCTGCACGAATTTGGCGCGAGACTCGGCGTTTGGGTATCTACCGTCTGCTGTCTTCCTTCCTCTCGCTACGGGCACCGCATGCTCCCTCTTTGTTCCACGCGTTGCTGCGAAATTGGACGCTGCTTCCTTGCGGCCGATTGTATGCGATGCAATACAAACTGAATATGCTTTGTACTTGCCTATGACCAATGTTGTCGAATGCTGTCGCTGTTTTGGACCCGCAATGACCTAATGTGGTTTAAATCCGGTTCTAAGGACCAATGTTTGAGCACTAATCAGGATCGAAGGTACAACGTTTGTAGCCTTCTCAGTTTTTCGCTATCTGGAAAACCGCTGATCGCCAGCTCGCCTTGGAATTTGTGGACTGTATGATTGTAGGTTTCACTGAATTATACACACGTTGAAAAGCAAAAGTAGTAATTTATTGCCATAAATTAACACTAACAGTTTAACATTTACAAAGAATTAGTTTTCGTAGTGCGTGACCGGTTTGCATGCTGCCACTTTGACAGATGAAACGTAAGTGTTTTTGGAATCGGATGCCGGCGAGGCAGTCTACTGCGCACAGTACGAATTCAGCATGCAAGAGAAGCGGCAAAGTTTATAAAGTCCTTAACATAGATAATGGATTAATAACGGGAGGAATAAAATCGGTTTATAATTACTGGCATTAACGGACAATAATAATACTATCACAAAATAAATATATCGTACATATAAATATCACAATATTAATCAATCAAAACCTAAACAGTGTGTATCAGAAAACGCAGCCTTTGCTGAGGACGTGTAAAACTAATTTCCAAAATGAATTACTTTAAACTGTAAGTTGACCAAAGCAGGTAATTTAGTAACATCCCGAATACTAAATGAACGACACAGCTGTACTGTTTTCCACCGTTAATGTGTTAAATTGGCACCTCGCGCGTACTCACACATGCAGATATCTGTATGTCTTAGTAGTATACCAAATAACCTGCTGGGGTAGCTTTCCCTCCAGCGAACTTAATTACTAAGACGATACTTATGGAACAACCGTACGTGGGTTGACTATTCACTCAGCTAATTTATTAGCATGCATAGCTACGTTAATTATAACTAAACTAACTCAGCTTGAAACTGACTTTCGTTTAACACACCTGAATTACACTTCGCTACTACAGCATACAGCGGTGAAGCCCTTTAAGGTTGAAGGCCGATATGAACTACTAAATTAAGATAACGAACGGCAAAGCCGTTGGGAATTCAATAGCATGTCAATTATTAGATCACAATAACAAAATAGCTGTTAACTTCAAACCCCATCCAGCACAAGGTGAAGGTGATGTTAGCTCCCAACAGCTACTGCCAGTACAGGAGGCTCCATTGGGGCTGCTTGAAAGATAACAGGGGGCAGCGGGACACCCGCAGACTAAACTGCACGTCACTCGGAAATGCTGTAGGCCTCGGCTCCATTTGAGCACCTTTAGCCGTAGCTAGGAGGCTATGTAATATATGCCAAATTAGCAATTTAAACAAGAAGGATAAAAACGGCTTACCAGAAACTCTGCTAGAAAAGTAGAAATACACCAAAAATGTGCTCACACCACAATTTATGTTTGCATGATTTAGGGTCGAAAATGTGGCCAAATAGATTATGCTACATACGCCTAACCCAGCGGTTAATTTCTACAATGCATCAATCCAATCCAGCCATGTTCACCGTGCTCGATGATCCAAGATTCGGTTCTGTCCAAAACAAACAGTTTATTAACACCTTTCTGACATTTTGGGAAAGCGGAAGTGATGCCAAACTGTATCGCCATCTAGCGACCATTAACGCCCTTGGCGGAGAGAATTGCAGATTGCATAGGAAACTGTATTTAAGTAGAACACTGCAGCCCGCCGGAACCTACATTCGACATATTCGTAGCATCAGTAGTCCAAACGCTGGTCGTTTTCGGGTCTAGAAACTTGTTAAATTACGACGAGACAATAAATTCGTCTCATATGCTTACAAACCATATACTAGGTGAGTTTTTAAAGTGCTTAAAGGCGATATCTTGAAAACGGTTTCAAATAATTTTATAACATTTTGGTGGCGTTGTAGAGAGATGGGGGGGACATATTTAAATAAGTTTTTGACATTTACCCCCTCTCTCTGTTTTGAGGGGTAAGGGGTAACTTTGGAATTTTAAATAAGATGATGTACTTTTGTTTATAATAGTCGCATCTACGTAAAAAACTACGTATGTGTAATTTTTTTTTATTTTCTTTTGACCGAATCCGCTTTGCCTGCTTATTAGTGGCGCCGTAAATGTTACAGCGGGTACAAAATTCATTTAGAGAAAGTGTTTGAAAGTTAAAGGGAGACATTTCTAACAAATTCTTAAGGATGACAGACGATAAATAAGTTGAAAGGTAAAATGGTAAATATTTTTTTAATTTATAACCTAATAAATCCGTAACCGTAACCAAATCAAAAAAATATTTGTACACATACATAGTTTTTACGTAGATGCGAATTTCATAAACACAATTTCATCATCCTATTTAAAATTCCAAAGTTACGCCTTACCCCTCAAAACAAAGAGAGTAAATGGGTAAATGTCAAAAAAGTATTTAAATATGTCCTCTCATCTCTCTATCACCCACCAAAATTTTATGAAATTATTTGAAACCGTTTTCAAGATATCGCCTTGTAACACTTTAAAAAAACTCACCTAGTATATGGTTTGAAAGCCTACTAAAGAGTACTGTAAGTGGGGAGTAATAATGAATCTAACCAAACCAAAATATTTGTGCGTATGAGAGAAACCGAACGACATACATCTACACCTTTTTCAATTGTAATTCAGAAAGTGTAGCTTGTAATTTAGATTATAACTTGTAATTCAGAAAGCTTAAATTGTAATTCAGATTAGTAAATTGTAATTAAGAAAGAAAGTGTAAATGTATCTACTTCAGATTAGAATAAAATAATTCAGAGGGACTATCTTTATGAAGAATTGCTATGTAAATATATACATACAGGGCGTGTGTAAAGTTTCTAAAAAATTTAATGTTTATTTTTAAAAAATCGTCGGACATAATAGTAATTTATTATACAAGATGATAAAGTTAAATTTTATCCTCGAGTGAATCGTTTAACGTCGAGACGAAGTCGAGACGTTAATGATTCAAGAGTGGATAGAAATAAATTTATCGTCGTGTATAATACAATATTTTTTTCTATAGCAAGAACTTTAACAATTTCAAAAGAAAATAATGACATTTCAAAATGTCAGTAACTAGATTGGGTTGCTACGATAATACGAAACTGTTCACATTTAATTTAAACAAAAGTTAGAAAATTAAATTACTTTATCTATCCTTGATGTTAAAGTGCTACTTTATCTACCCTTGCGGTTAAAGTAAAACTTGACCTTTTGTTTTGAGTTGATAAAAGCACACTTTAACATGTGCTATAGAAAAAAAGGCTTTTAGTAACAGCATATAACATTGACGTGAATTCTATGATGAACAATTTTAAAATTCATTTACTTTCATCCAAAACATGGCAAACAAAAATTAAAATCGACCTGTCTGATTCTTTCACAAATCAGTGGCACAATAAATATAAAATGTTTGTAAACTTTACACACAGCCTGTACGTATGTATCTAACATGTTATCAAATGAAAACGAAATCAATCTTGGCTTTGAAAAAATGAAGCCATGTACTCTATTAGTTCTGATGTTTTTAATTTAAATATGACAGTTATTGTAATAGTAAAATTGTCAAGTTGTTTAAATTATCAAATTTCAAATTATACATGTTTAATCAAGAACAATTTTTTTTATAATCGATATAATTGATGTAGCAGATGTAACATTGTTTAAGTGTTGGTTTTTATGGGACAATAATTTTTTTAAAAACTGTATTGAAATCCTATTACCTTTGCAGTGAGCAAATGTAATCAGAGTAGGCTTTGGATTGTCATGGCAATAATAAAATTTGTAAGCAAAACAATTGGGGAGAGCAAGCCAAACTTGGTGGCTGTGTTCTGTTTGGCTTCCCCAATTAAAGCTAAAATTATTAATAAATAAATACCCAATGTTCATTAACTGTTGTGTAATTTATTAGAAGCGTCTTGTGATTCATGTGGAAGTTTAGCTGGTTCTTGATAGTACTTCCGCTCAGATAAAATAGTGCGTCAAAGTTGGTCGAACGGTAGTAGTAGTAGTGGTTTCCGAAGGAGTTTTGGACGAGCAGGCAGCATAATGTGAGCGAGTGGAACGAGGCAGCAGATTGTCCTGGAGCGGTTTGGAGCTCTAGGACGGGACAAAAGACTGAGTGGTGCAGTATAGCACCCGAGAAAGAGGCGAGTTATGTGGGTCATTTCAGCTATATTCGTCAGCGCAGGGGCCTACAGCGACGGGTGACTTCCTGTGGGGTTGTTTGGTGCCCTACTATCAATCGCAGAAGCAGCAGAACAAGTGTACTTTATATTAAATTCCGTCAAGAACGTCCCTTAAGTGTTTTATTTTGTGACCTTTATTTGCTTACGCTTTTGTTGTCGCCAAGGAAACGTGTAATAACGTTGAACTGAAATTTTCTTGAAGCGAAGCGAATTTGTTGCATAATTTCTGAGGTTAGAACGCCATGTTTTTTACTTGAGTCCCACTACCTATAATGTCCCATAGAAACGATCCTAGTAGTTAAATGCGTATTAGTCAAAGTTTTTTTTTAGTTTTCAAAATTATTATAAAAGAACCCAAATGTTGAATTTAATAGGAAATGTATTTGAATTAGTTCTTAGACTCATTTATTTTATTACATTTATTTATTTAACTAAACAATACACAGTAAAGAGTAATACATAGTAATATATGTATAGTATGATCAAAAATTACTTTCACTAGTATGGCTATGAAATAGTTCTTAATTTATGAATCAAATCAAATATCAAGTTTAACATTTAAGTATAAACATAGTTGCATTTATTAATTAGGAACTGTTCCATAGCCATACCAGATGAAAATCATTTTTGAATATACTTTATATATAAATATGACGCGTGGCACATTATGTAAAAAAATATGTAAAAGAAATATGTAAAAAAAATAAAATGCTATAACAAAGCAATGTTCATAATGTCTAATCTTGTAATGTTGGTTAAAGCTTTTAAAGGGAAAAAGCTTTAACTTCAATAATTTTATAGGGAGATACCTCTATTCGTTTATTACTGATTGTAAGAGATTTAGGTATTTGACTTAGCAAAATGTTAGACTTGTTTGACAAATCTGCTAAATAATGCCCTTAGATATGAGCCCTCAATGTGTTAGTCGGTTTACGGAAGCGATCCCCTCGAAAGATCTAAATTTCAAATCGCCAGATCCCTTAAATGATGGTACCAAAAAAGAAGCGAGCGAGGGAGAGCCAGAATTTTTATCGCATTTTCAACTTCTTCCACAGCTCACTATAATTAAATTAGGATTACGTGGAATGAATAAACAGCAATCCAGTCGTTTAAGACAACGGAGTGTCTTATTTCTGAATACAATTATGTTTTTAAAGCAATTGGTGATATTGGTGCGCATACTTCATATACTTTTTAGGTAATTGCTTTTCAAAGCTACACCATGCACTATCATTAATTTCGTTGAAATATACGACAGTATAAGAAAACCACGAGTCAGCAAGTTATATTAAACTCATCTATAAAAAGCAAATCATGAGCTTGTCCGCTATGTTTGTTCAAACCGACCTGTGTGTTAAGAAATTCCTGCAAATTATTTAAATGTAAATAAATGAGTTCCACTTGAGAATAATATTTAAATAAGAATATTTAGGAATAGCAAAGTACTATTCTTCCAAAAATTTAGTAGTAAACAAAGATTCCGATTATTAAGACTAGTTACCAGTTCTGCCCTAAAGTCTTGCCTCTAAATTAATTAAACCATCATCAATATTAATCCTGAATTAATTAATTACAAGGGCTGCAATAAACTCTGTTGCAAAACGTAAATTTAATACTGCGGATAATAATATGCTATTCTAAATGTTTATTCAATAATTTCTATTTTTCGTTACCGAATTTACTCTTCTGATTTGAAAAGTGCAAAATGAATGTGTGTCATTCTCGATAAAACTCACGTCCGAGTTGATTATTTCAAAACATTCATCTGAGAAAGTTCCACGACTGCGCGGAAATTCACATAGCTATTCTTAAACATAACTATATCGAATTAAACCCATTGTATATACTCGTTCTTATCCTTGGTTATTAAAAAAGCAATAATTTTATTGGTTCACAATACGATATAGTTAGTCATTATTATCTTCACGATAAAATTTTTGCTACTCAAGCAAACTATGTTAGACTATATGTAAGGTACCTCAAAATTCCTTTCCTACAGAAAAAGTGGATAAAGTAGACTTAACATTGACCCTAACAATGCAATCAGAAATTTTGTAGCTACTACTATAATAACGCAGAAATAATGCTTGAAAGTTGAATTTTGTTTTTATATATTTATGAGTAAATATCATAAAGTTTTGTTTAATTACAGTAAAGACTAAATTAAGAACATGGAAATATAATAAAAATTGACTCAAAATTAACAGTAAGTAAAAGTATTTCGTAGTTTTCATTTTCCTAGGAAAATTTTCAAGTACTCTTGGCGACACTGCTTAATAAGTCTTTTCATTTGACATTCAAAAATCATGAGTACCTAGAAATTTTGAAAGTTATAAGTTTAAAAGAAGGTAAATTACAGCTTAAGTACTCGTATTAGTTTTTGTTTGTTGATGATGGAATGCACTTTCGAAGGATATACTGACACGCGTATAACCTTTTGGTGTGACTGTATGAATGTTAGAGCGCAGAAAGAGCCTATGCTGCAACGTTTCTTGGTCGAAGGTATCTAACTCACAAAACATTTTTGCACAATAGACTGTGAACAACGGGTAGCCTAGTACCTGATGCAGGAAGACCAAGAACAGCAAGAACGGCAGAAACGGAGGAATCGCTTCTGGATTTTGTTACAAACACTCCAGGCTGCAGCATCGGAGAAGTTGAACGCTTATTTGTGATACATCATTGTCAGGTTCCTAGAATATTGATCGAGGAAGAACTACATTCTTACCATCACACGAAAGTGCAAGCTCTTCTACAAGAAGATTACCAAAGAAGGTTGAAATTTTTTATGGGGCTATGTGAAGAATAAAGTTTATCAAACGCCAATAAATACACAGGAATAACTTGAACAAAGAATTGTTGATGCCATTCAGGAAATAGCTCCGAACATGCTATACAGAGTTCACAAAAATTTAATTCGACGAGCACGGTTCAGTTTCACGCCTATTTTAACTCCCATGGGGGAGGGATTTTGCAGCACTGGGTATATTAATTGGGTCATGCACGATCGCGTTAAGGCCTTCCGAATTTGAGTAGTAGGTAGTCGGTTGGTAGAATGGGTAGGCAAGTTGTGTCGGGAGCAGCAACCATTTATGTGCGTAGATTCTGTAATTATCAGCCAATTTTCTGCGTTTCAGTTTAGTTGGATCTACAAAACGAATCAAAGAACCACATCGTCGAAGTGTCTTGACATACGGCATAGTTGAGATAATGTGAGGCATTTCTCCTTCTACCTCATCGCTTTATGGTTTTGTTTTTTTTTACCTGTTCTGGCGGTATGTATGTACGGCAGTTTCGGAAAACGATAATAGGTGCCTACAGTGTGGCGGGGAGCAGCGGATACATCATTTTTTAACGCATGCCGTAAGCCGGAAAAATATAGAATCACCCGATCTTTCGCTGGCCCTGACGTGGTGTCTTAAATCGGTTTTGAAACAAACACACATTCATCATATTTCTTCAAAAGCTTTTATAATGCCTAAGAGAGCAGCTGAACAATGCCTTTTTGGATCCAAGTCTATACTGATTTTGTTAAATAACCTATGGACCTGCTCAATGTTCCTGTGTTTACTTTCACCTGGGATAGATTTTAGGTAAGTCTATTTGAAAATTGTATAGACAACTAAATAATATAATTCAAGTATTAACTAGTTTTTATACAATTACGTATTACAGATCAAATAAAACCTTGAAAAGCATGCAATCCTATAAAATAGCCAAAGATGAAGCCGAAGTAGTGTAGTTACAAAAGAACTGTAATTAAAACATAACGTCTTTGAGTGAATTCTGTATGAACCTACAAAGGCATCGGAATGTCCACGCAATTTGTATTAACTGTAGAGGGTTACAACAGAAAATTAGACGATTATGATTGCTGTCGTTATTAAACTCGCAAAGGGTTTTGAGATAATTATATATCGATTTAAAAAAGCTCTACTGTTATAAAACCTCAACATAATTGAAGCACGACAAAGTAAGAGTCCACAATAATTAATGAAAATGTGAATATTTTCTGTTCACCATAAATAGAGAATCTTAATGTTCTGTTTAATCGCCAAGTAGTTGTTGAGTTACATTTTGCAAGAAATATTAATAATATTAGTGTGCGAACGAACAGCCAAAATTTCACATTGTGTCTTGATATAGTAAACAGTAAACATTCTCGATACAATCAACAACATATTTTCCGAATTTCCCTTGCAACGTTCTATTCGAAGTTTCCCCTAATTTGGTACTATTTTATAATTGTGTTAATGTTCAATGCATTGTAGTTTAGTTTAGTGCGTAGAGATTGATAGTAAAGATAGGTGGTACTATTTTAATTTTAATTAAATTTACAAAGCGATTACACTTACAAATACATATGTAAAAAGTATAACTTGCTATTGTTTATTCTTCTATCACATGTAAGTAAGTACCTACATCCAGAAATGACAATTATTTTATTGAACCTCACTTGTTATTTAAAATTTTAACGTAAAATGTCAGATACAATATAGCGTTCAAATTGGATGAAAAGGGTAAAGCCCTTGAATCCTTACGGAAAGCAATAACGGTAACAGATCTAGCTAAAAGATGTCTATGATATGCGGAATCAAGAAACAAGACAGTTAACCTCATTAATTTCTGATTATCAAACTCTAAAATCATTAGAGGTAATTTAATAAAATGAAAGTGAATGCTCTAGTTTTCTTGCTCAATTCGCGACAAAAATTTAAACATTTTAAACGAAACAAGAAGCGACAACTAAAAATAACTTTATTTTTTCCACATGAATAATAAAATAAAAATGTTAATGAAGTATTCCACATTATTACTTATTCCGTCATTATTTTTATGTTTCTGTTTATTTAAATTTAAAATAAATGCCTATATACGAAGTGTAATTGTTAATTTACCCATTTTATTGCCACCTAAAAATAGAGAAACCCCCGTAATAGCGAACGTGCCTTGCGACTCTACTGTACTAGCAGAAGTAGCACGGGATTGTGGACTCAAGAAATTAATAGTATGGAAGGGGACAATATAAATCTGAATAAAATACGTTGAAACAGAAGGAGAAGAAGTCTACTTAACCTTCTAGGACCACAGGTATCACTGCTGATACTTTGGGTGTGTATTCATTATTTCACTTGCAATGCGTTGATACTTCTTGACTCATGCGCAGAAGTTGGAAATGCATGCAGCTGGTACCGTATGGTAAGTATTAAACTGTTAGCTCTAGTTTTGCTTCAGAAAGTCGAATTTATGTGTATGGACTACCTGTACATAACAGTTTGAGCAACTTAATTAAGACACATGTTTTTCGGCCGAGTATCATTGGTAATACTTTGGGTTTCTGTGTGGGCAATTTGACAAAAATAAGTTAAATTATGCCAAGATGAAAATATCACCGTTGTATGGTTTTTGCGTATCTGAAGACCGAGAAGCTTCAAGCAATTGTAGACAACTAGAACTTTGGCTGTTCAGATATTGATGAAGATATTTTACGTGACAGAACAGACGACGATAATGAAAATGATATCAAAGTTGATGCTGAAGCAAATATTCAGCAAACATTCACGGTAAATGACGATGATAGCTGGAACACGACCGACGAAAAGCCATTGAGTACGCTCCTAAGAAATAGTGACAATTCAAAGAAAAAATACAAGTGAAAGAATGATTTTCTGTCACCTTTGTGTACAACATTTCAAACTTCAGATAGACGTCAGGGTAATTTGCTGCCACCCATAGAAAACTTTAGCAAGTACTTTGATAAGGACTTTCTGAGAATATGGTACTCTGCACCAATATGAAAGAAGTTAAAGTTTCAAACAACTGCTGCAGAATTTTTTTTGTAGCAGCATGCTACTTGAAATATACATTTTTTCTCAAAATCTCAAATTTTTCTTTCTCAGATTTTGTTTAATAGTTCTTGAGGATGATGCAATATATATTGGATAAAATTCAAGGAGCTTGTCATGCAAATCAAAGAACGAAAAATTTCTCAATCAATGAACAGATGATTCCGTTTTATGGACAAGTTAAAATGAAACTATTCGTATGAGGCAAACCTAACCCAATTGCCCTAAAAGGCATTGTAATGATAACTGCTAGAATTCCTTTAGATTTCCTAATGTATGAAGGCAGAGACGCATCAATTATATGGGCGCTGTATAAGACACCAGAGAAGCTTGATGTGCGCTCAAACTCTCTGACACATTACCGCAGGGCGTGAATGTTTTTACAGACAGATACTTTACGTCAATCCCATTGATAAATACAATGGTGGCACGATCTCTTACAGTGTCTGGCGCGATAATAACCAATAGAATTTCAAAAGAGTCTGATTTCAGAAAAGATAATGCTATGAAAAGGGAAGGCAGAGGCACATTTGAACAATTGACTCGAGAAGGCTGAGGTGTAACTCTTATCAAATGGTTCGATTCCAAGCTGGTTCAGCCTGCATCTTCAAAATTTGGAGCGCTTCTATTTGGTGAATGTAAAAGATGGTCCAAAACTGACAGCAAAAAATTCAGATTCAGCAATCATTTGTTACAAACGTGTATAGTACTAGTAATATGGATGGTGTTGATCCATTTGATGCGTTTTCGGACCAAAAAGTGGATCATCTGGTGTGTTTACCATTTCGTTGAGTTTGCAGCTGTGGCTCCAATTTTAGAAAATTTAGAAAAGCAACTCAGTATGTTTTCAGTAAATAATACGATCATACCAAGGCTAAACAGTAGTGAACAACCAGTTTTCCTTTTTAGCGGAGGTATTACGTCCATTACCATCTACTGGACTTCGGCAAAATGTTCATTCGGGCCTTCCCTTTCGGGTTTTTATGAGTAATCTTAAATGCGGTGGAAAACAACAGCAAGAAGAGCTTGTTCTGTTTATCTGCAGAAGCTGAGAATGTTGTAAACTGAAGATCAGGAAGCGACTGCAATAAGCTGCAAGTAGGTGTAAAGATATAAGTTTTTAATGTATCTATTTAATGTTAATTACGAATTCCGCTGAGTGGATACATAATACACTTTAATATAAGTAAATACCAATAGTTACTAAGCAGTTGCTTGATGCTAATAGCTTCAAGGTTGTTTTATTCTGATGATTATGTACGTTTATTGATCGGAAATAAAAACTTGTTTCCGCAATATCAATATTTAATGCTTCAGCAATGAGGCGAAGCACTGATATTTTCTTTAGTACTTATTCTAATTGGTGGTTAGGTTTGTCTATACATACAATGACATAATCGATTTAGAAGAAATCCAGAAATTATGATAAAAACCGACAAAATTGTTTTGTATTATAGTTAAGCTACCAGGATCGTTACAGTGTTAACGCTCCCAATCAGTGTTATTTTTTAATTTTTATGGCTCAATTAAGACTTATACATTAGTGTGACCACCAGAAAGCTGATAGCCATTAACAGTAAGCAGTAAGAGGTGCTTTTCGAGACTTTTTTTGGATATGTCGCACCTTGGCTGTAACACTGTCATATGATGCAAACACCGCTTTTTAAGAAGTTAAGCTCGAAAGTGTCGGCAATAGTTAATTCCTTCACCGATATTTTAAGTGAGAAGCGATTTGTTGTTCAGCTTAATATAATTATAAAATTGGGAAACTGTTACACTTAACATGTTCATTTTTACAGAAAATCTCATATGAAATAAAATATGAGTTGATACGTGTAATGTAGCATGCTGTGTGGATACTTAATTCATTCAATATTAATATCCAGAAATCTAAAGGGTATCATGTGATAACAGTTGGTGATAGATTACTGGTGATAGTAGCAATAGGCAACCAGGGGGTTGTTTACTGCAAGTGAAAAAACTTATTTAATTTTGAATAATCTACGTTTAATAAGTCACGTTAAACTGATAACTTTCCTTTAATTGTGAGAGTAATATTGTATATTTGGTATGTGATAGCAAGATAGCCTTCTTCACGATCAAATTTGACCAAAGGTCACAATTATTATTCATATTATAATTTCAAGATCGTTTGAAATCATTTGAAGTGGTAATTGGTACTTAAACCATCAGTAAGTAAAAGTGAGAGTGATTGTGGCATGCTGTACTACCGTTTATCAAGGTATTAAGAGGTACGAGAGCTACAACGAGCTATTTTGGGTCTTCAACAACTCAAGGGAGGTGTTTGACGATTACCAATCAGTGGGTATGATGAGTGAAAATCTAGATCAAAACATCACCCAAGAGATTTCAAAAAATAAAGACAACAGAACAACGTAGAGCAATCGTAGAAAAACAAAGAGTATTCGAAAGAGAAAAGAATTAGAAGACAAAATCGTGGATAATAAATTAAATAACGGATGGAGTTGATAAATGAGAGAAATACATTCAAGAAGATCAAAACAACTAAGGACATCAACGCTATGGATAGAAACAAAATTAAGAGAAGGTCGATTAAAATAAAAAAACTACATAGAAGAAACACGTGGAAACGTAGACGAACCACTCAGAGCCAGTAAAATAAACACGTCATATAAAACAGTAGAAACTTTTTTAAACCTAAAAAGAATATCATCGGAGTTATGGACGAACAGAAAAAATCCTACTGGAACAAGAGGAAATCGCAAACAGATGGAAAAAATACATCGAGCAATTGTAAGACGAGGAAGAAAGAAAAGAATATAATGAAGGAGGATCGGAAGAGGAAAGAGGTGAAGATGAGATGGGAGATGCATCAACGTATGCAGAATCCGAAAAAGAAGTACAAAATGTGAACTAAAGCTGTAGGAATAGGTCACATACTTTCTGAGATAATAAAACAATCATGAGACATTATTCCAGGAGTATAACCAGAAAAATAGTAACAACATAATAATATTTATCTCAAAAATTAGAAGATAAATGTGAAAACTATCGAACAATCAGCTTAGTAACACATGCATCGAAAATACTGAAAAAAATTGTATATAGAAGAATGAAAATAACAACTCAGAGAAGATCAGTTTGGGTCCGGAGAAACTTAAGAGACTTAATAGTACAAAAAAGAATGAGGAAAAGTAAAAATGTCGTATCAGCAAAAATAACGTTCATCAAGGGTGCCTTTGGAATTTTGAAGTCATGTGTTTTATAACACCACAAAATATGAAGCTGTTACTTGACATTTGTTACAAGGTGAGGTTATAATCTTCTTCTTCTTCTGCAGGCTTTGGAAATATTTCCATTGCAATTATTACGGAAAGTGTTATGATGACGCAACAAATATAAGTACAGTCTGAAATTTTGAATTGCGAACTATACCATTTGTAAGCCTTGGATCTGGAAATCGTGAGGACAGCAAAACCCAAGATCCTGATAAGACAAGACCAAGCTCTTGTTTATGGAAGATATACCGTTTGTCGTGGAGAGGAATTCATCTGCCATGCCTACAGTACACGCCTATAATAAAGATTATTTTAGAAGTGAGTCATTTGGAGTCACAGTGACAGATGTTAAGTCCAGATTAAGAAAATATCTGAAAGGCCAAATCAACAAGGAGCACCAATTAGAAATAGAAGTGCTTTGAGGGGATGAAAACGCTATTCTACCTGAGAGCATGCTAAACGCTCTTCGACTACTCAAGAGTATAAAGAAGAAGATGAATCGTGACTCAGCCCTTGCGCGAGTCAAATATCGAAAGATCTAATACATCAAGAAGTGAATCCGTTGTAAGGTCAATCATGAGAAACAGCAAGCCACGTCTCATGGCGTCAGCCTGAATAAAATGGCTTGATACTCAAACGACTAGACTACATCGACTCTCTATCTGTTCAGCCAATAGATGAATCGCTTTCTATGGCAATATCACCGACATGTTGCTCCGTACTTTAATTCGAGCTGAATACCTTCCTGCTAAAAAAATGTTAATGGAAAGGAGAAGACTTTAACAGAGAACCACATGTATGATCATAGAGATAATAATTTTTGGTTTCTCCCCTTTGCTCTTTTCAGATCAATTAGTAAAGAAGGCCAAATCTTTGGAGTATAAAGATTTTCACATAGAGTGGCGCAAATTATAGAAGACCACTCTGTGGAAGATTGAAGAGAAAGGTTACTCACTTGCACATTTTTTATAAACTCTCAAGAAGCCATAGACGCAACTTCTGAAAAGTTTAGAGTCTAATCAGAAAAGAGCTAGACTTACATGGAATGAAAATAAATCTGGCAAATTCGTCTTCAGCCTTTAAGTTACCAGAGGTCGATGACAGGTTTCTTTTTTCACTTAGACGCCAGTCCAAGAGAGCCTTCCTTCCGCTTGTCATGTTACATTTCAATCTTTTAGTTTTTCTTTTGTCGTTCACCATAAATGCCAAAATCACCTCAGGACAATTTGCATACTGGAATCGGATGAGATGATTTGGCCCGTCCGAAGTATTCGTCGAGAGTTGGAGTCAAACATTTCGGACGCAATCTTTTGAATCGGCTAAATGACAGCTATACTTTGGTTGGGAAATGATGGTCGACCTTTTAACACATTTGTCTCACGTCGTCGTCGGAAAATTGAAGAACAACTGATGGTGACAGGTGGTGATGGTTACCAACAGAGCTTAATGTAG
Source organism: Agriotes lineatus (assembly GCA_940337035.1). Taxonomy (NCBI): domain Eukaryota; kingdom Metazoa; phylum Arthropoda; class Insecta; order Coleoptera; family Elateridae; genus Agriotes; species Agriotes lineatus. Next base: position 36,701,907 of record OW679194.1, on the reverse strand, counting down.
TAGACTCGAAACTCAAAAGATCACGACTTTAGTCAAGTCAATTCTTTTCATTGAATACGTACTAATAGTAGGGTTGTAGTTAAGCTCGGTATTTCTGATATCTTTGCTAAGCATCCTGGCAGAAGGAAGACTATGCGAGCAGAGCAAGAAGATCTGTTAGAGACAGAAAAGAAGACAAATGCTTTATGTATGTCAATATGGTAGCGTTGTTTTTATGTACAAAATTATAATCGCGAAAAAATGACATTCCGAGATTTCTCCGGAAATTCATCCTTCAGCGTTTCTAGACGACGAAAAAAAGGTTGTCTCAAATTAGCCTGTCTGTCTGTCTCTCTGTTTCCTTGTTGGCGGTATAACTCAAAAAATATTTATTGAAGGAAGACGATATTTTGCATACAGATTATGTCTGCCTAGAATGAAACCGAGAAAATTTCGGAGAAATATATATACAGTGTGAGCACCTTAAAACCCTAAAATTTTGTCGATTTATTTACGTTAATTAAGAACTAGGTAAAAGCAATAATTTGCACATAGGTCAGGCTTTAACCAAAAACAAAAATGGGTCCCAACAAGTACAGGGTAATGTCATCGATGAGTCAAACAGTTTGAAGAATAAGAATAAGTCTGTTATGTTAAATACAGCCGGGCATCTCAAAGCCGAGGTAGGTCCTAGATGGGGCCGTGGATGTGACGGTCGGATTTAAATTTGCATTCGCAGGAGCTGTAGTTCGAATCCCACAGAAGGTAATCTTTTTAAATTTTAAATTGATTGAATTCGTATTAACAAGTGTTTACGAACATGGAGATATTTTTCTTTGATTTTTAACATTTTTTAGTGTCACAACTCCAATTGCGAGGGTAGTTCCGAGTAAAAATTTTTTGTGATATTTTACTTTGATAGTAAATAAAAGTTAAACTTTGATTGTGTTGGTCTTTCAAATCGCAGGCTTTAATAATCAGGGCGCGAAAACATACAAAATTTAATTTATTTCTACATTTCCAGTCTTTTCGTGGTTATTATTACTTGTGTCGACAATGGTTGACTCCCTAATCTTTAAAACTTGATTTTTTGCTGTGTTCGAGAGGTTTAAATGTTTAAATTGAGATTCTAACGGTGTTGATTTGTTATGTCTTTAAAGAAGGCTAAATGATTATTTATTTTCAAATCCAAATATCTAAAATACATTTAAATGTAAGGGTATAAAGAAAGATGTCAAAAAAAATCTGACCAAAGGGGCTTTTCATTCTGTTTAAAAATTTTAAATTATTAAAATTGCAAACTTTAAGCACCCTCAATGACAGGGTTTCTCGAAGTTGGGTAAGCGTACCACTAGGGGTATGCCGGCCAGGGGTAGGTGGTACGCAGCCTGATTTACGTACTGGCGAATGTAAACATGACACTGGTAAGAAAAACTATGAGATGGTTTTGAATAATACAGGGAATCTGCATATATAATATCTATATACTAATATAACTAAATCTGCTCTTTATTCTCTTAGTAATCAACGTGTAGGTAGATTGCAGAAAATGTTAAAATGGGAAATAAGTTACGTTTAATAATATTAGGATCTGCAACACAATATTAAACAAACGTGTGATTAATTTTATGGATGTATTGTTGTGATACGTAAAAATCAAGTTTTGATTAAAAATTAAAGTACCTACATATAAATTTAGGAGATTAATACAATCAACTTAGAAAAGTTTTAAAAAGATTGTTAGTTTATTTGAAAATAAGTAATGGAAGTTTAAGTTGAGACAATTTACAATTTATTTTGAAAGGTAATAGCAATTGAGTATTCTATCATTGTGTTGAAATTTAATAAGAAAATATAAGCTAATTTTACATGTAACAAATATGCTTTCTATTAGAAATTAGAATATAGTAGGTAGAAATCATATTATTTAATTTTAAAAAGTGTATGAATAATTGTAGCTAGCATAAGAGGGGATTTTGTTTATAAATATGTAGTCCAGAGAAATTAGACAAAATAAAAGCAAAACTTCGGAAAAACTCCCGGAAAGCTGGATTTTGGCATGAGCCTTGATATTGTGGTTCTAAACAAAATGTCAAAAGTCCTCATCGATCCGAGTGCCGCTCAAAATTTTAAGGGGGGGCAAAGGTCACCAAAAACGGTATTTCGTGAATATCTCGTTAACGGTCACTTTTACAGAAAAAATAATAATTATCAAATTTGTAGCTTATGGCTGTACTCGCAAGCTCGGCAAATAACCCGTCCAGCCTCGCCACATAAAATATAACTTTTGCTCCTAATAACATAATATACTATTTTTCGGATTTTGTTCACAACGTTGTTTATAGTGTAGTCATAGCGACGCTCTCCAAAGCACCCTACATTTATCAGTCTACCCAATCCTCTACGTTAAAATAATTTCAAGTTTCTTGAAATTTCTTAAATAATTTGTTATAAACGTTTGAAGAAAAAATACTATATGTTATTCGGAACAAAAGTATATTTATGTGGCTCGGCTGTAATTATCTGCCGCGCAAGCTCGGCAGATAAACAGTCCAGCCACGCCAAATAAAGTATAATTTTTGCTCCTAATAACATAATATACTATTATGCTCCTACACGAATAGCAAACAGATGTCCCTTAAGGTTTTATGACAACGGAGGGGAACTTTTCGGAGCACATTCCTTCTCTATCTAGTCGCAACTCCAATGAGATATACATGCCATTGAGGAGTGCATATATTCGTTACAACTCTGTAAATCGAATTATCTCCAAAACTGTTACTTTTACGAATAAAAGTCATGACATCTTTATTGTTAGAAATTTCTTAAGCTATAAATTTAATAATAAATATTTTTTCTGTAAAAGTGACCGTTAACGAGATATTCACGAAATACCGTTTTTGGTGGCCTTTGCCCCTTTAAAATTTTTAGCGGCATTCGGATCTATGAGGTCTTCTAACATTTTGTTTAGAACCACAATATCAAGGCTCATACCAAAATCCAGCTTTCCGGGAATTTTTCCGAAGAGCAATGTCGAATTTCTCTGGACTATATGATGAAAATAACTAATTTGAAAATGTAGACGTATTTTGAAAATATTTTTTCGTATTTAATAATAAAATGGATATTTTATTTTAATTTGTATTGATTATTTGGTATAATACAATAGACAAGGCTTTAACAAATCTGCGAGGTGAAAACAAGGTTAAAATATGAATATGAAATAGTGCAAGTATACAGTTATTGAAGAGAGTATGGAATATGGTTTAACTAGATACGAGTAAGAAGAAAATAATAATATTTGAATGTAATTGGATTATTTGGTGACTGCAATGAATAATAAGTTACATTAATTACTGGATTTGGTTATTGTACGGAGGACGTGTTGATCATTTGACGGGAGTTGCCGGTGGAACTGCTTGATTTGGACGATTGTGTTTGGTTGCTGACTACAGAGTAGGAGCTGGGTCGATAATAGCGTGGGTGCAAGGAAGAGGACCATTTCTGCAGGCAGCCAGGGTTTTGACAGGTTGGAGTCAGTTGACGGTTGGCAGAGCATCGTGGCCGATCTGTCGGGAACCCAAGCTGTGAACTTTAGGAACAGTGGTGTTTTGAGGTGACTAGCAGTGAAAGTACGAATTGAATAAAAGACAATTAAAAGAGTGAAATAAATATAATAAAGTACTTACCTTAGTGAATTGAGTCAATTACATGTGAGTAGAAAGAATATTTATCATTTTTGGTTTGAATATTGTTGGATCATTGTTTGAAGTGCAAGTTAACAGTTAGTGTCAGTACATAATCAAAAGTCACTATAAAATTAAAATGTCAAATAACAGACTACTAGATTAACGAACCACCCTTGAAGAGTCTCAATGCAATACATTTATTTAAAAAAAATATAATTTAAAATTCAAATTAAATAAATCAATTTGAAAGAAAATAGTAGAGCTACTATTACGTAATTAAATAGGCGTCTCAATGTATTAGCCACTACAGTATATAGATAATATTATATAAGTTCCTTTTTACTTTACTTCACTTTATACTGTTCCAATTTTAAGTTGGCAATTACATATTATTTGACACATTGAAATGGAGTTAAAGTATGAAATAAGTTTTATGTTATTTTATAAATGGATAGCTTGAGGTATACCAATTCAAAAATTAATAATTTCATTTTATCGAATTGTAAATGGCTTAATATTTTTCACATTAAAGTAATGTGAAATAAGATATTTTGGATTCATTATCACAAACAAATTTACAATTTTTAATAATGGTTTGACTTTTTACGATTTTAAGTTCTGAACATCTTATAATTTAATTCTGACAGTTTTTATTTTGCACATTTTAAAAATGTGAAGCAAGTAATGTTTTAATTTTACTAATATAACATTGAAATAGTACTTCTTTTAAATTTATAAATTTTTTTGTAATTTGAAACTTCAGCTTGCAAACGTTTCTTGGAATTTTTCACTAAGACCAATTTATTGTCATTTCGTAATTTATTTAGTAATTTCATGGGCCGAAAGCGCCCAGCGTGTAGGCAACAGTACTAGCATGTCGAATTTAAAGTTCCGGCGAGCTGCAGAGTTCTGCTTAAATACAGTTTCCTATGCAATCTGCAATTCAATTAATTGTCGCTAGATGGCGATACAGTTTGGCGTCGTTTCCGTTTTTCCAAAAATGTCAGTAAGGTGTTAAACACTGTTCGTTTGGCCGGAACGGAATCTCGAATCATCGTGTCCTGTAAACATGGCTGAGGTGGATTAATGGCTTGCAGAAATTAAGCGTTGCGTCAGGCGTATGTAGCATAAGCGATTTGGCCACATTTTCGGCCCTAAGCCATGGAAATCTAAAATTGTTGGGCAAGCACAATTTTGGTGTAGGATAGGTGGAAATTTTCTGGTAAGGCGTTTTTATCCTGTCTTGTTCAATTGCTAAATTGGTATATATACTTAGCTTTCAAGCTATGGGCTAAAATTTCCCAAATGCAGAGGCCTACTGCATGACCGAGTGACGTGACCGTCCAGTATGTGGATGTTTCCGCTGACCCCTGTATCTTTCAAGCAGCCCCAAGGCAGCCTCCTATGTTGCCAGTAACAGCTGGGAGCTACATAACCTTCACCTTGTGCTGGATGGGTTTGAACTTAACTGCTATTTCGTTATTGTGATCGAATAATTGCCATGCTATTGAATTCCTAACGGCATCGCAGTTTGTTGTCTTAGTTTAGTAGTTCATATCTGCCTTAAACTTTAAAGTTAGCGGCTTCACCGCTGTTGTAGTGGAATGTAGTTCAGGTATGTTAAATGAAAGTCAGTTTCAAGCTGAGTTAGGTCAGTTATATTTAACGTAGCTCTGCATGCTAATAAATTAGCTGAGTAAAGGATGAACTCACGTACCTTTGTTCCATAACTATCGCCTTACTAATTAAGTTCGCTGGAGGGAAATCTACCCAGCCGATTATTTGGTATACCACTACGACATACAGATATCTGCATGTGTGAGTACACGCGAGGTGCTAATTTAACACATTAAAGATGGAACGCAGTACCGCTGTGTCGTTCACTCGGTATTCGGGATATTACTAAATTACATGTTTTGGCCAACTTCCGGTTTAAAGTAAATCATTTTGGAAATTAGTTTTACGCGCCCTCAACAAAGGCTGCGTTTTCAGATGCATCCTGTTCAAGTTTTGATTGAGTAAGATTGTGATATTTACCTATGTAATATATTTATTATGTGCTAGTATTATTATTGCCCGTTAATTCCAGTAATTACAAATCGATTTTATTCCCCTGTTATTAGTCCATGATCTATTTGAAACATTATACGATTTATCGAACTGTGGGTTTTCATTATTTATGCTGTATTGTTACCTTGAGCAATTTAATGGTTTGGTCGCTCAAACTGAGCTAGGAAACACGGGCCTGAAACCATTTGGCCCCCCTCTACAATTTCGACCGTTTAGTTTTGAAGGTACGTCACCTACGACCTTTCTCTGAGCTAGTGCGAGTGCATGTTCCGATTTACTATCGGCAATTATTAATGTAACATCACATTTAAACATGTGTTAGTGTCAAATAGGTGCTTTTTAATTTTATTACGTAACACATGCACACTTCAAATTTAGAATCTCAGCTCCCTTGATACAAATGATATATATATAATTTAAATTGCGATTGAATTACCTCCAATGTTATTAAGTCTGGAACATCTTACAAATTTCATTTTGACAGAGTGCAGACGACTTTCAATATTCTGCAAATTGGGAATATGTTTCATTGTGAAGTAAGTGATTTTTAATTCCATGAATGCTGCAAATTTCAAATTAGAGTTACCCTGCGACTATTAAATTATGGTCATCCAACTGAGTTAACTTTGACGGTTTTCAAGTCAGTAATAGTATTTTTCACTTAAAAAAACGTTTAAGTGATATAGGTTAGGTTGAACCCTATTGACATAAAAAGATTTACTAATTTAAGCACTCTTGAACTACTCTCAATGTTATTAAGCCTTGAGAACATTGTACACATTTAATTTTCATGAATTTTCAACGTCTCTTTATATTTTGCACATTCGTAAAATATTTGAATGTGAAATAAGTGATTTTGATCCCATTCACAAAACTAATATAAAACTTATGTAACCCTCTACCCTCTTTTTATTTTATTAAGTTGTGAAGATCTTACACAATTAGGTACTTCTGTCGAAATTGAAAATTCTTCCCTCGCTTCCACGATATCATGGTAAGTAAGGGGTGCTAACTAACTACGCAGTCAATGGAGTTAGGGGTACAATTATTTTGCTATATTTTTCAAAGAAGTACTCGAGACAAAAAGTTTGAGAATCCTTGCTCTATAGCATTAATATCTAGAAGCACTATTTTATACCCGAAAGGTTGTTTTCTAATACTTGCAGCAGCAGCTTGAAATTCAAGATTTTTTTCCAAAACAGCTAACTTTGGATACATATAACTTTATATTGCGCTCATAGCGTAAACACGTTTGGGAGCATTTCAAAGTTTTTATGTAAATTGCAATGCTGTAGTTATTAGCGATTGAGTAGTAATATTGGCTGCGGTATAGCTGCTTTGTTTCTGTATTGTATGACGCTTGTGATAATAACATCGAAAACGCAAAGCATAGTAATTTCTAAGTTACAGAGCTAAGATTGTAGCTACAGAAACGGAAACTCCAATAAGCTGTTGATGATGATACACAAAAACGATATGTTATCATACTAGCTGGCTGTAATAATTAATAATGCACTAAAATGTACTATACTGAAGTGTGATTATATTATAATTACATTTCATAAACTGAAGCGGGCTAATCTTATCTACGTGTCGATATTGTATTGGTATAACCGTGTAGTTTTGAATCAATTCATATATGAAATTTTGCAATACCTTTTTAACCGCAATAAAAAAAACTGTTCCTGGTCTATCAAATTGATTGACTCTATAATACTATTTTACATAAAAAGAAATTGGTAGTCATGTTTTACATTTAAATTGCAATGGAAAGTTTATATTGTGCATATACAGAGAGGTGCATGAAAAACGTTGAAAGCTGTAGAATCGTTATTTATTGGTTCAAATCCCGCAAAAACCTAATAAACTATATTTTAAATTCGAAATTACTCTGAACAACTTGTTTTTTAAACAGCTACTATAATTTTTTACCTTTTGTCGGACTCCACGAATTATTCTGAATATAGTAGCGTGAGAATATCATATTTCCCTTCATTCGTACAGAAAAAAAAGTTACAACATTTTTACTCCTGGCGGTAGCATAAAATCACTCATGAAATGCAATCAATGAAACTGAGAACAGGGTGACGATCAAAAATTAATGTAAATCCGCAAAACTTAAACTACAGTTATTTCCAATAAGATAGCATATCGTCGCATGATACGCATTTGGGTGAAATTATTGTAATTTAGGTAAATACAATTTCGTGGAAATTGCAAATGGATAACAACGAAACAACAAACAAAACTTAAGTTTTTTTAGATTTTATAAAGTCTCAGCAAATTTAGAAAGAAAAAATTAGAAAGCAATTCTTAACATTTTTATTTGTATATACTTCCCCGTATTTGGTGATTGTATGTCAATGTAGGTATTAATCTCGATGAATATAGTAACACTAGAATGTTTGGTGGCAATAATTTTCTGCCGTTAAGTATAAGATGAAACCGCACTCACGAGTATTGTGGACCACTCCTCCCGCTTGCTAGCTACGGACGATCGGTGGCTTTACTACCGTTGCTTCCCGACGTAAACTAGCCTGTGGGAAGTGAGGTCCAGTATTGTCTTCAAATCCCATTTATACCATAAAAATCTCGTAATGTATTCCAATGAAATCTAATAGAAAAAAATCCTTGGTGTAATGGCGAAATGATCTATTTTATTAATAAATGTCAGTTACCGTATAAATTATTAAGGCAACAAAGTTACATAATTATTGAGATGAATATAAAACATACAGAAATGATTTAATCCCAGCAATAGAGAAGACACAAAGACATTTTATGGAATTAAATTAGATTCGAATAAATGAAATACTAAAGAAAATGGGAAATTTATTAAAACGTTAAATATTGTTTGTTCGTTTTGGAAGCTCGAGTATTGAATTAATCCTGGAAAACGTTAAAAAAAATTGTCAGCCAAAGCAATCATATATTTATATTGTTGAATACTATTTTGTGATATTACCGTTGATAACAATTACAGATGTGAGAGAAGTAATCCTCAGTTTAAAAAACAAAAGTACATATGGTTGTTTAAACTTACAATTTATTAAAAATATATTTAATGTTATAGGTTGCTCACTTCTTCGCATTATAAATATATCACTACAAACAGAAGAGTTTCCCAATACCCAATAAGCACTGCTGTACTAATACCTAATGTAAAAAATCTGTAAAGGGCGTTATTAGAAACTTCTATTGTAAATAGAAGTTTTGAAACTACGAATTCCGTAAATAGTAAATGAACGCAAGAGTGTTCAAAATTATGTACAAAGTAGGTATACAAATTTTAACATTGGTAATGATACCCAAACAAAAAAATTAAGCACTTAATAATGTATATTACATCAATTTGCAAATAAAAAAAATGCAGGCACGATGAGATTCGAACCCGAGCTCACCCGAATTCCCAGGCGCGTTTCGGAATGAGACATATGATTGATTCACTGCGACATGACTACGCTCGCGCTGTTTGCGCTTCTGCTGCGTTATAAAGACGCTACATAATTCTGTTCCATTTGTGATGTTCGCTCTATATCTGTTAGATCTAATTTTCATCAAGGGTAAAGTCTGAGCTATGTGCAAATTATTACTTTTATCTAGTTCTCAGTTAAAGTAAAAGTAGGTACTTTATTTTTTTAAGATGTATACCGGGTGACAATGAGACTAGGGCCATGCTTATATCGTCTTATTTTACCGGAACGGTTTCGTGCCAGGTAGCAAGCAAAATATCGTCTTCTAGTCCAGTCAAATGATACTCAAAAAGAGGGAATAGGGGAAAGTTTTGGTGGAGTTTTCATATTTGGTTCCTATATGTTTTTTGGGTCGTTGTACGCGAATATCAGGTTTACCAACATTTCATTTATGAAAATTCGTTTCATATACCAGGTTTGATTTACGAAAAATGAATAGTTGTCGCATTACTTTGAAATAAACTGGGATAATTCCCCTTTTTTGCTTTTAACAGCTAGCTTCGTGGCGTTCTCGCGGCTGAACGACTTATCGGACTAAAAAACCATTCCTACGTAAAATGTAGGAAATTTTATCCTCTTTCATTTCATATAGATTTAATACCGATGGGGCCACAATTATATATAACAGCAATGAGATAACATGAATAACAAAATAGAATGCTTGAGTAAGAAAGAGATGGCCATACGAACAAATTATTTTAGTAGGCATGTTTAGTTGACAAATGTCATAATTAAATTAAGAGTCAATCCTTCTAGAATATTTGCTACTATGTTTATCTCTTTCTTACTCAAGCAATACGAATTGTTTTCTTGTTCATGTTATCTCATTGCTGTTATATATAATTGTGGCCCCATCGGTATTTACGAAATTGAATAGTTATCGAGTAATTTTAGAAAACTAAAAAAAATCGGTTTTTACACAGTTTTTGCTTAAAGTAGTACATTGTGTACCTAGGACGAAAAGTGCAACATTCCCAGACGACTGTGAATATTGTTGGGCGAGGCGAATGACGAGCCCAACAACACAGGAGTCTGAGAATGTTGCTTTTTGTCCCAGATGCACATACTATTTCTCAGCCAATCGATACGAGTAATTAAAAACATTATGAAATAGTACTCGAATATTTCCTGCCTAGGCCGGGAATACTATTCCTGTATAGTTTTATTGTAAATTACCTAGCAACGGCTGGTGTAATGGAATGTTTGACTTTGCTCCACAAAATTCAACCGTTCTAGTACGATTATCGGAAAAACGTATTTCCGGTCAAAATTATTGTTGGCAAACCTGACATTCTTGTACAGCGACTAAAAAACATATAGGAACCAAATATCAAAACTCCTCTAAGACTTTCCTCTATTTTCTACTATTTGACTGAACTATAACTTTGCTGCACTCTCGCGGCTGAACGATTATCGGAGAAAAAAACCTCAAGTGCATAAAATGTAGGAAATTTTATTTTATTTTATTTCATATAGGTTCAATATTTACGAAAATTGGACAGCTTTCGGGTAATTTTAGAAAAACTAAAAAAAACTGTTTTTACGATGTTTTTGCTTAAGAAAACATGTTTCCCGTGAAAATTTTTGTTGGCAAAGCTGATATTCATGTACAGCGACCCAAAACATGTATAGGAACCAAATATCAAAACTCCACCACAATTTTCCCCTATTTTCTACCATTTGACTGGACTACTCCTCCAACAAATAGTTTTTGAGCTATACCGCCAACAGACCGACAGACGGACAGACAAACGGGCTGACAGACGGGCGGACAGGTAGACAAACAGACAGACAACGGTGAAAAAACGTGTTTTTCGACAATTCGGGACCCTGAAACGTAAAGATCTGAAGCAATCTTGGAAGATGCTTTTTTCAGGATCACAATACGTCCTTCGTCCTTTACTCAATGGAAGTCAGAATACTGAAAAGGTTAGTACATTTTGGCCGATCAATATGTTGCCGATATGCGAAAAGGTGTTGGAAATAGCGTCGACACTTAATTGATTTTTTTGAAAACAGTTCTCTTTTAAACGAACGACAGTCAGAATTTAGAGTCAGCGCTGCAACTTGTAACAGAGTCGAAAAAAATAGGTTTGAATAGTCATTATAGGGTTTTCAGATTTACGCAGAGCTTTCGAAATAATTTATAGATTTACGAGTATACTTATTACAGTTGTAATATAAGAGAATTCAAGATTTATTATTATTACAATAGCTGTTTTTTTTCAACCTTCGGTGGGCTATAACAAAAAGACAAGTGTATATAAAACAATGATTTTATTACTAAAAGTTATGTACACTTATGGCTACTTTTCGACATAATCACCTTTGATATTGAGTCTGTTGTCGTACCTGTGGACAACATTTCCAATACTCTTTGCATAAAATGTTGCCGCGGTTTTGCATATCTTCACAGAATTGCACTCGACGATCAAAATCATATTGTGATAATTCTTGGGTCAAGGTAACTTTATAATAGTGGAAATATTTCTATGTAAAACATTAAGCACTGTAATATGACTCACATTCATATCCAAGCCAATCTGACGGGAATTTGAATGTTGATTTTTACCAACTCTTAGTAAAATGTCAAGTTGCATATCTGCATGTATTCATTTATAATTTTACTTACAGTAGATCGTGTTATTGGCGGACGATCTTGATGAGCTTCATTAAAGAGAGCACAAACTTCCACTGTAGTTCTTCTCCATAGCCGTACATCATAAAGATTTCAATGCGATCATTTTCCGAAAGAAACATTGTTGCTAATTGTAAGATTTTGCGAGTTCAGGTAACAGAAAATCAAAAGCACCAATTTTGTTGAAAGCTAATTTGACATAACTGACAGTAAATACACATTTTTGTTTCAACGATTTCTAGACAAAATATTAAATAAATTATGAAATAATCAATTAAAACTCTATTTGCATTTTTATCGAAAATTTCTTGAAGCAACTTCATAAAAATGTTATACTACAATACTCAAAACGATGTGTTCTTCCACTTCCTCGAACACAAAGTAGGCGTTATCATTTAAAAACAAATTGCCCCTGTTGACCCTGCTGGCGTACGCCACTGTACATAGTTCGAAAGTATTTCAAAAGATAGAAAATTTACAATGATTTTCGACCACTCCAAGTCTTTTTGCCACAAAACAGATTTTGCAAGATATATCAGGTGTTTCAGATATTTTTACCACACTGTATAGTCGTACAATATGCAGCATTATGGAAACGATAATTACGATTATTAAACATGAAAAGAAATTATTTTTACCCTGACCTGTTCAGCTGCTGTTCGCGGCAATCGTTACTTTTGATTGTTTTGTTACAAAAATGTATTTTTTTTTTAAATAAATAATAGTATATTATGTAACAAGTTTTATTAAAGTCACTTTAGTCACGAGTGTTTAATAAACGAGTGTCTAGACGAGTTTATACATGTGTTACATATTATACTTTTTCTACGATCACAAATTTAGACAATATAATATCATATGATTTCATTAAGATTTTGAATATTAGGTTACGTTAAATTATGCTCGACAAACGCCAATGTTGACTGTTGAAAATGAACTTGATTTTGGCTAATAAAGCAAATACTGTTTCAACCTAACTTCACCCCATGACTAAAACATCGTTGCTAACTTCAGTCCATGACTAAGAGGCTCTTTAGTTACAGGTTATGAAGGCGTGATTAAAAGGTCAGTTAGCGACGTGTATGTTAGTATATTAAATGCCATTTGAGTTACAGGAGTAGAAAATAGTTATTTAGACCAGAGGTTTTAGAAGTGCTACTTTTTTTCACAAGTGCGCCTCGTTTAATATTCCACACGCGTGAAAAATAAGCACGCTAACACGAGTTGTCTATAAATTTTTTTAAAATTTAATTAAATATTCAAATCCAAGCCTAGTTTGTATAGAATTGTATTTGCTTTCGTTTTAGTCAAGTGCGTTGGTTAGTTCTGGTAACTAAGGAAACGTCCAATTACAATCGTTCATTCCTAAATTAAAAGCAAAGTGTCACTTTTTTTCACAGAGTGAAAAAAGTGGCACTTCACACACCGAAATTAATTAAAAAAAGCCTACTTTTTATGATGAAATTTAAAAAAATATATTATAATATTAATTTTAATAAAAATTACTATTTGTTTCTAACTTTGATACGGCCCTGTCGCTGGACTCGCGCCTCTAAGATGCTTTATAAATAGTTTAATTATCGCGTTCATCACAAAACTGTTGAATTAGATATGTAATGTATAAATATAACAATTTTAAAAATAATTTATTTGATAGTATCTTGTAATGACTAAATAATCCATTAAAAAGTGGCCATCTGATTTACAATGTATTAATCCGACATAATAATTTTCATTACTTGTTTGCTTGACGCCACTTTGAGAGCGAACCCGTGGGTCGAATTGGGTGATTTTGGTGTCAATCGACTCTAGGCGACGCAAGTAAGCCAGTAGCAGGGTTTTGAAATTTTTATAAGTGACTTTTTCTTATGTGGATTTTTTTTTGTTGATAGCTAACCTCAAAATTAACTCGACACACAAAATGGATCATTCTTGTAGAAATTGCATTAAATGAATTATTTCGCGCCCAATTTGGGTGCAGAACGCTAGTATTGGAATAATAATTTATTTTTGAACTAATTTTAGTGCTATTTCCCTCATCTCTCTTATCCAATCAAACGCCATGATTGTCCAAAATTCAACCAGTCACGTGATTTCATAGTGGCAAAAATCAAAATTTTTCCCTCGGATTTTATCAGTTTCTTTTACCACTTGTATCCATGGAAACCACCAAATATGTTGTTTTAAGAAATGTGGCATTTCAAAAACGTCATTATAATACTGTCATTGTGAATTAGGATAAATATCATATTCATTGTATACTGATACAAAATAAACCCATATTTGAGAAATACTCCACAAAATGTATTTCGGGCTCATCATTTTGCTCGGAAAACGTTTTACTCAAGTTTTTTTTTTTTGCAATGCCCTAGATAAAATAACGTTGATAAATCAACTTCTATAGCGATAAAAACGGTGCATCCTTTTTTACAGCGATAAAAACGCCTGTTCCTCATAAGCAGACTACATCAGCTATTGGGCGTACGTCACTCACTTTCATGTCTGCCCTGTCAGTTATAATTACTTGGTGAAGTTAATAAGATAATTATTGTTGTTCATTCATATATTATGCCGTTAATTTATCTTGCCAAAAACACTAGAACATTTCTTTTAAGGATACATTCCTTTTTGTACCTTAAGATTTTTCAATCAGTAATTTTGCTCAAAAAACTGACATTTAACAAAATCGCGAGACCGAAGGTGTCAGTTTTTCTCTGAAAATTACTAATTTATTTCGTTACAAAGCGAAATCGATTCAATAACAAAAAAGCTTTTGTGTATTTACTGTTGGCAAATTCCCTCGGCTATCAAGTTAGTTTGTCTTGTGACATTGCCAAAACAAGAAGTTTTGGTAAAACATTTTTACCGGAAAAATCATTTGCCCTTAATACATTATTACTGATAAAAAATCATCCATTAAAATAAGTGCATTTTGGCTTAAATATCATGCATCTGCGCAGTATATAGCTGGTTGAAGAAGAGAAATTGTATCCCTGTATAGTGTATTTCCTAATATACCTGACTCTCGCTCAGGAGACCCGTGTTCAATTACCGCTACCGGAAACTTTTTTTAAAATTGAATTGTAGTTTATATCTCCACGTACAATTATTACAAATAAATATATTATTAGATTAGTTTTTTACGTAATATGTACTTTCTTACTTAATTTACTACAGACTAGCAAGATGCCCGTTCTTCGAACGAACTACAAATGTTTGTTTTCTCTTTAAAATCTTAAACGAATTCTGGAGTGCCCCCCTCACCCCTTACACAATATGCTAAACTATCACGGGCTGCAAAAGGATATTATAGATAAAAAAGAAAATATCCTTCAAAAAAAAATTCTTAACTCTTTTATGCTTCACCTACCCCCTTGGAAATGTGTATGTAATTGTCGTTCCCCTTGTATAGATTCATAAAACTATAGTTTTAGTATAACAATGACATAAAATCAAAAACAGATCATATATTATAGCAGGATACCCGTTTCCACCACTTGGGGGTGGAATTTCAGAAATCATCCCATTTTATTCTAAGAGAAAACACAGTTTACCCCTTTTCAACCTTTAGGGGTATAATTTCGAAAAATTATTTCAGCCTGTCTTATCCTGAAATGAACCAAGAGCGAAAACAAATTAAACCCCTTACCCCTTTCCATTTTTACCGTTTTAGGGGTGAAATTTAAAGAAACTCTAATACCCCTTTCTAAAGATTTGAAAAACACATATATATGCCAAAAAAGATGCTCTAACTCAACAAACACAGGAGATACAAGGGGTTGTATAGTTTACCCCGAATGCAGATTCGCACGTTAAGGGTTGATTAGGGCAAAATCCCGAAATACGTTTTTAGACATTTGCATTAAATACTAATCTAAGCAAACACCAAGTCGATATCTTACCGGGTCTAAGAGATATTAAGGAATTCGTGAAAACACATTTCACACCTTTTCATCCCTTTAAGGGTAAATTTTTCCAAAAATAATATAAAATGTTAATTACTTCTTTACATTTTTTATTATTTACCGAAAAGTTGTATTTTTTAGAACATGTAAATTAGATAAAGAAAAATCTCATTTAGACAACTGTACAGGATTTACAGGATGTTTGTAACAGTGATTCATTAACAGGGCTAGATTAAAGTTTCTAGAAGCCATTTAAATATATATTAATTAGAATTGAAAAATGTTTCACTTAAAAAGCGCGTTACATAAAAAACGGAAAAATTATGTAAACATACTACTTTTCGGTAAATGATAAAAAGTCTAAAGAAGTAATTAACATTTGTCACGATAAAGAAGCTGACCTGCGATTAATTAGATAAAATAATCAATGGTAGTAAAAATCGCAGATTAACCTCCTTAAAGTAAGTACTACACGGAAGCTCTAAAAATTTTCACTTACCGCGCAGACTGAACTAACTCAAATTCGGCGATATGGTCGTGGGTTCAAACCACCAGCTGTGTACCCTGCAAAGTCTTACAAAAATATGGGCGCCAGAAATCAGATGATTTCGCATAATATAATTAACTACAAGTGATTAGCATTTATTTATTAACTACTAAATAATCTTGTAGTCTATAATGGTAACTCTATATTAAATAATTAAAATAATTTGAACATAAATAATGTAATAATAATAGAAATGTACAAATTAATTGAAGGTTGCAACACGAACCAAGATCAAAGCCCCTTTTGGGTTATTAAATTAATTGTAACCACAAGGTAAATCGAGTGATATGCATATCACTGTCATTTTAAAAAAACCTTACTGTTCATGCTATTGAAAGTAAAAAACGTAAATGCTCCTTTTACAAAGGTTTAATTACACACCGTAATTAAATATACGCATTTAAACTTCAAATATTAAAAATAATTGAATGTATGAGTTTGAACTTTACATGTTAGTAATAAAGAAAAGTACAACTTGAAACTTTAAATATTGATAATAATAATGGAACGAACGAATTTAAATTTCAAATATCGGTGATAATTAAATATTTAAGGTTTAATCCTGGAATAGCCAGCCCGAATCTGCTTGAAAGCAGGGAATCCGTCCACTTTTAGTGTAATATTTACCACAAAAGTATCACTAACCTCCAACGCCCATGAGTTGCTGTTAGACAAATACTGGCCGGGAGCTGCTATACCCGGTGTTTAAAAACGCCATAGATGCGTCAGTAATTGAATCGAAGCCATTCCCAAACTGCAGGAGCTAGGTAGGACGTTAGCAGGTGTTAAAAATTTAAATCAGGACAGCAACCTCGCTTCCAAGATTAAATTCTTGGGTAAAACTGTCAATTAAGAGCTAAAGAAACATAATTAATACGAGAATAGCAAACAGAAGATCTCAATCGCACTTGAATCAAAACTATCAGCCCTTCAAAATTAATCGTCGTGGCCTAATAAAGCATGAACGGGACCTTTTTAGAAGCAAGTCGCTTCGTCGAGGTGGAGGAAAATAATGCAAGTGCATTCGGCCAACTAACGAAGACAGCTGGACGCTGCGACCTCGCGACAAGCGAGCGGAAATTTTTGGGTTTCCCAGATATTGGTACGAATTGAGCAAACTGGTAAATTGAAATAATTCGAAATACGAGTTGATTATTATGCAAAGACAATATACAGGCTGGTCCTGAAATAATTGGTATGTGGAGAAAACATTCGAGCGTAGCCGAAAAATGGTTTCACATTTTATATTATTTTTTCACTTATAAATCTTTAAAGTCTTCACACAAAAAAATGGATTTTAATATTAAGTCTTGGTATGTGAAATTTTGAAAATATTTAAAAATTTCAAAAATTAATAATTAGCTAAAGTTATAAAAAATTAGGTGTTTTCTGGCCTGAGATTTTTAAGTTTACTAAAAATAACACACTCAAAAAATTCTGATTGAAATATTACTTAATTTCTGAAAAATAGCACTTTTTGGATTTTGACAATTTTGAAAAACTCTATTTTTGAAATAAGTAAAAATCAAAATAAATTTTTTTCACATATTATGCCGACTTTGTGTCGGTCACTGTACATAATAGATTCAGCATTTGGCTAGAATCAGTTAAATATCACTTGTTATCACTTTTGTTATAGTGACTGAAAGGCCAAGAAGCATAAAGCATCGGCCTCTACACCTGTAGGTAAAATGAGGTTTTCGATAATACATACATACAAAGGCCAAGAAGCTTATTTTACTTAAAATCACAGAACAATCTTAAAATTATCTGCACCCGCAAAAACATTTGTCCGTGTTTTTGACCCACACCTGCTTAGATCACACCTGCTCAACAGAGAAACAAACCCTTGCATAAGTTGAATAGCAAGGTAGAAATTCTACATTGGAAAATTCGAGTGCATGCATAATACAATAAACTGTGTTTTATGAGTAATTATTTCCAGGCATAAATATTTTTATTTATACTTACAATCATTCTTTTTAATGCAAATGATTTACTGAAATGATGTTTAACTGTGTTATTACAGTGATATATCATTAAATGTTTAATATATTTTGTCTGATATTTTAAATACCCACAGGTAACTTAAAAAATAATTCTTACTAGTATTACAATTCATTGAAAAGGCAATTTAGTCTAGTCCACAGGAGTGAAAAGCTTCCTAAGATATGGCAGGTATGTAAAATAGTAGTCTTTAAGATTATTGGTATTAACTTGTCAGGTAAGTCCAATTTCTTTAACTTATTTAAGAATTTGTTTGAAATTACTCCGTAATAATTGATATGCAGGTATTCATTTAACTTCCAGAGTCAGATTTTCGTATTTAGTAACCTTTCTCTCTCTCTTTCTCTCTCCATCTCTCTCTCTCTCTCTCTTTCTATCTCTCTCTCTCTATCTCTCTCTCTTTCTCTCTCTCTTTCTCTCTCTCTTTCTCTCTCTCTCTTTATCTCTCTCTCTCTCTCGGTGTTCGTGATGTTATGAGTGAGAGATATCGCAATATCAATTATAAACGCCCTTTTGTTGAATTAATCGACCCATTGTACGTATATCGGGCCGATTATAATCTACTCTTTTATCCGTAATAATATGCCTATGCCGATACTGAATATTTCCGTTTTCTAATACGACTGGGAGTGAGTATTTATAATACGGACGCACCTCTTTCAAGAGATTGTGTTTAAGGGCTATTTCTCGATAAATAATCATAGCTACCTGATTATACCTTCCCAGATAAGCATTGTTAGACAGTTCTGGACATCCAGAGCTAATATTTTCAATCGATTCTCCCAGAGAGTTACATTTCCGGCACTTATCGGTTACGTTTAGTTTCAGAACATGTCGCTCATAGTTTCTGCTTGGTATAACTCTACCTTGGAAAGCTATAATGAACCTTTCCGTTTCTGGATATGATTATTATCGAGGTGAGTAGCATTTCGAAGTAAAACTTGTAAGCTACCCATATATAGGGCGTCCTACTTAGAAAAAGCAAGTTCTTTTCACCATGCTTTCTTGAGCCCCCTTGCTTAACCTAAAATAGTTTACTAGTGTGCACAACCTTATTAGCTACAACTTTTACATAAGAAATGCAACCCTTATACGTTCATAAATAATATCTCCGTTGCGGGCCTGTATGTCACTATACTTCACTTGTCGTTGTCTATGCTTCATTATAAAACTTTAAGCTTTAAGAGTGCATAAATTCACATGGGACTATTCACATTGCAAACGCAAATAAATTGTTTGTCGCCAGTACCTTGACCTTTCAATAGTAATGTTCTAGGTTGCGGTGAACAACCCCGCCTACACATTAAAAGAAAACGGTGCTTTTTTGTCCATTTTCCTACATACGAGTTGTGGTATAAAGCGATGTTAGTGCTTACTTTTTAATGCCCTTAAGGATACTGAAGATTTCTATGGAAAGTCTGGGATAAAACTTGAAAGATTAGATTAGAGGAAGGCAGACATTTCTTCTGATTACGAAAAGTACGAAAAATACTGGAGAACATGATTAGGGTACTAAATAAGTTAATTTTAAATGTTTACTGAAATTCCTTTAATTAAAATTTCTGCGGACAACGGTATTTCCTTACTACAGCTTAAGTTTTATAGCATATTGTAGACATAACAACCATAAAAGTCGTTCGCTCTAGTAAATATATTAAAAATTCATGAAATCATCATATTGTAGTGGGCCATATTGAACGATGAGAACCGCTGGATAATAGTTGAAACCACTAGACCCTGTCTGCTTTCAAATTGTCCTACAAACTAAATTCAAATTTAAATTATTTTTTCTGAAAAGTATATCCACTCTTAGGCAAGAGTTAATCCTGAAATTAATTATGGTATATAGAATTCCAACTTCAAACTAAATCCTTCATTGTGCATCCTCATAATTCGCATGTTAAAGACAAACACCAATTAAATTTCAGTATTTCATATCGCTGTGCCAACTGTAATCCGGCAGCTGAATTACTCCTCAAAGGGTATTCCGTGCTTCTAAAGTTATTACGAAGCCAACAAAAGCAGGATGAGCACTAAAAATTTCTAATTCTAGCATTTCTTGGTAAGATATCTGGAAATTTCCGATTTATCACCGCCAATGCAATCGTATGGATATAAATTTTAACGAAGCATTAAAATTCTGTTCGAAGAATACTGATTGGCAATTTATACAGTAAGAGCGAACTTAAAAATACAATTATTTGCAACTACCTACTTCTTAGCGATTTGATAGTGACTTAATCGCAAAGCCTTTACGCAGTCTAAATTATCGTCGTTACATGAAAGAATATTAGTTTGTTTATAGAGTGAGCCTGTAATGTGAACTGATATAAATATAAAGAGCGATCTGGTAGTCTTCGAAAGGTTATATGCATGGCTGAATATTAAGTAAACAAATTGAAAGTTAGAGAATTATTTCGTATCACGTAGTATAAGTTCAGCTTGGGAAGTATCAATAATGTTGCGATATTTAAAATGTAATTGCCGCTGACACAAAAGTTCAAGTAGAAATAAATATAATACTGAAGCGTCATGAATAATATTTTACCTGAAAATTGTCAAGGCTATTCGAGTCTAGTTAACCATTACACAACTAGTAAAGCAATATTTTTATTTTTGCACAATTATCAACATGACGTTTTCAAAATGTCAAGGTTATGAATCGGTTTTATGCTTTAGTTTGACTTTATTGGCGATTTCAAGTAAAATTTTATACATACTATGTCATGAAAGGTATTCTACTAGACCCAGGAGCTTAAAAGTACTGTATCTTACAGCCTCGTACTTTCTACGTGCTCCTCCGTCCAGTAAAAGATAACTTTTATGACTTGATATGTAATTAAATAACTATCGCAATAAAGGATCTTTCAAAGAATTAACGTACATCATTTACTAACAATAAAACCCTTCATCTATTATAAACTGGAAATTCTAGTTTTAGATACAATAATAATAATAATGCATTTATTTCTCAATAGTTACATAACTATTGTGATAGTTGCAGATCAGGACTGCCGATTTATTATCAAAAAAATTAATTACTAGATAGGAAGACATTTTGGATAGAAAAACTAGCTAATTATTAAAAGTAGAAGGGTGACATCAATAAGAAAATAAAACAGAATAGCTATACAAAAATAATGTTCTACAAAAATTTATTAAAATTATTATCCCAAGCAACACACAATAGTTGAATAAACGATTAATTTTTGTTTCTACGAGGAGTATAATTATGGTTGAATGTCACCCTCATATATTTGATAAAATGTCCGCGAGATAAACGTTTAAATGTAGTATATAATACACAATTAAATAACGATGATGACGCACGTTGAATGCTTTTTGATGTTATTAGATCATATTTAGTGTATAATATACAATTAAGTAACGGTGATAACACACGTTGAATCCTTTTGGATGTTATTCAAATATATTTAGTGTATAATATACAATTAAATAACGATGATGGCACACGTTGAATGCTTTTCGGATGTTATTCGATTATGTTTAGTGCATAATATAGAATTAAATGACGGTGATGACACACGTTAAAACGTTTTCGATGTTATTCCGATTATATTTAGTGCATAATATGCAATTTAACAACGTTGATGGCACACGGCAACTATGTTTGATGTAATTCGATTATATTTAGTGTATAATATACCAATTAAATAAAGGTTGTCATGCACGTTGAACTATTTTCGATGTAATTCGATTATGATTAGTGCATAATAAACGTATTATTAAAGTTAAAACAAATAGGTGGGAGAAATATAACAGTTTATTAAATAGTATATCATATATTTAAAACACACCATTACAAAGAAAAAAATTATATACATTAAGTGGTATTGGGGGATAATGGGTACAAAAACAATGGACATTAACTTAATTTTTGATAAACAATTGTCAATAATGTCAAATGAAGTGCAAACTCCGTTATACCAGCCAAAATCACTCCCAATTGGACCAGTGCTATGAGAGTTTCAGATATCATATTACTATCATTTGATTAGAAATGTATAGCCATTTTTGGTTTCGAAACCGATGCTTCGACTGCTTCAGCCAATCTTGACATGCTTGCCCAATTGCCTTATCAGTCAGTTCGCCGACAATGGAATTTTGCTTGTCCTCCTTGATAGCATATCTTGGTGGCTACTGCAAGTGATCACAAATTAATATTATTGTTAAAACGTAATATACATAAATCTGACATACATATTAATTTAATTTTATATTCTAAATTTTGGATATTTAATTTATGTGTTAACAATCATTATACGTTTTCGACAGAAATTAATAAAAATTTCAAATAGAACTACCGCTTTGATTAGGAAATAAACACTTATAGTAAATAAAAATAAAAACGCAGGGTTAATAATAGTAAGCCCTTAGTAAAGACTCTTTGGAAAAAATTATAAGGGCTGCTACGGTTCATAAGCAAACATTCCTAATAAGTCTGGAAAACTATCTAAATATAGAATACAATAATTTCACAAATGATTTCTATTTTATCATCATTTGTACAAACAAACTCCTAATAATAATAATAGGGACAAATTCTGAATATAATATTTGATTATTTAAAATATTGAAAATTTTCATTTGACTTACCGTAGAATTACTTTACATGCCAGTGTTTCTTTAGGAGCACTTCCTGCCCAATTAAATGCTATTCTCAATCGATTGGACATTATGAATTTGATCATTCTACGTTTGCCAATGTAAGATTTTAAAAATAGGTAGTTACATTGCCTTGTGCGCCATTGTTTAGTTCACGCTGTTTGTGGACGTACAGGTACACGTACAGAATACAACATACATATAAATAATAAATAGTATAGCAGCAAACAAACCTTTAGGTGCACGTACAAAAACAAAGCTTTTATCTTGCATGCAAAATGACTCAGTTAAATAGTATATTATAGTTTAGGTACTTACCTCTTATAAGTTATGTAGCCAAAGTGAAAATGACAATCACAAAGCAGAAGTGGTAGCTGGCAAGAAGTGGTAGACTGGGGTGGAAGCAGTGTTGTCAACTATTGGTGGCCGTTTTGTGCTTTAAGACAAACATCCCCTTTCTTCCTCTCAACTTACAATTTTAAGCATAAACTTTCTCGAATAAAGTATAAGTTTGTCGAAATTTGCCTTAGGATTAAAGACGTTTTGACTTCAAAAATTTCCTTTTTCTGAAAAAAATCCTTGTGGCTATTTTGTAGGCTTAAAATTTCCTCAAAAATGAAAATTTCGCAACACTGGACAGAAGCAGAGCGAGACGCTCCAGCTGCAGTCAGCCTCTAAATGCCAATGAACTCATCACTGCTAAATTCAGCGCGAGACAATCACGTGGTTTTAGAACAGTGAAGTTTATTGGTTGGGAAAAGGCGCGAAACATACAGAAAGATCAAATGGTTTTTAGATTAAGGTAGGCGTTTAAAATATTTTCCTTATCTTGATTGAATCGGCAAATGCCATGTTTGACAAATACAATACAATAAGCAAAAGAAAAGAAATACACCCTACCTTTGTTCCCATTGAACGGGATAAAGAACACAAATACAGAAACACTGCACTAAAAATCATAAAATGTACATTATGCTCGTAACAAAATTGTAATCCATACACGTATCTTAGACCGACATAACATATACGCTTATCGTACACGTTTATCCAGAGTAGATGGCTTTAGTTTAAATTATGTTTAGCGTATACCCAAGATATAGTATGTCCAAAGTATACCATATCGCGGTCAATTGGTGATTATTGGTGGTGGAATAATCCAACATAATGCAAAGAACACAAATATCGAACCACTGCACTAAAAATCATCAAATTTACATCATGTTCGTAACAAAATTGTAATCCATAAACGTATATTAGACCGACAACACATACCTTTATCGTACACGTTTATTCAGGGTAGATGGCTTTAGTGTAAATTATGTATAGCGTATACCCAAGATATAATATAAGTAGATACACGTATATTAGACCGACTTAACATATACGCTTATCGTACACGTTTATCCAGAGTAGATGGCTTTGGTGTAAATTAGGTGTAGCGTATACCCAAAATATAGTATATTCAAAGTTATACCCTTTCGCGGTCAATTGGTGATTTTTGGTCTTCGAATAATCCAGCAAAACGCAAAGAACACAAATATCGAACCACTGCACTACAAATCATAAAATTTACATTAAGTCCTTAACAAAATTGTAATCCATACACGTATATTAGACCGACATAACATATACGTTTATCGTACACGTTTAATAAATACACTATATCCAAAA
This sequence comes from Agriotes lineatus, assembly GCA_940337035.1. Taxonomy (NCBI): domain Eukaryota; kingdom Metazoa; phylum Arthropoda; class Insecta; order Coleoptera; family Elateridae; genus Agriotes; species Agriotes lineatus. The sequence goes on along the minus strand of OW679194.1, from coordinate 36,677,302 downwards.
ATTTGCCAAAATATGGTGGAATACACGTATATTAAACTATAACGTTTTCTGGCGTGTTGCTTGGGATCATTGGTTTAAGATGAATGGTTATTGAAGTTAACAGAAAGTAATTTATAATTAAAAGGTAAATAATTAGAACAAACTATAAGTTAATCTAAAATAATATGAAAGTTATAAGCTGAATTAATATTTGAATAAGTTACTTGGAATTTGTCAGATTAATTACGAAAATATACTGTACGTAATTAAAAGTAATCCAGGATGTTAGTTTTAAAACATTGTATTAAAATTGAGGATTGCTATAGTAAATTTTATTATCGAGCATAACAACTTATTTTGAATTCTAAAATGTGAATATAATTATTTTGTATCGATTTAAATTAACAAAATAAACTCTGTATAATTAAAAGTTTATTATTGGTAGGATGTACAAGGGTGCAAGGGACGAAATTAGTTGAAATAAATGGAGTGAAAGCGGGTTTTAAACTGAAACAAACTTTGATGTGAAGAAGGGGGCCATTTATGTGTTTAAGGAAGAATAACGAGTATTGCCACTAGTGCAAGGAGTCCGTTCTAGCAGGGATGATTGTAGGAGCTGTAATAGACATTTTCTATCAATATGCAGATATCTGTAACTAATTTGATTGGGTACGCTGCAGAGCTGGGCAAATTACTTTTAAAAAGTAATTAATTACCTACTAATTAACATTTACCGCCCAATGCAGTAATTTAATTACCAGAGATTCAATTACTCACCGAAAATAGTAATTCAATTACCAATTACTTAGTAATTGTAATTGTACAACATCAATTACTTTTTCAATTACTTTTTCAATTACTTTCAATAAAAATGATTGTCATATATGTAGTTGCATTTAGTAGAACTTTCTTGCAAGTTGCAGCTATCATTAGTGTCGTGTCGATTCGTAATCGTAATCTAAAAATGCTTAATTTTTATGTTTTGTTAACTATAGTAACCTACATATTCTTCCACTTTTGAAGGTCTTTTGATAATTAAATCTTGTAGCTACATGCACCGTCCACCAAAACCAAAAGTTTTTAGTTTGTTTTGATGTAAGATGTAAGTAAATAAATAAATTGAACGATAACAATTATATAGGGTGTCTCAAAAAATGGGACACCGATTTGGCATAGATTTCTTAGGTTATAATAAACCGATTAAACCTAATATACCTTAGTACAAAGTCTCTTCAGTAGGAAGGTATAGGGACTTGAAAGTTCAAATTTATGTATTTTTGTTATAGTTATTAGTTTTCACATAGGTTATCACTGAAGTTGAGATTCTTATCACGATTGTGGATTTAGTTACCGGGGCTCGTAGGGGCAAAGCAAATAAACCACATGAGGGATAAAAAGGAACTTCCAGTGCCGACGGGTGCATTGTTTTTTTAAAACCAGAAATCACGAAATTACAACATTTTAACCAACTTTTGTAGGTTATGTTGACGTCGGTTGACGTTTACCTATCGCCCAGCCGCCTACAAAAATTTGTAAAACAATGGATTACGTCACTGCCCATTTCTCGTATTTTATTTTGACGATTTCGACGTTCTTCACTCTCGATTAAAAAAAATAATATGAAAAAATGTCGAATTAAATTTTGGCTAGATTTTGAAGTTACATTAACAAAAGCACGAAAATATGTAACTTACAGGGTGGAACATTGGAATTTTTAATTGTGTGACCGCAAATTTCTATTTAGATTTTGTAAAAAAGCACTACGTGCTGATTCAATTGGCACAACTTGAGCATTTTTTGTTGGCTCAGTTAAAAAATATGTTTTTACCCCTATATACGAAAGTAACATTTTTTGTCGCTTGTTAGGGGTTTTCCCGAAAATATACGTTTGGTTCCCTGCTCGGTTTCCAATAGCAGTGGGAGGGAATATAATACATTGACTGCCTTTGCCATTAGAGACGGGAGGCAATGTGATTAATAATAAATCAACTAACTTCCTGTTTTGCATATTTAAATGTTTTTGAATGTAGCTGAATACAAGAGATAGTCTCATCATAAAATGTAAAAGTGTTGTATGTATAACTCTGGACTAAAACGTCATTTTCTCTCTTGCTTGATTACAACTGATTAGGTACTATTCTCGCTAACGCTGAAGAATTAAACTACATCCGCGGGATGGAATGATATTTGTATTACTAGGGAGGAAAATCCCTAGTAATACAAAAAAGTGTTAGGTAAATTTTGAAATTTTAAAACAACATATCAATTTGGTGTTGTACAGGGACTGTTGAAAGTTGACAGATGAATGATAAACCTAGTTGAAAACCGCTGATTGAAATAAGAATTTGTGCAGCAGATACAAAGACAAAAGACATATGCTCAAGCACGTAACAATGACGTCATTTTTTACATTTAGGAGACTTTTATACCATATGTTAAAAAAAATTACATAAGGGTTGGCCATGGTAAATAAAACTAGTGTCGACATCAATTTTTAGAATTTTTAATCACAATATCAGCGTATAATATAAACTTATGACAGCAACAACAGTGATGACAGTTATTGAATTCTAAAGCTTGCTGTTGACATTACTTTCATATTCCATGGCCAACCCTTATGTAATTCGTTTTTGAACACATCGTATAAGAAACGGAAGAAAATATGTATTTCATAAAATTACTGTCCACGATCGATAATTAAATTGCTCAGGATGCTTTCATATTTTTACTTCAAATTTCAAAATCTTATCAACATCTTTCATAATACCTATTGATTTTAGTTTAGGGCAATAAAATATCTGAAATTACGTTAATTTGGTCACTATACAGTATACACTGCTCTTTTAAAAAACTAAATGGAATTTTGTGCAAAATCGTTAAGAAGCCAATGTTTGAATGCCTTGTAATTAGTATGAGAGTTGAGGGTTTTGTATGTTTCGTCCGTCAACGCAGCACCCTGTATAACGTAAAGAAGTAATGTTGGATGAGGTGATCGGAATTATAAGAAAGTCATGATTTTTATAAAACACTTCCAAATTTGTAATAATAATCGAAGCTAACATATTGCAGGAGTCCGTAAAAATTATGCACTATGTGCCAGTATACAAAGCAGCATATGAGCATTACAAGGCAAGAAAGCGACAAAGAATGGATAATTTACAAAATGTTCAATCCAAGAATGCGGTACACTTATACGGCGTTTTTAAATTGAATTGGTGCCATACCTCATACTGCATTTTTGAGTCAACCAGGCTACCAGGCATCGAATTTTGCAATTAGGTACATTTTATTTATGTGTTTTACATTAGTTAAATGTTGTTATCGGATTTTGGCCGTTTAATTCAGTTCCTCACTCAAAAACGTAATTTTCTGGACTTAAAGCTGTTTTAAATTATATTTTTACCGTAGGCATTCTAATCTGTAATGTACTTACGGCAAATATAGTTTTAGCGTCTTACACTTAGCGTTTCCCACAATAAATATTAGTGTCACTATTGCAAGCTACAGATCACATCTACATACACGCACCAATGCTCGTGAAGCGTCGTACAAAATACAAAAGTTGCTGTTATTCGACTCCTCAGAGGAAATAATAAATTAGGCTTATATTTTTTCCCCATAAAAATGGTGAGCAGCAGTATGCAGAACCGTGATAAGCCATCTAAATAGTCTATGTTCAGAGGTATGTCCAACCACCCAGTATACTTTTACTTAGTCTCTTGTAGAACTATTGTATCTATTTTGTATTTTGATAATTTTCCAATTAAAATTTTCAAATCACCGGCCTTGGAATTTCCTTTGTAAAAAGCCTGCTTTATTTATAAGTAATTTTTGTGTACTCGAAGTTAATGACACCATACACGACGATTTATATTCTGATAAGGTAGTTTACATGCTGACGTTTCAAACCAGACATAAAATATTTAGACTATGCACTTTATAGGTTTGGTGCATCTAACTCATAATATTAAATTATTTATTTTGAAGGATTAAAAATATTCACATATAATCTCATAAGAGCATTAATTCTTTCCGGAATTTTTTTTGAGTGCGTTTCAACAACGTCGTATTAATTTGCCCGAGCGGGACGCGAGGGCAAATTAGGACGTTGTTGAGTGCACGAAAAATAATTTCCGGATATGAATTAATGCTCGAATGCAGATTCGGTAAGAAAATCGTAATGTGTGTCGTACGATTTTCGTGTAAATTTTGAAGCTAACTTTAAAGCTTTGCACTTAGCTTTGTGTTCTAATCCTCATAAAATTAATTTTTGTGTTTTCGTATCTCATTGTAAGCCAAACTTCATCTTTCTGATGCGTAATTATATGTATATGGCAGCAGAGTTACTAGTACCGGTACATAGTACCTTAGTCGCAAGCTTATAACGATCTGGCATTCAATAAGCTGAAACGCACTCATTTGCAACACAAACGATTGAAAGTTGAGTTGCTCTCTATTCATTGTCGAAAATCGCCTCGCAAATAAGTTCTCGAAGTATCTTCAGATAATAATGCTCACGGTAGTAAAATTACCTCTTGCCGGAAGGAGAATTCTGAAACGACAGTGCGAAACGGACATAATAAACCGTACCCTTCCTTTAAAGTATGAGGTTGCTGAACCTGAAGTATTTACATATTAGCCTATAAATTTCTTAAAATGACAAATAGGGGGCAGAAAGGTTGTCGCATATTTATTTCAGTACCCGAAACGATTTGTCAAAGGTGTTACGTTACTATAGAAATTTTCTAATAGTTTCGTAGACCTGTGTTTACTGTACAGGTGTCCACATTTCGGGAAATTTGCAGGTCAACTCTTTTGCGGACAGCAAAAGCAGATTGGACCATTTGTCAACAGTAATTACATAAGTGGTGATAATTTTTTGATAATTTTAACTAGATTCACTAATCTTTGTTGCTATTAAAAAATCTCACGAGTGGGATTTCTTAATAGCAACAAAGATGAGTGCTTATCTAGTTAAAATTATTTAAAAAAATTATTACCACGAATGTAATTCGGCGTGATTATTTTTTAAACAGTTCTAGTTTTAGATAGGGTTTGATGGAGCTTCCAGATGAGTGTCCTGTTATTTTTAACAACTGCTGCTCACCTACTACACTTTTAGCTAGTTGTGTTACAGCAGAAGAACGATTTGAATGGTTTGTGAAAAAATAGTCGCTGTAATTTGCTACTAGCAAATAGTCAGTGTAATTTTGATGCTACTAGCAAATAGTCAGTGTAATTTTGATGCTATTGGTCGATTTGAATTTTTTTCTCATTACTATTGGCTGAGAAGATTATTCCTGCCTACACATTGATTTGAAATTCGTGGTAAAAGTGGTGTTGCGTGATGACTTGTGGCTTTTGAGTTACATAAGGCAGACAGGGCAGATTTGGACTTGGGAACCATTTAAACATTTCGGATTGGGTCTAGGACATCTCGGCCCGGGACCAGCTCGACGCCGAGACAACTCTGCACGCAGTCATCTCGGCGCCGAAGTTAAATGCCGGCCAAACAAAAATTGTCACGTGACTTCCGTTATCAGTAAAATTAATATTTTTTAAAAATAATTACGAAAAATGCATTTACTAGCCAAGATAGACACAAATTTTACCAAAAAGGTTATTTTCTGGCCTTGAGATTGTTCAGTCAGCTAAAACTAACACACAATAAAAAATCTCATTGAAATCTTGCTTAATTTCCGAAAAATAGCACTCTTTGGTTTCACATTTCGAAAACCGCCATTCTCTAACTAAGGAAAAATCACTCAATATATCTAATACGGGAGAAGTATGATTTTAGACAAGCACAAATTATTGCCGTAAAAAGCTTTTTTGAAAAGTAAAAATAAAAGTGTTTTCCATTTGATGTCGACTTTTTGGTGGTCACTAAGTTTTTCTAAACCAATTCTGCTCCGAGATGGCCCCGCGCCGAGATAGCATGGCGGTGCCGAAGTGGCGGCGCTGAGATGGCGGTGCCGGGATGTCCGGCTTCGTTTCGGATTTGTCTCCCTAGGGGTCCTCTGCAGCCACAGCGCGCCGAAGGCGTTTACCAATGGCTACCACATTCGTACCAAACAACGGCGGTATGTTGATAAAAAACATTGCGTTTTGTTTTTCGTCATTCAAGTATATACCTTTCACTCCAGTTATAATTGTGAGCAGACCTTGGATATGGATATTTTTAACAGCGTATCAAATATTTAGTTACAAAAAATTACTAATGTTAAACTGACATTGACATTTTGTAACTTCTGAAAAGTACTTCTTCTGTAGTAAACCCATTTCTGGAATCATCTTGAACTAGACAACTAGAGGCATCAGTTATATTATTTTAAACAACTTTAATTTACTTGATGAATGAATAATGATGAACTGTCAACTTTTGATTTGTCTTTGGTAATTTTTTGTTACCAACTGAGCTTTACACCGTTAAAAGAACGCATATGCAAAGCCTGCGCAGAATCATAAATTGAGTAAACGGGGTATAAGTTTAATTTGAATCATTTAAAGGTGGGATATGAGTTACCCAGTTAATTTTGCAAACTTTTCAAAATACAATCATCAAACTGCGATTTAAATATGGACTTGCACGATGATGATAATGTACTAGAATGAATATAAGCGAATTTTATAATTATTGTAATATTTACTTTCACTTATAATACCATGAGTAGTCAAAGTTATGTCGACTATTTTTGTGGTGGTGTCACGAATGTCCATTGCGCTTTGGTACGATTAATCCCAAGCGCAATGGACATGAGTAGTGATACCACCGCAAAAATAATCTACTTAACTTTGACTAAGAATGGTACTCGAGAGACTATTCAATGAACCAAACTACTTTTTCAAATTAGTTTTCAGTAAATCTAGCAACAAACTACGCAATTTCTATAGTAGCAGAACACAAATATTAACTTTTTCTAATAAAAATCACATTTGTTTAAAATAGTCACTTGAATACCTTCTAGGAAGATATATCCGCTGATATTTTTTTGATTCGTCAAGAAACGTCAGAATTCTGGATTTTCATTGGTCACTTTTTGACAGATGTCAGGTGAATAGAATAGTCAAATTCATATTTTTGTAGCTACTCAAAAATCGTTTACATAAATATTAAGTTCAAGTGTAACTGAATAGCCAATATTCTGCCCTTGAATTTAATGGTTAAATCTTTATATCAGTTAACTAGATCGGTAGAACAAGAATCGATCAATCAGAATGGGTGTTATACTTGCGTAATTGGGTAATTTGATTTAATTGCCACGCGAGCCAAGGAAAAATTGGTTAAATGATATTCTTGCACAAATGTTGTTTAGGCTTTAAAATAACCTCAATTATATATTTACTGTTGAATAAAGCAAGTAATTACAATGTGTTTATTCAGATAAGTCTTATCATTTTCTACTTTTATTTGCAGGCAATAAAGAAATTTCTTTTACCACACCAACATTGCGGATGTTCTACTGCGTTTGGCGAGGTTACTTGCAACTGTACCGCTAGCATATGCAGATGAAAATTAAGCACAGCAATAACGTTCACTCTCCGAGTACTTGGCGTTCCACCTTCCTGCAGGTGACCTCTACCAATGCAGCTGGGCTCTGCAGATTGAAACGAATCACTGCAGCGATGCTCACGCTCGAAAAACTTGTTATCGTTTGATGACCTCACAGACGAACTCATCCATTGGCACCTGGTTCCATTCAATCACGAACTGCTTAATTATATATGGTTCGTGTATTAATTTATACCCTTTGGACATACCTTCTTATTTAAAACTGTATTCAAATTAATTACTTGTTTATTATTTGGCTTTTACATGAAAACCAGCTCCTAACAATTATTTTTTTACTCGTTGGAGCTATTATTTTTCTGCTTATCATTTCTTAATTATTTCATATTACCAGATAGCTAAAATCTCGTATATTTTTATATCCATTTACTATTAGATTATATTTTATTTTGTAACATGTCGCAATTTGACAGCTGTTCAGTTAAACATATTCCAATGATTCTCTTCAGTTTACGCTTTTAATCTTGCTTGGAGGTACCTTGTGTCCTTATCTCCTATATTCAATTGTACATTCTTTATATGATTCACTATTCACCTTCTTTTAAACAATCTGTCATTCAATATGATTTTTTAACATGTATTAACGTTATTAAGCATTACTTTTAGGGTCATTTCACAGTAATCTTCAGCTTAATTATCTTACGTTAGCTTATTCAAAGTTGCATAGTCTTGCATTGATCTAAAAGCAATCTGTTAACATTCCTGTTTAGTTACTAGTCTCTTTTACCTGCTTCGAATTTAAGTCAATCATGTTCTCAAAAAACCAAAAACTTTTAACTTGACATGTCATTCATCGTTTTATTAAACAACTTTTTTATTTTATCTAATATTAACATTTTTAACGATTAAACGATAATCAATTCTATTCTTATTTGAATTTAATTATTTTTAAAACATAACTGATGACTGAGACATAACCGCTTGCCCGCACAATATCGCAGCGATACTGATAATTATCTCCAACAAAGATCGAAATAAAATGTTTAAGAAAGAAATAAAAATGTTGGCAATATTGCCACAAAGAAGATCAGATACTTCCAGACCGAATTCATGTTACAGATTTAATTTGCACTTCAATGAATGTCACATTGAGTAGTAGTGTTTTACAAATGATGTGTGTTATCTATACTCTAACGCTCTAGCGACAATTTCCTTCGCAATGTCTTAAAACCAGTAACATAATCGCCTGTTCAGAAAAAGAGTAACTATAAAAATGCAAAATATTTTACTGATGAATGTTTCTTTTTAAAAAAAAGTTAACGGCTTTAATCCTAAAGAGTTACTATCTGGCCTGCGCTGTGAACCCCATTTTCCATCCACTAGTGGTCCACCGATAATCTAGTACCACCCCAAAAAGTGAGTTAGATCATACCAAATATTATCCCCATTAACAAGCCGAGTAGCGCAGATGGGTAAGCGCTTGCCTTGCATTAAGCAAGTCCTCGGTTCGAATTCCGCGAGAGCCGGAATTTTCCGCAGCCTTGCGATTTGAATCGGCCTCGGTGAGACCATTCACAGTTAGACACCAAATTAACTGTGCTCTACTCAGAACTACAGACCTAAGAGATAGAGTAATAAAGTCAACATAACACACACAGACACCTCACGCAATGGTTGCTGTGCAAGCATAAAAGGCGCGCTCCAACGTTGTATCCCAAATCCGGGGCAAGTTGATCATTGTACCGCCAGATGCAAGCACATAAAGCACCAGTCTCTACACCGCAAGGTAAAACGAGGTTATCGATTATACATACATACATACATACATCATCCACATTGATTCGAGCGGTCTATTGTCCACTTTCGGAGACACCCTGTATATTTATACTTTACACTAAATTTTCATATCGACAATATACTCTTCATATAGGGATTAAGTAATTATACTTTAATTTAAAGTGTTTAATTCGAACTGTATTTAAATGTTGTTCAGAACCAAATATCGATTTACAACTGTTTGAACTTCACATGAACTATAAAAGGAGACGAACGGAAAGATTTGTGTTGTTAGACCACAACAAAAAGGGATGAAAGCTATACATCTCACGTGTGCGGTAAACAAAGACAATATTTCTCTAGCAGCGTTTCAATCTAGAACTAATTATAAAATTGATTTCACTTGTCAGCTGTCAAATGCATTCAGTAGTGATAAAGACATTATGCAAAACTTCTTATGTCGTACTAATTTTAATCAAAAATAGCCTGTAACGACGAAATATACATAATACAATGCACTTTACAATAGTTATTAATTCCAGGTTATTTGTGATTGTTATTAGCTACAAGCAACGGCAAGAAACTAGTAGTGCAAAACGACCTAAAGTAGGTAGGTAGTGAATAAATTAAGTTGCTTCTATTGCTTCCATTTAGACAGAAGCATACTATGCTGCTCGGAACAATCAACGGATGTCTCATAAAAATAATATTTTAAAAAACATGCAGATTAAGATAATAACTTCAATTATTTTTTATATTTTAAGTGTTGTGAAATATCCTTTGATATCCTTTGAGCAGTGTATTGTTGTATCTTAGTATTTCTGTATTTTTCTCGTATTTTTTGAATTTTGATATTTTGGTACTTTGGTATTCTGATGTGTATAAATCCAATATTTAATTTTTATTACTGAATTTGCGTTGATTATACTATTATGTTTTTAAATATATACGCATGGAAATTTATAGCATAACAGGAATTAATTAATTTTTGTTTTTTACTGTCACTTTAATGACTGAAGTGGACTTTTTGGAGATATTGGATAGCGATGATTTTGATAAGGGGGTCCTCGTGCAATCTGTAGAATCATATTACTCGTACTTCGAAAATATTTCACATTTAGAACAGTTAAATTTTATGCATTTAAATATTCGTAGTTTAAATAAATCGGATTAGCCCAGTCAAATGTTACATCGAACTTACATGAAATGGGGATTAATAATTTTTGGAGGGGTGTTTTGGACTATTACTGAGACTACAAATCCAGATTTGCAACCCTCAGAAACCTGTGCTCGCTGAATGGCGGTCGAAAAACAGCGACTTTTTCGGACTTTTCTCGGTTTTTGACAAGATCTCCTAAAGTATGCGTTTATTGAAAAAAATCTTTCACCGATTTTTTAAAGTAAATTAAATTTACTACAAAATAAGGTTAAAATCTTTTTTGTAAGTTGTATAGTTACCAAGATACGGCTATTCAAAGATTGACTTTTTTTTCCAAAAAGTGAAGATTTGAAGTTTTCTTCATGCTTCGAATTGGGATACCGGTAAAATGCCACTTCCTACAGAAAAGTCAAAAGCATAAAACTTGTAGGGAATTTAATACGCTTTGAACTTTTCAATAAATAAAAATACATCATCTAATTTAAAAAAAAATTTATACATAACTCACAATGCTTAAAAAATAGATAACAACTGTAATTGCAAAAATTTGATTAAAAATTGTAATAGTCTCAAATATCTCAGAGTTACAATAGACAGTAATTTAAAATGAGATGTACACGTTATTCAAATATGCTTGAAAATTGGGATATTAATTTACAAATTCTTACAATTGAGAACATTCCTTTCGATTAAGCTGAAAAACATTCTGTATTACACATTTGCCGAGTCTATTTTAAGGTATGGTATAATCTTCTGGGGTGTGGCATATAAGAATGTCATTAAGCTCATAGAAGTAACTCAAAAAACAATAATTAAAATTCTTTTTGAAAAAACTAAGTACCAATGGACGACACAATTGTTTAAAGAAACAGGTTTGTTTAATATCCAGCAATTGTTTCAGCTATCTAACATTATCTATTTACACAAAGAATAAACAACGGCTATAAACGCTATGCAGATTCATGCCGAGGCAGTGCAGCCAAGTTGTTCAGGTCTTGCACCTTCCGTCTGACAACAAGGAAGACCGCAGGGTATCACTAGCAACGATCAGTGATATGAGATTGCATCCTTCTTGTGTTGGCCCCGTTGATACTGAACCTCGCGGATCTAGACTGGGAAGTCGATAAACATCCCCCAAACCCGGCTGTCGTGTCCTGGCCAAGGGTCTGCACTTGGGATAACGATGCCGACAAAGACGAGCCTCTGGTCACGTCATTGCTGTTATACCATATATCTCTAGATATCTCTACTGTAGGCATGTATTACGGGGGGGTATCTGTGCTGGGGGTTTTGGCTTCACCGCCTGGACCAAGAGGATAAAACCTCAATAAAAATCCTAAATTTCACGGCGGGGGACCAGACTCAAGAGATGGATGGCTGTCTAGAAAATCAGCCTTTCTGGTTCCGAAATTCCTTTTTCGAATGTGTTATGCGACTCGTGCAAAGCAGAGCACCAGCAGGTGTAGGCGCAGGGACTTATAATATGCGTCATGAACGGAGCCTTCTGGATACCAGGAGCCTTCCAGAAGTATTTAGCCAAACCTTACAGTTGCATTAAATACTCACTTGTATAGATTTAACAACTGCTTTTTCACCGGTTGAAGACGACACACTCATGGAGTCATCACCGCTTCCGATTACTGATGCACAGACTTCGGTGACCAAGACAAAAATGGAACAGTATGCCTCTACTGCAGAGCTGACAATCCAGACTTCCAGTCAAGGACAGTCTTCAGAGCAGGAAAAGGCCGCTACCGAAGCGGACATGGCCAACCAAGTACGCAAAGTGTTCCTCAAAAAGGTACAACTTATAGCCAAGGAACGCATAGAACACGCCAAGCGAGCCTGCGAAGCCAAGGGCATTAAGTACGACCCAAACTTCAAAAGAAAGCAAAAGATGGAGAAGACGAGGGCAGCAGACCCAGCTTCGAAATCTGAGAAAACTGCAACGAACCAGAGAAAAAAGAGGTAACGCTCTGATGAAGTCACGTTCTTCCCTGCAAACACCAAAAAGAGGCCCAGGCAGAAAGTAGACAAGCCGACCTCACCAAAGACAGGCATCAGCAACCTTGAGTTTGCTGAGGCAGCCACTACGGTAAAGATGGCCATCTACCCTGCTGCATATCCAGACGTCAAACTGACAAAGGAACAAGGTGACCTAGTCAGAAACAGTCTGATAAATCTCATCGTTTAGGTGGAAGAAGAAGAAAACACACCTCTCTTTACCAGCCATTATCTCGAAGCTCGTACATACGTGGTTGCGTGCAAGGACGAACCCACAGAACATTGGTTAAGTGAGCAAGTACCTAAGCTGCACTCGTGGACCAATGCCCAGCTGGGGGTAAAAGAGCGGGCAAAAGTTATTAATTCCGTCCGGGTAGTTTTCAACGTCCCCAAGTGATACGACAAACAGAAACCCGAGGTTATTCTCCGTTTGATAGAAAAACAGAACAAACGGAAGGCAGACCTCCAGACCGATACTTGGCGAATACTTAACGTCACTCCACCAGAAGATGGCGGTAGAACGTTTGCAGCAATGATAGATGACAGGGCAAAACAAGCAGTAACATCAATCAACTGTGTAACGCACTTAGGCCTCAAGAAGGTCACTTTCCTCATCCGCTCCAAGGATAGGAAAGAAGTGCCTGAAGCTAGTGCAAATTAACTTCTACCACTGCAATGCAGCCACTGCAAATCTAAGCAGAAAGCTGCTAGCAGATGACATCGATTTAGTACTCATCCAAGAACCATGGATAGTTAAAGGACAAGTCCGTGGATTAGGGGGTGCTAAAGGTAAGCTTATTTATAATCATGCATATCTTAAAACATGCATACTTATAAGAAATAATCTACACTGTTTGCCACTAATTCTGTTCTAGAGACATAACTACAATAAAAATAAAATGGAATAACGATTAAGGTTGTGACCAAGCCATTATAAACTCCGTCTACCTTCTATCCGATTCCAGGAACCCACCACCTAGCGAAGAACTAGAGAACCTAGTATAATCTGCCTCCCAAGACGATCTAGAACTCATCCTAGGCTATGACGCAAATTCACACCACACTATTTGAGGCAGCACACAAGAGGTGAGTCACTTTCAGAATTTATCTTAACTAACAATCTAGTAGTAGTCAATAAAGGTAACACTCCAACCTTTTATAACTCTAATAGACATGAAGATATAGATATTACCATAACCACTACGAGAATTAGTCAATCAGTGAATAAATGGCAAGTTTCAGACGAACCATCACTCTCTGACCACAATTATATAATCTTTGAACTGTCTTAACGGGAAGTAAGCCAAAGAGTTTACTACAACCCAAGAAAGACAGACTGGGACCTATATAAACGAAAACTACAAATCAAGATAGAACACCTAAAGTTCAGATCTCCCAATAAAGTAGTTTTAGACTTAAACGCTGACCAGTTAAAAGAGGCTATGATTGACTCTTTTCAGAGTAGCTGTCCTCTAATAGACCCAAGTCAGCAAAGAGCAAAAAAACACTCAAATTCGTGGAATAAAGACCTAGACAAGACCAGACAAGAAGTCAGACGTCTGTTTAACAGGTCTCAAGCCACAAATAACTGGGAGAACGACCACAAAGCTATCACAGACTACAGCAAAAAGATCAAGGCAGTTAAGACATCAGCCTGGAAAAAAAATTGCCAAGAGGTGGAGACCACGCGATCCACAGCTAGACTCCACAAAATCATCTCAAAGCAAGCCATGTACCCAGTAGGCACTTAAAAAAGCGGAGAATACACTACAACGGAAGAGGAGACATTATTTCTTTTAATAAAAACTCACCTACTTGGAACAGTGGAACAACCTACTCTGGCTGAACCCAATCAGACCCCTAGGAGAAAAGACTGTGAAACAGCTAATAGAATAGTCAGCAGAAAGAGGATTAGATGGGCAACGCCTCCACAGTCCTTTCAAATCTGCTGGAAACGACGGCATACAACCCATAATGCTGCAGAAAGGGATAGATATACTGCTGAACCCGCTCAAAGACATGTTCCAAGCAAGTCTTCCCTTGGGCTACATTCCCCAAGCCCGGAGAGTGACTAAAGTAGTATTTATCCCTAAGCCTGGCAAGAGCAGCTATGCAGAAGCCAAATCTTACAGACCTATAAGCCTAACGTCATTCCTCCTTAAAACGTTGGAAAGATTAGTAGACAGATACTGGAGGGATAAAGCCCTAACTTCACTCCCGATTCACAAATATCAACATGCTTACCAAACAGGGAAGTCATGTGACACCGCAATACACCAACTAGTGGGTAAAATTGAGAGAACCTTGGATTACAAGGAGTACGCAGTCGAAGCATTTCTCGACATAGAAGGTGCCTTCGACAACACCTTCTACCACTCTATTGAAAGAGCAATGACAAAGCATCAGATCGATAACACCACGATAAGATGGACTATGGCAATGCTCAACACTAGAGTTGTAAAAGTCAAGTTATTTGACAAGGAAAAGACAGTGCAGGCGACAAGGGGATGTCCACAGGGAGGAGTTCTTTCTCCACTCCTGTGGTGCCTCACAGTTGATGAACTGCTGATCCAACTCAATAACGGAGGCTACTACACTCATGAATACGCTGATGACATTGTCATACTGATTCAAGGTAAATACCAAAGAACCGTAGACAATGTAATGAAATCAGCACTAAAGATAACTGAAGAGTTGTGTCTAGAGAATAATCTTAGAATTAATCCCAGCAAAGCCACCCTTGTTTGAGACAAATGTCAACTGGGAGAACCAGGTTAAATACTTAGGTCTAACCATCGACTCCAAACTAACTTGGAACTCCCACTTAGACAAAACAATCACCAGGTGCATACAAACATTAGTTATTGGGAAAAAAGCTATAGGTAGTACGTGGGAGCTCAAACCGGAAGTGACCCCCTGGCTCTACAAAATCATGGTCCGACCAATAATTTCAAATAGAATAATCGCCTGGTGGCCCAAAATAAAACAAGCAACTGCGATCCACAACATCAGCAGAATACAATATCTAGCTAATCGGTGCATCACTGGAGCCTTTAAAGGCACCTCAGGACAAGCGCTGGGTGCTATCTTAAATCTGTCACCTCTGCACATCTTCTTGGAAGGTGAAGCCAGAATGGCAGCCAATAAATTACAAAGTACTGGTCACTGGATGACCACAGCTAACAATCTAGGACATGGCAAGATCATGTCACACATCAACAACCCAATATTTGAAATGGATTCTGATCTTATCATCAAAGTCTATGACTTTGAAAAGAACTTTACTGTACACACAAGTTGGAATCCGGACCAACTTCCAACACCAACAAATAATAACATTATTTTTTACACTGATGGATCTAAGTTTGAAGGGGGTACAGGCTCCGGTGTGTACAGTACCAGTCCTAGAACCAACGAAAAAGTCAGTCTAGGAAAGTTTTGTAACATCTTCCAGGCTGAAGTAAAAGCTATTAACGTATGCGCAAACATCAGCATAGAAAAGAAGCTGCTCAATCGAGACATGCACATTCTCTCAGACAGTCGGGCAGCACTGAAAGCGCTAAACGCTTTCAGTACTTCATCGAGACTGGTCAAGGAATGCAAATCCAAACTTCAAACCTTGAGCCAGAGAAATGCAGTAAACTTATGCTGGATTTCAGGTCACCAAGGCACGCAAAAGAATCAGCCAGTAATGCAATGACCGGTCCAGAACCTGGTCTAAGCATTCAGAAAAACCAATCCCGCTTAATCATTAATGAATGGGTCAATCCCGCACGCATATACGTAATCTGCAGACGCATAAGGTATAACCCATCACATCGTTTTTTCCGAAGTCGTACGGCCAATCAGAACAGAAGTAAACTGCAGACGTGTTGAATTATAATGCGTCTGCACTTTACGCAAGCACCGTGACCACTATTATTTCTTATTTATTGTATCTTGAGTTGATAAATACAGACTCTTGAAATGTTTGGTTTATTCCAATTAAACGAGAGATATTTGGTCAGATGTAATTAGATTCTATTAATTAATTTTGATATAAGAATTTTATCACGTTACAGCACGTTTGCAATATGACTGCTTTTCGGCCAAATTTCGTGTTACCAGCGATCATTATGCAAATAAATAATGTGTACAACACGTATGAAAACAACTTTTTTTTACTTATTTGCTTGTTAAACTCGGGCTTCGCCCTCGTTAATAAATCACACGTGTGGGATGGCCATCGGAAAATGTATGTGAATACATGTAGTCATTCAAAAACAACTACAAATGAGTAAAAAAAGTTGTTTTCATATGTGTTGCTCACGTTATTTTTTGTATAGTGATCCCTTGTAACTCGAAATTTGGTCGAAAAAGACTTCAACATTTATAACTGTCAAATAGACAATTCGCAATTTCAATAAAATAGTTAAAAACGTATTACTTTCTTTACGATTTTTTTTGTTAAAAAAGTGATACTTTCTTTATGATTTTTCTTTAAAAAACACGAGATACAAATAAAATGTTTGAATTAATATTAAGCAAAATTGAAATAAAAATGATAGAACTGTCAACATGAATTTATTTGATAGATTATTATGAATAGTAATTATAAAATTTATGTCATTTTAACATTGCAATTTAATGTAATTAATTAACTTTAATATAATTATAGAGTTAAAACTAACTGTTTAAGTTGAAATAATAAATTGGTAAATATCCTGATCCATTTTATTCACTAAATTAATTCAAACGTCGCTGGACGAGTTTAGAACGTAAAAGTAGTTTGCGTCCTGTTATGTATACGAAAAGGAATCACTTCATCCACTAAAAATAAAATGAAAATGTCACCTTTTCCAATAATTCGAAATTGAGTTTTCAACAGATCTTCACGTTTTAGAGTCCCCTGAACCCAAAAAACATGTTTTTTGTTCATTGGTCTGTCTGTCTGTGTGTGAACAGAATATCTCAAAAACGAAAAGAGGTATGACGTATCTAGATGCGACAGAAAGTTTTTGAATAAAAATCGCATAACCGGAAGTATGGTGCTTTTACTCTTGTGATTTTAAATTTTTTTTAGATTTAAAAAAAAAACGGCTCTAACGATTTTGTCAAGCATTTTTACTACATTTTTAATGTGATTCATGTGAGATAGGTGATTTTCCAGTTGAATACCTGTAAAATAGGTTTCTTTTGTTTCTTTTTCTTTTTTTATTAATTCATATTTTTAAATAGAAAACCCGCTATATTATTACATTTTTTATTCAGCAGAGAATTTTAGAGAAAATTTGTATCTTCAACTAACGCTCTATTTTGTACGGTTTCTGTAAAATTTGTAATTTTTGAAAATTTTTGGCAAATGCTTAAAAATTAAAAATGAAATTTATGGTTAATTTTAAAATCACTGTAAAAGGAAGCTGTGTGCGTGTATCAGACCAGATTTTTTTAACTATTTTTGAAAAATTATATTTTGTAAGCGCTAAATTTGGTTAGATACAGTTTGTATATCTACCGGCATTTTTTCGGTCGGTTGGTCGAAAGATAAACATGCGAAGCTAACCTCAACTTCATCTTTGGTAGTTAGATTTAATCAAACAGTTGTGTCGTTTACAAATTGTACTCCCAGCCTTCTGGAAGCATACTTTCTATATTTCAATAATTTATAGTAATTTTAGATGGTACATTTAATACGATATAGCAAGTCAAAGTGAAACCACTAAGTAAACTGCTGACGTCTAACACCTCTCTGTGTCTGCACTTCACTTAAACTTTTATTGGCTCCATATTCATCAATTATACCGATTGTAGCCGAACAATTGTCATAATACCTTATGCGTCTGCAGATTACGTATATGCATCCCGCACACCAACTAAGGTGGAGAAACTACAATCCAGCAACACACTGCAAAAGATTGCTAAAAACACAGAATCCGCAAACCACCAAAACCCTGTGGAGACTGAACAGAACTCGAATCAAGCAAGTAGTCAGTCTACTAACAGGCACTGGAACATTCAGAGAATTTATGCACAGAATCAATATCTATAGAGATGAACCTGTTTGCAGACTATGCCAAGAGGATGATGAAACAACCTATCATATCCTTATTGAACGCCCAGCATTAGAGCGTAAACGACAGCAACTCGATTGAAGCCTTAACTCTATTGACAACCGCAAGCTAGTAGGGGACATTGCAAGTCCAGTAAAAGATACGGATGTCTGCCTGCTAACTTGAAAACTCCCGATAGTACAAAAAGCCCAAAGGGCTGACCTGCGCATGCCATCAAAAGGGAGTCGTGGAACATAAATCTAATCTAACCTAATCTAATGTATATGAAACTAGAGCAAAAACTGTAAACACCCTATCAGTTTCTTTGCAATCTAAAACTAAAACCCGAAACAGATTTCATTATCTGGCACCAAAATTATACAACCAAATTCTAAATGACCTTTAAAAACTTTTGCTCTTAAAGCTAAGCGATGGATAAAGCGTAATACAATAAACTGAAAATAAACTTTAAAAATGACTGTAAAAGCATAAATTATATATAAACATATTTCTATTTATTTGCATATATCTTAACTAAAATAGATATCATCTGCACACACAAGTCATTTGGCTTTGTGCAAGGTGACCTTTTTGGGCAAAGTCATCGTTAACGAAATCCGTACCAGGATACATTTTATTATTAATTTACAAGTACAATAACATGATTTTGTTATAATGATATATGTACTTGAGGGTCACCAATATATTATCATTATTATTATTATTATTGTCGTGATTTGATTTTATACTAACGTGTGTTCAAAAAGAAATTACATAAGGGTTGGCCATGGAAACTAAAAGTAATGTAAACGGCAAGCTTTAGAATTCATTAACTGTCATTGTTGTTGTTGTCATAAGTTTATATTATAATCCGCTATTGAAATTCTAAAGTTTGCTGTCGCTAAAGCTTGCAGTTGACCTTAGTTTTGCTTTCCATGACCAACCCTTATGTAATTTATTTTTGAACTCTTGGTAATCTGCATCTATACCTACCCTAATCAATAATTCGTCAGAGCCATTAAAAGCTGCCAAAACGTAGAAAGGTGATGCCCTGCAACATAATATGTAGTTCGGCATGCCCCGTTTTATTGGTGTAAATAAATAAATAATTTTGTGTTTGCGTTTGTATACATTTATGTTTTAATAAAATGTCAATTCTAAAGATGTTGCAGTAGTGGATCAAATGATATCCTAAAACAACGCTTGGTGTAACAGTAACACCATTGATTAATTGTGTAATGTGTAATTAATCAATGGTAATACAGAAGCCTCGCAGCAAAGAAATTAGCAAGAAAAATGAAATTGGCACTGTACCATACCAACAAAATGACTTCTGTCTCATAACAAAAATTTCTCCAAAGCAAACCTACGCTGGTAAAGTCCAAGTTAAACCAGCCTCTGAACCTAATAAACTTATCAGCATCAGCTGCAGACGATCATGTAAAACTAGAACAATAAGGGCCGGTTGCAGAAAGCAATGTTAAGTCTGGTGTTAGCTAACGCGACGTCAAAGTCAACAAAAACGAATCAAATCTCAAATGCTTATGGTAACTAATACATTAGTAAACAAAATTTGATGCGATTTTGTTCACTTTGACGTGATGTTAGCTAACACCAGACTTAACATTGCTTTCTGCAACCGGCCCTAAGAGTAGGAACAAAATTGTAAAATCTTCGAAATTTGGAAATACCGATTAGCAGGGAGGCTATTTCTAAAGCTCGGAAAAGTCAATGAGGAAATTCAAATGGACTGCCACAACATCTTGAAGAACTTCAAACAGCCTTAATCACCTAAAAATAGACATACGTCTCATTTCTGAGACAGATTTCACAAAAGAATACCACTCAAGAGGGTATATTTGTAATCATACTGTTCATCCAGTGGTGGAACTGCTGTCCTCAAGAAACAGTACATTCGACAGTATGAATGATTTAAACTTCCATGTGAAGAATTCTAAATAAAAGTCAGCATTGTCAAAAGGTGGATAACTACAAAAGCATTTTATCTGCCTCCAAGCATAACTTAAAGACAAAACTATAGGCATCTACTAAACAACTTCAACAACTCCATTCTTGGAGAAAATTTCAACGTCAAAAACCTTGCATTGGCATATAATATGACAACCACTAAACGAAAAGAACAAGCAATAAAAGGCATGCTTCAGGTAAGCTAACTAACTAGCCCACAGATACCAACAATATGCCTGATCTTTTAACTACATCCAAATAGATGAAGAGTTCACTCTAAGATTTGATCGTTCACCAATAGCAATAACTGTGAGAAAAACCCATAAAAGAAGAAGTAAATCATACTGGCGAGCAAACAAACAAACTGGGGTTACCTCCGAAGAACTACAAAGAGCAGCTTGGTAAACAACACCTAGACCCCCCTAAAAAAGAAATATTAGAAAAAGATGGCAATCACACAGAAGCCCGTCAGATACAATACGTAAAGTATCTGATTTGGAAGTTTTGATTAAATGTTTTAATTATTTTTACTTACTACTTTGTTTGATATTTTCGCTTCAAAGTACTATCGTTCCGCTGCAATCGATAATTGTTATTAGTAGAAAATTTGAAATATCAATTTTATAAATTCAAAGTCACCAAATGTAACTAGCTTTTATGCAATGTTTTCTTTATCGAAGTGGACATTAAACACAAACAGAGCTTCGCAGTGTCGTAAATCAGCTGCATACGTAAGTATGATTAATTAAGGGTTTCGTCATTCAGATTTATGCACGTTTATGAAACACTGGTTGTATAACGTCCGCTATCCCACGGAATCTAAATTTGCAGTGGCGCTAAATTTACCGCTTAGCAATAAATCCAACTCGCCTCAAATATTTTAAAATTAATCTTTCTGGTTTTGCGGACGAATTGTTTGGCGCTCGGGCTTAAAAACAATATTTGTTTACGCAAACGTCGCGGCCGGCGCGAATACTCGGAAGTCTTTCAAGCCGCCGACAATAGGAAGCAGGAAAGAAACCGTTTGCACAAAGCGAAAGCTCTCCTCACCTGTTGATACAGCAGCGCCGCTCGTTTTCAGGGAAATCGTTTCAGTTTCAGTCGCTATTTACGTTCGCCGCATATTCTGAAAGACAACTCGCCGCACTGACAGCGGACCGCCTCAAAAACAGATCGATAACGGCCGAGATTGGTTTATTATCTGCTAATTTATCAGAGCCATATTATGTTACAACGTAGTACTCTTTAGCACTCGACATCTTCAATGAAGGCGCCGGAAGTTGGAAATCTGGCGTCGACCCAGTGGCGTAGGTGCTATGTTTGGGCCTCTCGCACTATTTTCTAACGAATCCCTTTCAACTTCAAACATCTATGATAACTCAAATTAGAGAACCTATAAACGCCCAGATCTGGAATATGAATTATGTAATATAAGTTATTTGCGTTGGAAGTCCGGTAAATGATTTTTACAGTACGAGTTCGGTGTTTATGGATGAGGTGACGATGGCGCCCAGTCTAGAAATACGAAACGAGTAGTATAAAACACATACAGGACTTATAACGAACCACGTTTTATTTCACACTGTGTCGCATTTTTTTCATCTATAAATAAACGTTAATGTAAATTAAATATCAACGATTCAAAATAATCTTGTCACTTCCCCTCACCTCCCACCTCCTGGTTACACTACACGGTACAGGATAAAATAAAATTTATTGAATGGCTGTCAGTAGATGGAAATAACGAATAGAGTCTAACAAGGAAACCAATAGCACTTAAAATTTCTATGCAGTTGATGAGAAACCATCCATGAGCTGTTTGCGTAGAACGAACGTGTTAAACAAATATAGTGTAAAGATCATGCGAGTACTTTAGCATCGTATCAACTCACTACCTACTGCAATTCTGTGAAACTTTACATTCGCTAGACGTACGTACTTCTTCTCCTGTTGTCTTAGTTGCTATTAATCCTACAACTTCCAGCACAGGCGTGTGTTTCAGGTTGGTTAAGTAGTTTCTAGTGATTTTAAATGCGAATTTGACATGCTTTTCTTTCTAAAATTTCCGGCACGGAGTTTCAGAGTGGAAGTATTTTTCCGGCCTCTATTCTGTTTTCGGAAATTTGAGGATTCTTGATTTTATTGTCACGATATGGCACGAGTTGATTCTCGTTTTTTTTTGTGACGCTGTAAGAGCGGATTTTCTCTCAAAAATTCGACAATATTGGGCAAATTAGATCTTATTTCTTTGGTGAATTGCTGCATCCATCTGATTATCTCAGGAAATGATATTTAGAAAGTAACAACATATGTTGGCCGCCCGCAGTCAAATGTAGAAATTACTGATCTCTGCTATCTCGTGGTCTAGTACACTGTCAAATGTATGTTCAAGTTTTTTCTCTTTTATTTCTCTCTGTTCGTTGCAAACTGTTGGAATTCAATTTAATTTTTTAAAAATCTGAAATAGCCGAAGTTGCCAAACCGGCTCGATATATCCTCCTAGATCTTTTAACACGTATCGGTCAGGTCGTTTAACTGTTAGAATTTTTCGCGCACCTGGCTTAGTATCTCACACTTCTCAAGACGAGGAAAATACATGTAAACTTGAATTGCGCTCATTTTACTGAAGTTATTGAAACTTTTGTATGCAGTAAACAATTCATAGTTCTTGATATAACATTGTGACGTCTCAGCCCTTTTATTACGGGCGCCAAATACGTTCACTCGAATATATGATAGATCAGTAAAAGCACTGGATAATTATCTAAATAAATATAATGTTTATAAATGTGTGCATTAATAAAACCGAAATGAATTATACATTATAATTCAATATTGATATTTCTGGAAGCGGTGTTCGTTTTCCTGGCTCGGGCTGCAGCCCAAGATACTGGAGCGTAACGCGGGCTCGGAGGGGACGGTTTGCTGGTACGCACAACGGATCTTCTACAAAAGGGATCAGATAGGCCGTTTGACTCGGACGATCGGCGCGGCGCGCACGTCACTTCTTGGAAAAGGGTCCTCGTAGTTCTCTTGCGGCCGCTGATTAGGCCTTCGCCGTTGTGTTTGTTGACAAAGCTCGACGACTGCAATTTGCAGTATTAATTAGCAAGTTTTTGACTTACTTGGGGCCAGTTCTGGTTTTTAAAGCCTGCAGGCTGATCCGTAATTATCCTAAGCGTTCAGCACGTAACTTTGGAGGCGGCCGCGGCATTAATTCCAGCGGATCGACAACCTTTCGGCATTCGAATGGCGAAGAACTGGTTGTACGAGGGCGTCCACTGCGAGCTTTTGGACGGCGTTTTCATGAGTTTGAAGCGGGTTCTCCTGGTGAGTTTCTTATATAGCAATCTCTAGGTTGTAGCTTCGGGCCCGTAGTGACGGCGATGAAAAACTCTGCGTGCTTTAACGCTAACAAAACTCGGGGGTTGGGACACCTACCGAGCGCGTCTCCAGGTGGCGGATAGGAGAACGGCTGAGGTCCTCCGGACCAAAGTTAGTGGTTAGCTAGTAGCGATATCCCGGCCTAAACTCCTGTGTGATGGAACGAAAGCTGCCACCGCGGACCATCCCCCCTCTTCATTGAGTTGTGACCGCTCAATGGATTTCACAGGGTCTTAGGTTACCCTCGTGTTTGTGCCGTGCGAGGCGACCTTTTCGGTTGGATGAAGGGATCCTGGGGATTGAGCTGCCTCTGGGACGGTTTGGTTTCCTGGAGCGCAGTAACACATCTCTTTGGCCCTGATTTCACTTAGACGGGAGGTCGAGACTAACCCACCTAGATCAATCGGCTGTTCCGTCGGGTCAGACCGCCGGAAGGGTGAGCTCTTTGGGGGTGAAGGTGCATGCAGTGGGTCTTTAAGGTCCCTAGGGGTTCCGGTTTCTGATACCCTGGGGCTCGCCTAAAGGTGCCTGCTCGTGTGCAACTCATCTCTGGGAGCTATATCTCCTTAGTATACTTGGCGTCGAAGTTCGGCGTCCCCTTGTTGGGCTCCGTGGTGGGTGGGGAGCTAGGGAGATGAAATTTTTTTTCTTTCAGCATGGATAACGAGAGTAAAGAAACCATACAGGGCGCGTCTTCGGATACCCCTCAAGCAGAAGCTCAACAGCAGCTGCAAAAACCAGAGGAGCAACAGACTCTTCCAAAGAGGAAGAGGATTTCTGGTGCCGAACAGAAGCGCAGGAGGAAGGCTCGCTTAATCGCTGAGAACTCCGGCGCTACGGCCTCTACCTCCACCCAAGGGCTAGCTCCCGAAGCTAACCCTAAGGTGGCAGGTTCAGGCCACAGAAGTGGAAAGGGACGTGGGTCATCCTCAACCACTACCAAGGGACTGGCTCCCAGAGCTAGCCCCAAGGCGGTTGGTTCCGGTAGGCCTGCACCTTCCACAAGCAAAAGGATTAGATCGGATGGAAGCACACCCTCTACCTCTAATCCGAAAAAGAAGGTCAAGCCAGACCAAAAAGTAACCGAAAGGGTAGGTGGTTACAAAGAGGCCCTTACGAGGCACCTCCGCGTGGCCATCGTGGATCTAAGGACCCCCCTCGGTAAGATCACCCAGGTCCAAGCGGACCTAATAAAAGCTCAATTGCTAGTGGCTCTGGACAATCACATGTTCGCCCTAGCCGAAGGCCAAATTCCACCCACTTTCAAAGGCTGGCAGTACTCCGAGGAGATTCTTAGAATCACCTGTGAGGATGACCAGACTCTGAAGTGGCTAACAGAGGCAGTGTCAAACCTGCCCACTTTATGGGAGGGCGCCCGTCTGAATATCATCCAGGTGGATCGGCTGCCCAGGCTGGCGAAGGCAGCTCTGTGGATTCCAGGGAAACCTGAACCTACGGAGACTGTTATTCGCCGACTGGCAGTGCAGAACCCCGGGATAGGTGTTCGGGACTGGCCCCTCTTCCACACAGCCGAAAAGGAGGAACCCGTTGGCAGACTCCTAGTTTTTGGGATAAACCAGGAGGCTGAAACAGCAGTCAAAAGTAGAGGTAGTAAACTGCACTATCAGTTTACAGCTCTAAAATTAAAAATTCAGAGGCCTGGAGATGCAGTTCCAGACTCCAACCCCTTAAGGCAGGGTGCGTCTACGGATACCCCTAAACCCCTTTCTGTTGCAGAGCAGGGTGCGTCCTCGGATACCCCTCCATCGCCAGTAGGAGAGCCGCTGCTACCACAGCAGCCATCCGAAGTAGAAGCCTCACAACTCCCCACCCCCCTGGATACACTTGAGGAGGAGAGGGAGCTGATGAGTATGCTTTTAGAGTCCGGGTCGGACACCGAGGTCGAATAATTTATTGTCGACCTCATGTCCTCCCAACCTGGACTAAACATCATACAAATTAACCTGCAACACTGTCGAGAGGCTGCTGTTACTCTACGCAGACAGCTCGACAGCCAGCAGGACACTGTTGCATTAATACAAGAGCCTTGGATTGTAAAATCTAAGATCTGTGGATTAATTAATCGTAATGGCACTGTTTTTACAGATAGCACCCATGAGAAACCAAGGACGTGCATCTACTGTCCCAAGCATTTACAAGCCTTTGCTTTGCCACACATCTGTACGCGTGATATTACGACGATACAGATGAGCTGTAGTATAAACGAAGGGAAGGAAGATGTCATTTTCGCATCGGTATACCTCCCCAGTGACTCAGTTGACCCTCCACCTAGCGCGGAGTTGATCGAATTGGTGAACTACTGTGAGAGGAACAACAAAAACCTAATTATTTGCTGTGATCCAAATGCTCACCACGTTTCGTGGGGTAGCAGTGGCATTAACACCCGAGGTAGGTTCTTACTTGAGTACCTAATACGTACAAACTTAGAAATACTGAACCGTGGATGTGAACCAACTTTTGTCACAACGCGTAGCCAGACCGTGATTGATGTCACTCTGGCCTCTTCAGATATTTCCAATAATATTGTGGGCTGGCAGGTATCACCTGTTGTGTCTATGTCAGACCACAGATGGCTTTGTTTCAAATTATCTGGAACTATAGCTCAACCAAAACAATATCGAAATCCTAGGCGGACTGACAGACTATCTTACAAGACAGATCTGGAAGCTCACCTGGTGAACTCGGTTTTCCCAGAAACGATTGATCAGGTAGAGGACTTGCAAATCAGTGTGGATAACCTGCAGAACTCGATCCTACAATCTTACGAATCGTCATGCCCCTTGAAACCATCCAAGGCGAGTCGCACAACCTCCTGGTGGTGTTCGAAACTCGACAGGATAAAATCAACATTGGGCAAACTCTTTAACAAAGCAAAAAGAACTAGAATTACTAGTGACTGGGAGGCCTATAAAGACCAAAAACGATTATACAAAAAAGAAATCCGCTAGAGACAGAGGGACTCTTGGAAAACGTTTTGTAGTTCCATAGAGTCCACTGCCTCCGCGGCTCGGTTGAAGAAGATCCTTTCTAAGGATCCAAACCAACAGCCAGGCTGTCTCAGGCGAGGGGATGGTTCTTTTACAACCAAACCCGAAGAGACAGCGGAAGTGCTAATTCAAACACATTTTCCAGGCTGTATTGTCACCCCTGACAATGTATGGCCAAAACCCAATATCCCACCTCTCTTAGAGGAGGATTGGAATGTGGCAAACCAGGTCGTACGGGGTGACAAGGTAACCTGGGCTATAAACTCCTTTCTCCCCTTCAAGTCGCCAGGAGTGGACGGTATCTTTCCAGCCTTGCTACAATGGGGACTGGACCTGATGCTTGTTCACCTGGTGCGCATCTACCGGGCATGTATCGCCTTTCGATATATACCGGAGAGCTGGAGAGAAGTGAAGGTAGTTTTTATACCTAAACCAGGGCGTACGGATTATACCCAGGCCAAATCATATCGTCCCATTAGTCTTACATCTTTCTTACTAAAGACGCTTGAGAGACTTTGTGACAGAGAAATAAGGGAAAGGGTGCTGGCTTTACACCCATTGCACCCGAACCAACATTCCTATATCTCAGGGAGATCTACTGAATCGGCGCTACATGCTGTAGTGAACCGTATTGAGAGATCGCTAGACAATAAAATGTCCACTCTGGGAGTTTTCATTGATATTGAAGGAGCCTTTGACAAGGCTTCCTTTGAGAGCATTAACTCTGCCTTACGCAGGCATGGTGTGGCACCCACTCTCTGTGAGTGGATAAAACACATGCTTACGATGAGAGCAGTACAATTTAATGTAGGAGACAACTCCATTAGAGGTGTTGTGACGAAGGGCTGTCTGCAAAGGGGGGGTTCTGTCCCCACTACTGTGGAATACAGTGGTAGACAGCCTTCTAAGCACACTCAATGATGCTGGATTCTATACTACTGGATATGCGGATGACATCGTCATCCTCATTACTGGCAAGTTCGAGAGCACGCTCTGTAACTTGATACAGACAGCTCTTCGAATAACGGAAACATGGTGTAATGAACAGACCCTCTCTGTCAAACCTTCAAAGACAGAAATGGTACTTTTCACAAAAAAAGGAAGTTAGGACCTTTACGTAGACCTCTGCTATTCAATACTTCTCTCAGATTTTCAGACAATGTCAAATACTTGGGAGTTATTTTTGACAGACAGCTGAATTGGGAGAAACATTTAAAAGTTAAAACTGAAAAAGCATGCATGGCATTCTGGCAGTGTTGCCGCGCTTTGGGTAAATCCTGGGGACTCTCCCCCGGAATTACCTTGTGGCTGTATACTGCCGTGATAAGGCCCATGCTATGTTATGGAGCACTTGTCTGGTGGCCCAGGGTCAGACAGGCTACGGCAGCAAGTAAACTAGGACATGTGCAACGCCTTGCCTGTCTTAGTTCTACAGGTGCTATACGCTCAACCCCTACAGCCGCTTTAGAGGTGGTTTTATGCCTTCCACCACTTGATCTTTTTGTGGAGGAAGTAGCCGTAAGGACCGCCTTGAGGCTGCGCTACAAAGGGCTGTGGCACACAGCAGGCAGGGGAGGTAGGCATACCCGCATCCTGAATGAGGCCGTCGACAAGATCCCTCTTCTGGACGCTATAGTAGACTACCTCCCTCTACAATATGCCTTCAACAGACAATTTAACGTCTATGAAAATGCCGGGTTTACCCAGCATATAGATATATCCATCTTTACTGATGGATCTAAAACAAAGCATGGAACGGGTGCCGGAGTTTTCTCTGACGATCTGAACCTCCGCCAAAGCATACCACTAGGCAAAATGGCTACTGTCTTCCAAGCGGAAGTAATTGGAATAATGCATGGTGCAAAAGCAATTCTTGAAAGGAAAATCGAGAATCAATGTATTGGTATCTTCAGTGACAGTAGAGCCGCTTTACTAGCCCTGGGCAGTTGCAAAATTACCTCAGGTGTGGTACTGCAGTGCCGTGAAGCTCTCGAGGATATCTCAAAAAATAATGTCGTTTCCCTTGTATGGGTGAAAGGACATGACGGTAACTACGGCAATGAGGAGGCTGATGAGACTGCGAGACTGGCTTCAGGGCAACCTCTCTGGGGGCCAGAACCCGTAATCCCTATATCCCTGACAATATTAAGCTCTATGCTATATTATCAAGAAACCTTAAACAGCTTCATACGAAGATGCGTTAACATGCAAAGCTGCCGGCAAGCAAGAGCTGCTATTACAGCGCCCTCGCCAAAGACAGCCAAATATTGCTTGCAACTGTCCCGAAGAAACCTTCGATTAGTCGTGGGTATCCTATCTGGACACTGCACTCTAAACAAACATATGCACAGGATGGGACTAGTAGACAGCCCAAACTGTCGCGGATGCAACGAGGATGACGAGACAGCAGAACACGTTCTGTGCCACTGTCCAGCTCTCGCAAGAGTCAGAGGATCCATGTTGGAAGACTTCTGGCCCGATATGGTCAGAATTAGCAACACTCCAGTTGCGGTTGTCCTTATTTACATTCAAAGGATTGGATGGCTTGAGTGATACCCAACTTGGAGAGCTGCTGGGAGGTAGCACAATGGGCCCACTTAATGCGGCCTAAGTGCATGTGAGGTAACTCACCCTCCATTTTTAATCCAGAATCCAGAACGCTAACAAAAATTAAATTTCGTGAAATATGGCCTTTATGGTCGCGCCTAAATTTGCGCTCGGGAATTAATCTGGTACGTATAAATAAAGGCTGTCTGGCCGAACAAACTACAGGGAAGTTAAGGCTACTTTGGGCTGACAGAATACGCTGTCATCTCCATTAGTGCCTACTGGATAAGGGTTTATTCCGCGAGACAGAAAAGCGGTGTGAGGACGGAATGGGAAGAAAGCAGGGATAGAAGTTAGGTACAGCACGGGTCAGGAAATCTCAAGTTACTGGAATGGCCATGTAGTTTCCTTTTATATATCTTACGAACCGTTACCGGAACACTCGCTCTCCGCTTCGAATGAAAAGGGAAAGACTCCATCGGTTCTTCAGCGCCACTTCGCGCATAGTGGATGGGATTCCGTTGTCGCCTTTTTGCGCGGCGAATAGATTTAACTCTAGATAGCCCGATGTATTAAATTCAAATACATTTTATATATAATACGAATTTAATTCAGGAGCAAGCGTTACAACATGACTGCAACTTTGTTGGCCGTAAACCACTAAAGGTTTTTCAATATAGTTTGGGAAAATTAGTCAGCTAATTATCTTCTTATAATAATATATTTGGCGTTTCGTCAGTTCAGCTAACTTCCTCAGAAAATACACATTACATTGAAATACAATAGACTAAAAAGAAAATGAGATTAAGGTTAGATCACTTAAAAAATGTATATTTACCCTTACCTAACTGTTTAGGACAAAAATTTAATATCAATCAAAACATTAAAAATCCAGTTTACATTTCCATCCCATCCATACCAAAACTATCACACGTTTAAGTAAAATATTAACAAACAAAAATAATTTTAATATTTCTTTTAAAAATTACAATACAATAGGAAATAAATTTTTTAACAATCTAAAAGACAAAACAAAAATTCAATCTAAATCAAATATTGTTTACCAAATTAATTGTAATAATTGCAACGCTAAATACATAGGACAAACAAAACAAAATCTAAAAAAAAAGATGAACTCAACATAAAAATTTTATAAAAACAAAATTTTTAAACCCAAATAAACCAAATACTGCCCTCTCTGATCATGCAGTTGATAATTATCATAATTTTAATTTTAACTCACCTAAAATATTGCAAAAAGAAAATATTTTACAAAAACGCCTTATATATGAAATGATTGAAATAAAAAAAAATACAAATTCTATTAATTACAAAACCGACATAGAAAATCTTCATTCCATTTACTATAATCTTCTCAAAATTTTCTTCTATTATTAACAAAGAAGAAAAGAAACTATATCATTTAAATTACACTTAATATCAAGATATCTTTTACAATACAAGATTTTTGTATCAAGTTATACCTTTAAAATAAGAAAATTTTAAATTTCAAATTTTGACATATGACATTATATATATACAAAATCGTTTTAAATATTCTTTTCAAGTTATATTGTAAGAATTATTATTAACCATAGAACATTTTACAACTTCACATTCTAAAAATTTCAATCGACATTACATAAGGTAATAGTAAATATACATTGTTTAAGTCAGTGGTTCCCAAACTTATTTGGCTTACAGCCCCCTTTTCAGGAAAAAAATTACTCAGCGCCCCCTGGAAAGCTACATTCTTAAGAGAACAAACAGAAAGATATTGTAGTGGTAGCTTCTTGAGACTGATAGTTATCTATAAGAGTATTTCTAGGTAGGAAATTATTTTGAAAGAATAAATTATTTAGCAATTAAAAAGTACAAGGGGGGATTTACACATTAAAAGTACACATAAATATTTGAGAATTGTTTAATGAATGATACATTAGATACAGTTACTGTTAAATTGTGAATAGTTTATTAAAAAGATTCGAGCATATAAGTTGATTTAGTTGGGATAATTATTTGGTAACATCAGATCTTAGATTTTAATTTGTATTAACTGACAATCGGAAGAACTAAAGTGAAAGCCAAACTCAAATAATTATCTGAAAAAGTCGAATATGAAATGTTATAATAAAATATATCATATAGAAATTTGGTATAAATTATTATTATTGCTAGAGAAAATGATATTTTTAAAATAACCAATTTTTTCTGTATTTGTAACCTGTATTCTAAGTAAAAGCAAATTTGAATAATAAAAACACTTTATTATAATGATATTTACTTTCTGGATGGTGTATTAAAGGATGTGATAAAGTAAAATTAAAGAAACGGAGAATAAACGAATTTAAATAAACAGACTGAATAAATAAAGTAACAAATGGTATGAAGAAGAATATAAACATTTAATAATGGTACATAGTCTTTATGGGATAAATAAATCTGTAACTTGCATTTAGTGTTTTTATTTGAAAAATAATGTTACACTATGTTACACAACAGATGAAATATGTACTAACGGTTTTTCTAAATCTTCTTATCTCCCCTTCCTTGTTTAAGCTTTTACCGCCCCTCCCCCCAAATACACCCGAGGCTACGATCGCCCCCCTGGATCGTTCCAGCGCCCCCCTAGGGGCGGTATCGCGCACTGTGGGAATCACTGGTTTAAGTGATCTAACCTTAATCTCATTTTCCTTTTAGTCTATTGTATTTCAACGTAATGTGTATTTTCTGAGGAAGTCAGCTGAGCTGACGAAACGTCAAATATATTATTATAAGAAGATAATTAGCTGACTAATTTTCCTAAACTATATTGAATATACCTAAAAGGCAGCTGTTATAAACAAATATAATTTTAATACTAAAGGTTTTATTACCAAATTCCATTTACCTTGCGTAAACTTGTAATTTAACTGATATACGTACGCCACGCGACAATTATACAAAGAAATATTTTTTGTGCCATATGTAGATTCGTTTGGTTCGATAAGGCTCTGATTCTCCCATTATTTTATCAAATAATTTTCTTTGAGCGCGTAATGGAGTTTATTCATCATTTAGGGCTTTTATTAGGGCGTAAGCAATTGAGTGTGTGTCGTTGTCGTAGATAAATATGTTGTTGACTTTTGAAAGTAGCTGCAATTTTTATTGGATATTTATTATCTTGTAGTTTACCCTACGTCGCATCTCAACTACTCAACTAATTGCGCTCTTATCTACTAGTTTATTATTTTTAATACTAAAGGTTTTATTACCAAATTCCATTTACCTTGCGTAAACTTGTAATTTAACTGATATACGTACGCCACGCGACAATTATACAAAGAAATATTTTTTGTGCCATATGTAGATTCGTTTGGTTCGATAAGGCTCTGATTCTCCCATTATTTTATCAAATAATTTTCTTTGAGCGCGTAATGGAGCTTATTCATCATTTAGGGCTTTTATTAGGGCGTAATCAATTGAGTGTGTGTCGTTGTCGTAGATAAATATGTTGTTGACTTTTGAAAGTAGCTGCAATTTTTATTGGATATTTATTATCTTGTAGTTTACCCTACGTCGCATCTCAACTACTCAACTACTTGCGCTCTTATCTACTAGTTTATTATATATTAGTATATCAAAAACGTAGTGCATTATATCAATGCAGAAACTATCAGCATTATCTCAGCTCTTCATAGTATTTAATACAAAAAATTTGTTTAAAATAAAATAGGAGATATATTTAAAAGTGTACATTTTATAAATGCTTAAAATTATGGGTTTTGTTTAAGTTTTGCAGAAACAGTAATAATATGACAAGTAGAGACGGAGGCGAATTTATACCTGATAAATCTTTAAGATGAGTTGTAATTCGCGCCCCATTACTAGATATTTTTTATTGTGTTCAAAATATCCCAATGACCGCCGCACACAAAAATAGTAGTAACTTTCATTTATAGACTATCGTATATTAAAACTTGAATCTATGTTATAGTTTACGTACTCTATGAATTTCGGAAAAATCGCAAATTTGCCATTTTTTCATGTATCGTATTGTTCCCCCGACATATTAAAGATGACGTAGCAAAATATCCTCTTTAGAATATTTTTTTAAATCTTGTTTAATTAACAATATCTTGTAACCAGGTCAAAATCATTTTTTATCTGGTTAAAGTTGCTTATAATACCGAGTGACTATAAATGATTGAATTTTTTTTTATTAGGTTGGCACTGTTTATGTTGGTGGCACTATAAGTCTATGTCAGATGCGAGGTTAGCAGGTTAGGTTTTGTGTCAGTTTTGACATAGAATGACGCAAAACCTAACCTGCGAACATTAAATTTGATATAGACTTACAGTGCCACCAACATAAGCAGTGCCAACCTAAGAAAAACAAATTCAATCATTTATAGTCACCCGGTATTATTTTCCCGCTGCTGATCATGTAAGTCAGTGATACAGCCTTAGTAACAAAACGTGTAAGTCGGTGATTATATTTGTTTGCTGCTTTCCCATGACAACGGAACTTAATACTATTATTAAGTTCCTAGGACAATTTAATGCATACACTAAAAATCCCATAAGCCGCGAATTTTTTGTCACTATGACAGCAGCAAAAGTTAGCCCTAACTTTTCCAGCGACAAAACGGAACCTAACTTTTAAAACGGTCTAATTTTAAAATAATTTTTGTTTTGTTTGTTAATTTAGTGACTTCTAAATTACCTAATATGTAAATTCAATATGTATTCATTAAATTGTCGTACCGAATTACACTCAAGCTTTTTTTTATCGAAGTAAACTTAACATTTATAATTCGAGTTTCCTTGCTTTTAGGCAATTTAACTCAAAAACCTGCCAGAAAAAATTACTCGTCCTTCGGACTCGTAATTTTTTCGGAGGCAGTTTTTTTCGTTAAATTGCCAAGCAAGATATTCTCATAAAAATGTCAAATTTACTTCGACAAAAAAAAAGCTCTCGTGTAATTATAAGTGATAATAAAATTAGTAACGCAAGATGCAGATTTAGACGTTTTGTTTATAATTGCAAGTTTTTATGTGACATGTGACACTCACAGGTAACACGACTCACGAAAATTAATCCTGGTGACAGGTGACAAACAAACGATTTTTTCAAAAACCTAGGAAAATTTCGATAAACATCGGGAAAAATATAATAAGATAACTCGGAATGTATAGCCTATTAACATTTTCGGCAGGCAACAAGCCGCGGCTGGCCCTTGGCTTCCTTGTTACTTAAATAGCTATTAAATGAATTTTTAATAGGAGCAAGCGTTACAACATGACTGCAACTGTGTTACCAAATTCCGTTTACCTTGAGTATTGTCTGATTTGACACTATTAAAATTAGTAAACTGGTAATTTTAATGATATACGTACGCCAAGCGGCAATTATGCAAATAACTATTTTTTTGTACCATATGTAGATTCGTTTTGGTTCGATAAGGCTTTTGATTCTCACATTATTTTATTAAATAACATTCTTTGAGCGCCTGATGGAGTTTATTTCATTTAGGGTTTTCATTAGGGCTTAATCAATTACGTGTGCGTCGTTGTCGAAGATAAATGTGTTGTTGACGTTTGAAAGTAGCTTTAATTTTTATTGGATATTTATTATCTTCTTGCAGTTTACCCTACGTCGCATCTCAACTACTCCGTATGGTTCAGAGAAAAGTGCCACTATAAGTTGTTGAACCGTGCGCTCTTATCTACTATTTTGCTACTGCTAATAGCATTTAGCTAATTTTATTACGCATTCTTACTGCTCAGGACTCCTATCCGGCATTCGGTTATAAGCTAGTTATTTTTAATGTTAAGAAGTTACGACATTAATATTTGGCACTTTCTTTTATTGTTACATTTTACCCAAAACCATTTCACAGTACGCTTAGGGACTATTATTCGCCATTATTGCAAGGTGTCGTTCTACTTTTTTTTTGTCGTTCCGAATTACGTCTTTCGCACGGTTCCCCATATTTTGTTATTTTTATGGCTCTGCCTTGGTTTTTTTATATTAGTTTCCATTCCATTTTATTTATTTTTTCTATTTGACATATTTGTCTTATGTTTGTATTTCTTGCCCTACCGAGTCTTGTTTTCTGGATTATTTAAGGTAATATGTACATTTGCGGCACTGGGCATCGATTTTGCCTTTTCTACAAATATTGTTATATTGTAGTCTTACAACTGGTGTATAGCATTTATTGCAAATTGTCTTCACTATTAGCAATTGATACAACATTATCAGAGTAGTAAACCATTCTAGTTTGGTTTAGTGTCATCTTGTATGCCTGTTTTGTCTCCACTTCCTTGTTTATTCTGTTCAACATTAAATTAAATAATGCGAACAAAATATAAACTCTTTGAAACTCCACCAAAGTCCATAAGACGGCGGTGGGTAATAAAATAATTGCTACATTTGATCGATATTACTTGCCCAGTTCAGATTCCTATTGCCTTACGGCGTCGGGTTCTTGGTCCATCTCCGGAATAAGTCACAATCGGCCGCCATTCGCCTCACTTCCCGCAAGTCTTTTCCTCGTCCCATCACTCATTTCCCTAAACTTCTTTCCCATGTTTGTCGTGGTCTGCCTCTTCCTCGTCTTCCATATGGTCTTGCTTCCAATGCTTGCTTTGGATATATATTTGCCCCCCTTCTTACTACATGCCCATAACACTTTAACTGTATCGTTATTTCTTGTAAGTTCCAGTTTCCTAATTTCACGCCAGCTCTAGGCTCCTTACATTCGTGTATGATCTGGTTAATTACTGATATGGACAGAAGTGGGCTAAGCGAGTCCCCCTGTTTTATGCCCATTTCCATCTCAAAGCTTTCCGACTCAGACCCTCTTATACGCACTCTTCCGTTTGTTCGTTCATAGAGTCTTCTTATAGCTTGTTGTAGTTGGTCGGTTACATGTAGTTGTGTAAGTGCTCTCCATATACTTCGTTTTGGGAATTATGTCAAATGCTGCTTGTATTTCTATAAAGGCCAAGTATAGTGGATTTCCCCTTTCTAGTCCCTTTTCCATAGTTGTTCTTAGTACATATATATGATCTTGGGTTTGCCTTCTTGGCCTAAACGCAGCTTGTTCCTCACTTAGTTCTTCTTCTACTTCCTCCCTTAGCCTTCTTTCTAAAATTCAAGAGTAAATTTTCTGTAGTATGGATGACAGGCATATGGCGCTGTAATTATCGCATTTGTTTGTACTACCTTTTTTGTGCATAGGTACTATGATGTTGTCATTCCAGTCTTCTGGTATTTGATCTCCTTTCCAAGCTTGTTGGTACACTTCCTTTATCCATATCTTTGCCTTTTCTCCACTATATTTGATCTTTTCTGGCGATATTTGGTCTCTACCTGCTGCCTTTCCCACTTTTATTACGCTAATAGCTTCTTCTACTTCTTCTATCCCAATATCTCTCTCCTCTTCCTCTGCTGCTATCGCCCCTCTTTTTTCTCTGGTTCTTATATTGTTATGCTCTTTAAATTTCTGAC
The DNA here is from genome assembly GCA_940337035.1 of Agriotes lineatus. Lineage (NCBI taxonomy): Eukaryota > Metazoa > Arthropoda > Insecta > Coleoptera > Elateridae > Agriotes > Agriotes lineatus. The sequence goes on along the minus strand of OW679194.1, from coordinate 36,640,440 downwards.
TATAGTATTTTCCCCATATTCCTTTTTTCTTCTACTTCTATTTTTCCTTCAGTGTTTCTTACACTCCATACAGATTTTTCATATTTTCCTCGAGCATTTTTAATTGTTTTCCAGATTTTTTTCTCGTTGTTTGTATTAAATTTCGTTTCAAGGTTCCTGCCAAATTCTTCCCATGTTTCCTGTTTTGCTCTTTTAATGGTTTCTTTGACTTAATTTCTTTTACTTATATAATTTTGTCTATCGTGTTCGCTCTTAGTTTGCATAAACTTTTTCCAGGCAATCTTCTTACTTTTCACTTTTCCTTTCACTTCCTCATTCCACCATCGGGTTTTTTTTTTTTTGGTTATCCTTTACTATTGGCGTTCAGCATGTCTCTCCCGCTTGTTGTATTATAATCTTTTTCAGTATCTGCCATTTCTTTTCTATGTTTCATTTTTGATTTTCGGCAGCTTCTTCCAGCTCCTGCTTTCATAGAGCTTGATTTAGGTTCGTTTGTTACTGTTCTCTTACTTCTGGTTTCCTCAGTTTGTTTATCTTTATTTTTCTATACTGTCTAGCTTTTGTAGGGTTTTTTGTATAGGATCTGGTGTCAGCAATAAGCAGTCTATGGTCAGTATGAATTTCAGCCCCTCTTATTACCTTCACATCAAGTATGGCGTATTTTGCTTCTTTATTATATGTGAAGTAGTCGTTTATACTTTCTGCAGCTCTTCCGGTTGCACTAAATTTATTTATTTATTTCGCACTCAGCCAACACCCGTTAAGCCAATTATAGGCGTCGCTGTGCATTTATGGGGACTTCCAACCCCACTAACGACTATCATGATGTTGTTATGATAGCCGGGACCAACTATTTAGGTGGCAGTCGTATCACGAGGCGCAGAGAGGTGCAACCGTGGAACTCCCATCCAAATTCTGAACACAAAGAGCGTTGCTTAACTCTACTGATCGAACGTGGACGCTTGTTCAGGCTACAAAACCCGGGATCCACTGTTATCTTGTGGTTAAAATGGCTGTTCCCTATTAATACTTGATTTCTTATACAGAATTCTATCATTGCTCTTCCATTGTTGTTTACTACTGCCTCTTCTCCGTATTTTCCTAGTGTTCCATGACCGATGTCCTGTCTATTTCCTGTTCGTGCATTCCAATCCCCATTTATAAATACGTGTTTACTTCTGTCTCGTGCCTTATCGGTCTGTATTTGTAGTTCTTCTAGGAACGCATCTTTCTCTTGTTCTGAATCCTCTGTCGGGGCATATACTTGTATTATTGTTACGTCTTCTTTTGTTTTTATGTCTACGTACATTATCCTAGCATTGGCTGCTTCCCAGTGTGTTACTTGTCTTGACAGATGTGGGTTTAGCATAACTCCTACCCCTCCTTTAGCTCGGCCTTCTGTCCTGAGTATAATAGTTGGTATCCTTGTTCTAGTATTTGCTCTCCATTACCTTTATTTTTGATTTCACATATACCTAAGACGCTTATTTTGTATTTTACCATCTCTTCTGCGATCTCCATTTCCTTTCCATTCAGTCCTCTTATATTCCATGTTCCCATTCTCATTCCTTGTTCTCACCGGTTTCGTCTTCCTATAGTCCGTCCATTTCCGAGGCTTACATTTGGTCTCTGAATCATGATACCTCATGTGGGTGATTATCCTGACGATAAGGGCCCCGTTACCTCGGAACAACTGAGCCGTACCCTGGCAGGAGTCCTTACAGGGTGCTATAGGCCGGACCAGCAAACCCTGGTTTTTTTGAGAGGTGTTACTTCTCTATCACTCCCCTATTTGTTTTGGCTTGTGACAGACAGAGCCTGGGTCCAGTTCTTGGATCCAGGAAGGCTGGGTTTCCAGGATGGCTGGGACTTAGAGATAAAACTTTGAATAGGTTAAATCCTGCCCATTGGGAATATTATAAATCATTGAGAAGTTTTACAAGGATTATACAAGGATTTAAAAAACAAATATTTATAATATGTCGTAACACACAGAAATTTCCCCCATTTTATGTGACGTTAATGAAATTAATAATGCTTTCGTTAACTTCAACAACTCCAATATTTTTGAAGATAAAGTGCAACTTGATTTTTATAAAGGTAATACATTTACGAATTTTAAATCTAAATTGAAATTTAAAACTGTTAGTGAAAATGGAATTTTGAATTTTCGGTACTTGTTCCGTTATTGTTTATAATAGATACATTTTACTTAAAAACATCTGTAAAACATTGTGAATGCCATCTTTATGTCGACGATTCTCAACTTTTATTATCCTCGAGACAATGTGGTTGATGCAAATGTTATTGTCAATGATAGCATTAAAGGTCTGATTAAGTTACCAGAAAAATACTGTTTAAAAATCAATGTTAATAAAGTTCGGTTCTGCTGTTTGGTAAACCTACAATAAAAATATTGCAAGACAGATTATTGCTATTAAAATTAAAGATATATTACTGCCGCTTTCTGATAATGCAAGATCTCTCTGGCATTATACTTGATACTGTTCTTAGATTCAAGAAGCATGTATCGACAGCATTGCAAAAACCGTACTTTAATTTTTAATGATAGATATAGTTTAAAGTGCAATGTTAAAATTATGCTTTGTGAATCGCTAGTTTTGTCACAACATTGCGATTCTGTTTATGGACTATGTTTAGATGCTGTTGATAATACAAGAATTCAGAGTATGCAAAACTCCTGTCTTCGGTGATTTTTGGTATTTGTAACTAGCAACCTATTTCGCATAAATTAAAGCAGGTTAAATGGCTGAACATGAATAATCGTCGATTTCTGCATTCTACATGTTCATTTCATAAAATAATTAGTACAAAATCACCACCATATTTATACAACAAAATTACAAAATTAGATTTAGAACTTATGTTCATAATCTTAATATCCGTAGAAAAGATCTAATAACACCCCTTTACCATAAAACTAGTTTTTACAAACGATCTTTTTCCTACATTATTACTAATATTTACAATTCTGTGCCTAATAAGCCACGACATCTTATTCGATCACGTAAAATCAGTAACTAATAATTTCCAGTTAATTGATTTGGCAACGCAAATGGGCCAAGAAGTTGTCCGTTTACCAATCCGGCCCATACGTATAAAGACAATGTCTGTAATCACCACGATGAAAAACGTGTGGATTTTCGACACTCCAGATGCGAATACTGTAACAGCTTTTTATGCCGTCACACGTAAGTTGCCTTATCAACCACCAACACATTTGAAGAAAAATTGTGATTTTTATCATGTTATCGCAGCAACCGTCTGCATAAATCTACGCGCAGAGGACGATTCTGCGGTTGCAGGTTGGAGGGTTAGGGGTTTACGAAAGCTTAACTTCAAGTTGTCGACAAAGACATCTTAAAAAAGGTGTGTCTGATTTTTTTGCGATAACTCAACTTTTGGGGTGTAGTATCGTTAAAAGGATACATACGTAAACACCCTGTGTATATTGTAGCATCGATTTCCTCGTGCATTTCGTTCATCGACTGCTCCCTCTACAAAAGTCTGAAGAATCCCTTCGCATCTTTGATTATGCCCCATTAACATGTTTTTTTTGTATGTTATTTATAATTCTTCCGTTCTCCTGTGCCGTTTTTTACTTCCTTTTACAATAAAGGAAGTATTGGATTCACCCCAAAAATTCGAAATTGAGTTTTCAACAGATCTTCACGTTTTAGAGTCCCCTGATCCCAAAAAACATATTTTTTTTCATTGGTCTGTCTGTCTGTCTGTCTGTCTGTGTGTGTGTCTGTCTGTGAACAGAATATCTCAAAAACGAAAAGAGCTATGGCGTTGAAACTTCATATATAAGTTTTGTGTACTATGTAGATGAGACAGCAAGCTTTTGAAGAAAATCGCATAACCGGAAGTAGTGTTTACTCTTGTGATTTTTCAGTTTTTTCGATTTTTTCAAAAACGGCTCTAACAATTTTTTTTAAACTTTACATTTTTATTACATTTTTAATGTGTATTGATGTGAGATAGGTGATTTTCCAGTTGAATACTTCTAAAGTGGGTTTCTTTTGTTTATTTTTCTATTTTTTTTATTAACTCCTATTTTAAATAAAACACCCGGTATATTAATACATTTTTGAATTCACCTTAAAATTCTAGAGAAAATTTGTCTCTTCAACTAACGCTCTAACGTATGGGACATAAGTTTTGAGAAAAAGTTTGCCTTGAAATTTCTACTCCATTTTGATGTCTGATCTAGTTACCATGAAACTGGTAAACGAATCATGTTTTGTTTTTATTGATAAACGTCAAATTTATTCAATAACTTAGTTCAAAATGTCGTACAAACTTGGAGATCGCAAAAGTATCTATCGCTGTGTTGGACGGTTGCCCAAACGTGAAATTGTTAACTTGTTCACAGATCAAAATGTTAGCCAGGCAACGATTTATAGGACAATAAGAGAATGCGAAGAGGGTATACCTTGCACTAATTTTCCGAAAACTGGAAGACCTCATAATTTGGCACAAAACAGGATTAATACATTGGTACAATCCGCTCAAGACAGAATTGGAATCTCTAGTCGAAAGCTGGGTCGCCGTTTTGTCGTCTCATACAAGACCGTCCAAATAATTTTGTTTCCTTCTTTTTCTATAATGTACACCATTTCTGGACAAAATTCTCTGGATGGGCTTGTATGAGACCCCAAAACGGCGACCCAGTTTCGACTAGAGATTCCAATTCTGTCTTGAGCGGATTGTACCAGTCTATTAATCCTGTTTTGTGCCAAATCATGAGGTCTTCCAGTTTTCGGAAAATTAGTGCAAGGTATACCCTCTTCGCATTCTCTTATTGTCCTATAAATCGTTGCCTGGCTAACATTTTGATCTGTGAACAAGTTAACAATTTCACGTTTGGGCAACCGTCCAACACAGCGATAGATACTTTTGCGAACTTCAAGTTTGTACGACATTTTGAACTAAGTTATTGAAAAAATTTGACGTTTATCAATAAAAACGAAACATGATTCGTTTACCAGTTTCATGGTAACTAGATCAGACATCAAAATCGAGTAGAAATTTCAAGGCAAACTTTTTCTCAAAACTTATGTCCCATACGTTATTTTGTACCGTTTTTGTAGAACTAGTAATTTTTGAAGATTTTTGACAAATGGTTACAAATTAAAAATGAAATTTTTGACTAATTATAAGATCACTGTAAAAGGAAGTTGTGTGAGTGTATCACACCAGATTTTTATTTCTACGATAGTAAGCTAGTGGCATAGGTCCGTGATTCGCATCCGTAAAGTGTTATACTCCACACAAATACTTTATCAGCTGTTTTTTCCTATTTAATGCGATTTTATTTGATATTAGTATTTTTTTTTCTTGAGAAACATGACTTTGGCTTATTGTAACCTTCATATGATTTCTGTTTTGCATCTTCCTTCTTTTGCTACATTGCTTCCTATGTAGTAAAACTCTTCTACTTTCTCTATTATATGTTCATTTAGTCTAATTATTTTGACTTTGTCGATCCCCATTTCCACCGCATACTAGTACTTTTGTTTTTGACTGATTTATTTTGATATCATACCCTCTTATCATTATATTGTACATTACGTTCGTTTAAACGAGTATTGCTTCTTTAAATCGGGCTTTAAATTTCGGTTTAAGGAATCCTCTCACAATTGTGCTAAATTAGTTGTTAATTTCGTTAACTATAATATAATTAACTATAGTTTAATCGACCGTTAGCCCAGTAAAATCACTTGGTTTAAATGTCTTTTAGATTTTTACCGTTCTTCGGGCTTATTAAATGAACTTGTAATTTTGATCACACTAGATAAAATAACTTAAAATACATTAAATCTCATTATGCAACTTTAAAATTTCGTGACACTTGTCAATGGCGCTTGCTTAAAGCCTTTCGCGGGCACAGTCAGCAAGCTTTTGGCGAGAGTACCTCGGGAGAGATTTTCCCTTCTAAATCTCAAGTGTGTGTGTATACATCTATGTGCTTTGACCTTTACTATTCATTTGATGCAATGCTGCTTATGTCATTTGTCTCATTATCTATTGTATCGTTCCAATGTTCTTCTAGTAACGGCTCTACCGAATTTTTTACCTGAATAGAGGAATCTTGTAAAAAGAGATCTAAACATTACTACCTCACCTTCCCTACATTTTTAACTGCTCTGAAATTATTTTAAATCTTATCAAAATAAATTCTGCCATTTAATATAGATTAAATGATTAAATATTGTTGAAACGGCTTCTACCTATTAGGTAATTCCTAATTTCACTTTCGTCATTAGATCTTCTTTAGATCATTTTTATCTGGTTAAAGTGGTTGCAAATTGCACTTAAACCGGCTTTTTCATGATTTTATATTGGCTTTTAACCTCGCTTAATCCGCTAAATGTTTCTTCTAATGCCTTGGTTATACTAAATTTAATCTCTTTAAAAGAAATGCCCTTACATTGAATATAAAACTCTTAAAAATACTGTTTATTTTTATTGAAATAACTTTATAGCTTCTTAAACTCTAAAGGACTATTTCCTTGTTGAACGACTTGAACAGAGCGAACCCCGTATCGGTTTTCAGCTGACAAAATCGACTACTCTATTTTTTAGGGGATATTTAATTCTGTTCAATCGACTTTTAGTTTTCCTAAAACAACTGTTAATATCCTTTAAATATTTTGTTTCATCACAATTGACCTAAGATTTCTAGTACTAATTAAGACATTTAAAAGTAGAAAATCTATTTATCCATTTACCATTTTGAACAGGAAATACTCCAGCATGCATTATTTTCCATTAATCCGACTAGCAAGTGTTAATAAGCTGTAAATACAACAAATTTTGAAATCATGAATAACGATAATAATAATCTGTAACTTTTATGTGAGAAATGCGTTCTTTACACTAATGAAAGACAAGCATCAACCATTGCCGCTGAAAAAGTATCAGCAACGACTGTAAATATTTCTGTAAAAAATACAAAATCGCTATCGTGCATAAAGTAAAAAATTATAGATAATTATCTACGGAGTTTAATTTTTTATTTGTTAAATTTATTATAAAATTGCTGTTTATAAAACTTGAATATGTTCTTTCTTCTTACGGTAGTCAATACTCCGAATTGTTTACCTCTCCTTAGCTCGTTCTTTGGTGTCTGTGTATGTGCTGTATTTTTCATCTTGCATGATATGTTATATACATTTAGCTCCATCTGGGTTTCCGTGAGCATCTTGCCGTCCCATTTCTCTTTCTGTTATGGTGAGTAGTAAAATATGTCCAATCAACTGATTGTAACGAAGGATGGAGAAGGGCGGCCCTTGCCTGTTGGCGAAAGTTGTACTGGATATTTTGCCAGCTGGTAAATATCGGTCTAGATTAGCTAACTAGTCGAGAGGGTCGGGGTTTCAGCGAAGCTGAAAAAGAAACTAACGGAGAAGGCGCCAGGTCCTCGACGTATACAAATCCTTGGGTCGGACCTCCCCAAGGGAAGAGATATTCCAGACAAACCAAAATAATAGCATAGCCAATAACAAATAACGGGATTTATTTCTGCTCTGGTTCTATAGTGCTCAATAAACGCATAAAATACACGCCAACAGTATAAACAAACCAAAAAACAATATAAATATATCATAGCAAGTACATATTATCACATATAAATATCACAAGTTGACCTAAAAAAAAAAAAAGTACTACGTAATTCAAAACTATCCAGAAGGGCGTTAGATGACTAGTTGATCGTTCCTAATCTTAAATCAAATAAATAAACGCAGAAGATGTCTGACTCTAAAGAGTAGCTGTCACCGTGAGGGGAAGATCGACATCTCAGATCAAAACCAAAAAGTTCTAAATATTAAAATATACTCCGTTAAGTGGGTGAGATCCAAGGGGTGCGAATAGCGCAAGTACAAAGTAAAGCCAACGTTCAACCCCGAGAGTTGGCTTTACTGCAAACAAAATTTAGACGGAGCGGTACCTGTACTTTATGAAATCTTATGAGAGGTGCTAGGACTTATATGAAATTCATATGGCGTTCTGAGAAGCTTCAAATCATTACTTGAGGTCATTCTAAACCCTAAACCCTAAACTTGGCTGTGAATTTAAAAACGGGCAGCTAGTTAAACACAGTAATAATCCCGTCGGCGGTAGCATAACCACAGCACAGTTTTGACAGCTGAAGCCAAAATCAAATTGATGTCAACGCGCTAGGTTGTTAAGCGTGAAAAACACATAAAAAGTGATTACTGAGGCAACCGCACAACATATCAAAGCAATCTAAAAGTGACTGTAAAACAACCAGGTAAGTATACTAAATAATCAAAAATCTAATTACGCAAGTGAAACACACAAATCGTATTACACAAAATACTGTCATCGCAATTCTAAAGGGTCATACTTATAAACACAAATCCACAGACAACACATAACTATAGCACTACAAACACCTTCTCAGTTACACGCGGCACGAGTTGCTGAGCTGGTGAACTTGGCCACTAGGCAGTTCATCGGTCACGAAGATGGCCTCGTAACGGACTGCTGATGAACCTCGTTAGATGCTACGATGCAGCGATCGCAGGAGAATGGCAGCACGCCGTGCACCGCATGTTCCAGGCAGAACACATCACACCTATACGAAAAACCATCCGAGGTAAAAAATAAGTTTCCAGGTGGGTAGTAAAAGAAGGTAAAAATACAAATTTTTAGGTAGACAACAGCGCTAAAGGGAAAAAGCCGAAACTAACCTGAAGAGTGGTGACGAATAGCCTTGCACACTGTCCGATCGGAGAGGAGGCCCAACATATCCGCTATAGAGCGTAGCGAACGCCCGGCAGCAACACGCAAAGCTCCCATGGCGTTCCAGAGGGTTACGATGCCTCACATGTTCTTCCAAAAATGAAATTAGCTATATTCAAAGCTCACGAAGCAAAAGGTGCCCAGGGAACCAACTTCTCACTACCAAATCGGGTATGGAAAAGAATGCAAATTTGCCAAGAGCAGTCTCCAATCTTCGGTTATCAAAAGTTCCAAAATTAGAAAAAGGAAGAAAAACTACAAGAATGCATGTGTGTGTGCCAAGCTGGTAAAGATAACTGTACCTTATTCCAAAAATTGAGAATGATGTTAATAATTTTAAATATTGCATGCGAAACGACAAAATGTGCTTTTGGTGTTTTGGTTGCTAATATGATGTTTCCATAATACTTTAAGAATTCTTCTATAGCACCAGATCACAAATGATTATAATTTCTTTGTTTCTCATGTTTTCAATATTAGAGTTTCTGATTTCTATAATGCCATATTTCTATTTCTAAATTTATTGTCTCAGTTTTCTTGCTATTAATTTTGCTGACAATGTTTTATATATGTACTGTAACATGTAATTCATGCTGCTCATTTTCCTTTACAATCCTTCACTTTTTATATCTAACGCTATATATCGCACCATTTCTATTCTTTCCTTTTACACCCTTGCTATTCATGTACTTACTAAAATGAAGGAAATACTTCAGATGGCGATATTCTTCGTAAAATTATGAGTCGAAAATCCTAATACTAAAATGTTGGTTTAGTTCGCATGAGCTTTCAGGAGTGGTATATCAAAGTTAAGGTACCTTTTCTGTTACTTTAACTAAACTTAAAATGTCTTTTATCTATCTCTCGTGAAGGCTTATGAAGACCAATTCAACATGTTAGTATTAAGTTTTTCAATTCGGAAACAGACTAAAACAAGATAACAAGTACCCACAAAAGGAACCAACCATGGTTAGCGGCAAACCTAAATCATATGTTCTTTAGAATAGCACATAAATTATTATTATTGTTTTAATAAATCAATAACAATACTAAATAAAACTAGTTTTGCTAAGTCCCATTAATCATAAATTACAATTTTAAGTACCTCGACAGAGATCTAAAATAAATTTAAGTTTATATAAATTTGTCGAAGCAAAAGCACTTTTAAGTTCAGAAATATCTAGCACACAATGAAATAGAAACTAAATCTTGCCGCGCTAATCTAAACTCTGAAGGAAAGAGAAGCAAAAACCGAACCAACGCACGAAAAAGGCCAGAAAAGAATTCGAAAATTAAACAGCGTAGATAACTTAAAGACCGAAGGAAAAAAATCTACTAGATTGTACGGTTCTGAACGATACGGGTTAACAAGGTCTAAGCTAGCTATTTTAACTAGCGGCAGAATATGGCGTGGTGTAAGGATCAGGCTAAGAAATGCTTCGGGCTTTTACAACTGAACAGAAGGATCAATATAAATTGGGCGCTTTGTCGTTGCTCACCACATATGGAAACAAAACTAGCTACTTAAAAATACGCCACCTACCTTTGGTGTTCCACCGCATACCTAGATTACTCGTTCGGCTAGAAGGGTTGCAAGAAGAAAACACAAGCAATTAATAGCAATTGCGACATTTATTCAAACCTAAATGTCGTTGTACCACATACACCATTTGCAATTACCCTGAAGCCATGTGACAACAATTAAAAGAATGTAGGACTATTGCCCAACAAATGAATTATAAATCACAAATAGGAATTAACTTCTAAATATTCAAACCACAAAATTTTCTAATGTTAGTAAAAGCTGACATAAGCCTTTGTCGATAAAAAACAGAGCTGATAATGGCATGTAACTACAGTTTGATTAATGATGAAGATCAGCGATTGGCAGGGGAGTCCTGTTCGTTGTATTTTCCCATGAAGACTCAAGGCGAACTTGACTGTATGATTCTCAGAATCCCAAGGTTCCCACTCAAAAAACTAGCATTAAAAGGAAGAATATTCCTGGCTACGTACAGGCGCGAATTCGGGAAACTAGTTAGCTCAAGGAAGAGCCAAAATGTTAGCTCCGGATGCTAAGCCTTTGTGAGAGCCCAAATAGCTGCTTGATTTGTGAGTCCATACTAGCGGTTTCTAGCCCAAACTAGCCCATACTAAACAGCTAAAATATTGAAAAATTAGAAAACGAAATTATACTTGCAAAAGCATTATTACGGATCATGTTCAAGGCCCAATTTAGAAAATTCATCACAGCGATTTCGATGAGCAGAAGAGCAGAGCAATCCAACCTAAATAACCAAAATTAATACCCAAAGAATAAAATTAGAAGAAACGAACTTACCAACGCTGGAAGCGCGTCCGCGAACAATGCTACAAGCGGCTTCGCTTGCTTGGAAAATGAGAACGCCTTTCGAAAAATGAATGTTATATCAGCTGTTGCACTGTTTTTACAGCCAACGCGGATCGAAAATCGACGACAAGTTCAAACGCGAAAATGTGCAGGTGTTTATCGCTCCGCACACACGCCGGCTGCGATTAGCTTGAATTCTCTTGTTACAAAATATAGGTACAAAGAAGTCCGAAAATCGGTATTAAATGCAATCTTGCGCTTTTGAAATAAAATTGAAACGAGGCGTTACAAGATCGCAGAGCATTCGGTGTTCTCCAAAGGAAAATAGGGCGCCATGTTGATCGTGTTACACAAGTTTTAGGTAAAATGTAATGTTAACGATGATGCACGACATTGTCGTCGAAACTATTAATATTCTAAATACTAGCTCAAAAGGGATGCTGTAGAGGGGCCATGGAAAGTAAGCTCGCTCATAAATCCAAAGGCTGCTATAACTAATTAGCTGGCCAAGGATGCAGGACGAAAAATTCGAAGTACCACTTTCGGCCCGCAACAGACAGTCACATGGTTTTGTCTATTATTTTTTGGATATGCAAGTTAAATAATGCCTGCTGCGTTACTAAGTCTTGTTGTCTGCTTATCATTATATTTGCCGTTGATTATTTATGGCTTATATCGATTACAGCTTTTTTGTTATGTATATACACATAACAGCTATAGTATCTCTTTTGCTATTTATGCGTTTTTCAGTCTGATTGTCATTTAATATCAACTAAGTAACATTTAAGTAAGTAACACATCAAACGTCTAAATATTAAAAATAAAGTGAATTGTACTTATAATATTAATCAAGTATGTAAGTTAGGTGATAGGATTTATGATGTTTATATAAGAAGTAATTGACTTGGTTGCCTTGGGAATGTTTTCAAAAATAAAATATTGTTTTCTCACAAGAAGATCAAAACGCTTGTATATTCCAGATTTGGAAAAAATGAATAAAATTTTGCCAGTAAAAGTATTCATGTATGGCTCTATTGAATAAATACATTGGTGGTAGAAGGGCTACAACTAAATAAGGGTAAAAAACGGTAAATAAATTCAGACAATATAATCTTCGTGATATAAAAGAAAAGCATCCGATGCACAGTTGTCACCCAAAAGCAGTTCATAAGCACGGAAATATCTACGAGGCACCTTGAACGGTAGGACCTTGAGGATATTACACCGAAACAGCTGGAACCCTGTTTCTATTCATGGAGCTGCAAGTTTCCCGACTTAAAGGAGGTTCATAGACTATTAGGTTATCGGACTGTGTTGAGCCTGAAAAAAATGCCGCTTCAACCAACACAAGCATTAAACCTCGTCCCAGCTGTGCAGCCATCGCCAGAGGCCACCGGAAGCGCACTCTGACAACCCATATGAAAGGTAGGAAAGGGAAAGGTGGTCAATCTTGTTGGAGGAGCCAATGTGTGCAAAGTGTTTCGCCGAGTTAAGGTTATTCAATCCGTCTAATTTTAAATAGATAAATTGGAAAGCTATATTTTAAATTAAAAATAAAGGAATTATAATTTATGCATAGCCCCATCTGATATAAGAGAGAATTGAATCTAAAATAAAATCAGTTGAGCTAGTTACAAACAGAACAGTTAAAATATAATTGCCTCAGTAAATAATTTACGGACACAAAACCGTTTGTCATTAGAAAAGAAATTTGGCAATAGTGTGGGATTAATCATTATAAAAGCTCAAATATAGACCATGACACAAATAAATATATTCTACGTGGTGACAATAACAAAAGCTAATATCTAAACATATGTGTTATTTAGTTTTGTGTAAAAATAAAAATTTTCCGAAAGCTGGTGTAATTTCGCTAAAAGGTATAGCCTGAAAGAATTTTTGTTTAAAAGAAGAACAGAAAGACCCAAGGTTCAAGAAAAGTGTAAATAGATGCAGCTGATTCGATTTTGTATTATTTGATTGAACTACCGAAAATAGGAGGATATATACAATAGGGCAAAATATTTTCATACAGGAAATACAAGGAAAATGTCCACGAAAATGCAATTTCATGAATTGCTTGAATATCCCCCCCTCCCCGCTCACATTGTGGGTTGTTACGCCACTGCATAGTCCGTCTTTTGTGGCCGTATGATTAATAAACCCCCATTTTAGGCCGGCGAAAGAAAAGTTGATAAAGCAAGCTGTCGGAGGCGCTTAAAAGTTTCAGTCTTTAAAAGATGCGTATCTACGGTTTCGCAAGCTTTGCGAAAACGATGTCATAATTATGTTGTTAAGCTAATGAGTATGAGCGGTTGTGGCTCCGCCTCGCCTCGATTAAGCGACCGACGATAAAAGTTTAGCTGCAAACTTGTCTTGTTATTTGCGGTACGATTATGTGTTTGCTTCGCCAAATCATTCCTTCGCTCTTCTTTTATCGCTGACACTCGTGAAAAATTGCGAGCTTAATATTATATAAGGAAGCTTAGCCCGAGGAAACACGTACATCACATCATGATTAAGTATTATTTCGGTAAAATCTACATCGTTCCGAGACTTCAATAACGTGGTTGTAGTAACCTTCACTGTGCGCTAAATTCAAAACAAGTAAGTTAATTATCGAAGATACAAAAGTTGCAATATTAGAAATCTTAAATTTAAACGTTTTGGTTAGTTTAGTGTGTGTTTGTAAATCGTAATTTTATAGTTTAAAAATAAGCGGTCGAGAATAATAGGCAGTATTACCATTACCACTAAGGTTCTACCCTTCAACTTTCAGAAACCGAGCTTGGAATGTATTTAATATACGTTTCTGTAGAACAACTCGCCGAATGCGCTCTTCACTTTTAAGGATACGAAATATATTTAGAATCGAGAAAAACATTTGAATACCTCTAATACACCAGAAAATTCCTCTTAGAGAGAATTTTATTACATTTTTACACAAAAGCGTAAAAGTAGTCATGTGGGTTTCGTGTTGTTATTGCTAAAATTACTTTTCTTCTTCAAACGTCAGTATAAAATGTGACATCATACTGCTTGATTAATGATGCTAAACTGTCACTTCATTGCCAGGGCATCTAAACACTGTCTGCCGCTCGTCAGCGGCAGATAGAATTATTATCTCCATTGACGAGATAAAGTATTTATTCTGGTTTTGTTCACAATGTTGTAAATATTTTGTAATAAACGTTTGAAGAAAAAATACTGTACGTTATTCGGAACAAAATTATCTTTATGTGGCTCGGCTGTACCTATCGGCAGATAAACCGCCCAGCCACGCCACATAATGTATAACTTTTGCTCCTAATAACATAATATACTATTTCATGTGAGTAATATCTGAATACAAGAAACTTCAGTAACTGCAAATCGTCTGATAAAGTTGTTTTTAGTGACAGGTATAATCATAAATAAAGAGTGTTTTTTAGAGGGATACAACTTTAAATTGAAATAAAACACAGAAAGATGTTTTTAATATCCATGAAATTGGCTTTATTTGAAAGATAATTTTATGACAATTATGTTTGAATATGATTTCGGGCTAGTGACCGCCGCGATTGGCGTATACATGACGTAATCTGGAGGTCCAATTTTCACACACTCTTTTAGCAGTAAATCAGGCTGTATTTCATTTCAGCAATAACGCGTCAAATTTTGGCTTTCAAGTGCTCAATTGTTTCCGGTTTATCGGCATAGACATGCGATTTTACATAACCTCCAAGAAAATAATCTAATGGCGTCAAATCGCACAAACGAGGTGGCCAGTTAACAGATCCACGAAATGGATTTTTAATACAACCTAAGTTGAAATGTGATATTTATGTTAATCTGTGAATAAATAAATAAAAACAAAATGTATACATTCATTAACAGGACGGAACCACTGTAGCGTCGTTAGATGAATGGATGGATGGATGGATGGATGAGTGGGTGGATGGAACTATGACAATTGGGTTTATTCAACACCCGGTGCTTAAATAAATTTAGGGAAACATTTCACTATATGTAGAGAATTACTATTTTTATTAGGTAAAACGTACTGTAACAACTTTTAGAGAAACGGATAGTGTATCAGACAAACAGAACACTAGTAGACCATCTGAGCAACGAACTGTCAAAATCAGAATCCTAATCAAGACAAATTAGGTACCTACAGTGATTCGAAGATTTGACAAGAAATTAATCTTAATTACAGTAGTTGCTATGTTGCTGTAAAATAACTTTAGACACTACATATTCATTCAAAGCTCTTACAATAAATACAATAGAAAAAATTTCTACTGGAACAGATATCTCGCGGATGTTTTGCACTCGACCCTTTTCTCTAATGTGGCCAACTTGGAACTAACTATAAGGTATGTCATAAATTCGAAAGTAGGCAGAACACAAAAAAAGTATAATGTTTTCAAAAAAATATATATTTAATTATCATAAATCCTAATACTCTTACTAAAATTTAGCTTATATACGAGTATCTCATTCTAATATTGAATTATTCATAGTTTAATGATATTATGGAACTTTTAATTACTTTGCCGCATACGTTTCAGCAGCAAATTCGGCAACCCTCAACGCCAGAAGCAAAACAGACGTAGCTCAACTTTCGTGCGCGAAAGAAATTTGGCTTTATATTTCATTATTGTACCGGCAAGAATAAGAAACCCTGCCGTTTTAGCGCTCCTTGCAGCTAGGGTCGTATTTTCCTAGCCGATAATAAATTAAAATCAAGGCAAACGCGTAAATTCCAATTTGTTGTTTCGCGCCTTAAACTGGCTTTGTATTCAAATGTAGCAGTTCGAAGGGATGTGTGCCATTTAAGAATACATCGCGAACCCAAGGTAACATTTTTAACCGCTAAACTGATTGCTCCGATGAAATTGTAAAATATAACAATATTAAGTACATTTTTCTGAAATCGTCCGTATTTTATTCACTACTGGAACATTTTGGATCAGGAAAATAAACTTTTCCTGTCTCAATACGGTAAAAGATAGACTGATATGATAATACATTTTTCACAAAAAACTTGTTACAAAAATATAATTTTTTTTTCTTTTCGACAGAAATGCAGAAATCAAACTATTTACCATGAAGAAATAGAAACAAGGCCTATTTGATATTATGTGTATTTATTGTCAATATTAGCTACTATACTTTAAATTATTTAAAAAATCGTATATTTAAGTGAATCGTGCTATTCAATAGCATTATACAGTACACGTCAAAAGTTTCTTCAAGTAACTCGACGGTTGAAGTATCGGCAGCTCGTCTACAAAGTATCACTTTCCTGACTTTTATGAATTTTACTGTTTCAAGCTTTTTGTGAACACATCGCCATTAGAAAATAACTTTCATCAATACACTTGCCTTTTTTCAAAAGTTACTTCTCAGTAGTAACCACATTCACTTTATTTTATTTATATTTAAATTATTTGTATTATACGTACATAATTTCTTAGTTTATAAGTCTAGTATATTGAAGATTAATCGAATATATATATATAAGGAATTGAATAGGAAAAACAAATTTATAAATTTTACACATATTAACGATCTAAAAGAAGTTAAAGAATAGCTATTTATGAAACAAGTACTAAACGTGAATGTTTATGCACGAGACATGAAAACTATGAAACGAAGCCGAAGGCTGAGTTTCATAACATGCCTCGTGTATAAACACTTTTAGCACGAGTTTGCATACAACATTTTTTCTACGGCCTTAAATTTACTGTTATTAATCTATAAATGTCGATTTAACAGAGGTTTGCATTTATGACAGTTATAATTTATGTCATAGTAAAGAGATGGCCGTGACCGGTGCAGGTGACTGTTTCTGCAACCGGTAGTTGTCAAAGTTAATTATCAAAGGTGATTATAATATTACAGATTTTACTGTATTCATTACATACTGTTTTAATTTATTTAAAGAACACTTTACCTCTAATAAAAGAAGTAACTAAAACAACTTTATAACCTCACTTCCAGTTTAAAATACGTAAATTCAAAACCAGCTGATTTCACTTTTAGCAAGCTCATGTATAATATGTCATTTTTAGTTCGGCAAGCCATTGGTAAAAGGCCTACTTTTAGTAGTAATCGTAGAACAACGAAATTTTATTGCTCTTTGCAAGATACAGATAGCTTGCAGCAAACACCCTCCGAAAATGAACTGACCTGAAGGCTGAACTAAGTGAGGGTAGCGACATATGGTAAAAAAAGCAATGGCTGACCCAGGTTGTATGTTGCCCAAGACGTCTTAATGGCTGAAAACCAATTGACCACGGCCCTCAGTCCCGGGCACTGTCCTAAAACGCAAACAGTAAAATAATATTGCACTTGAAACGTATATATTCTAGAATTTAGTGAAGTGACAAGGGAAGGAAACGGAAGCTGTGAAGTATTACGCCACCATATCTCAAACTGTCTCAGATACTTTTGCATACAACGGTACCTACATATCGACAATGTTTCCATCAATACGCGCTTTCGAAATGCTATCACATCAGTCAAAATGTATAGGGGGTTTATATACACCTGGTCAGAAACTCTTTCTGTTTTAGCACTTAAGTACCAACGTGTTTTGCACATATCACCCCCTGTGACCATTTTTTTTTCGTTTTTCTACTTTTGTAGTTAAAAGTGTAGCACAACCTAGTAATTGTTATTTTTCTCCAACTCTTTTATAGCTACTAAGGGTGTCATTCATATATGAATGGCACGGCTTCCCATATAAATTTTGATCACTTTTTCGTGTGGGGCCACGTCCTTAAAGTTTTTGATGATGGTATGATAGTAATAAAATACTACGAAAAAACTGAACTGCCTATTATGCCAAAATTATAGCATTAATACCTACAGCCACTATTTTACGATCGGAAAGTAATTTATGAAAATCGTAGTTTTTTGGTAACGTTTACTTCATTCAATATTGTTTTTTGTTACTTACAGCAGCCGCCTGAAATTCAGCATTGTTTTGCATAAAATCGTTATTATAACCAAAAAAAAAAGTTGACGTTAGACCCATACAACATTATATCAAAACGATTACTATTTTAATTTAAAACTTTTAAGCTGCTTAAATATACGAACGTCCATTTAAGCTATCTACAACTTTTATATATACGATATTTATGTAACTCTCAGAAATATCTTCCACCTTCGCATCTTTGCCGGACCTTGTGTATGTGTATGTGTGACGTGATACGCAATGTGTTAAGAGAACAAGTGCTTTTAATTAACAAGTCATTGATATGCACAAAATGAAGAAGCCAAAGACCAAAAAACCAGTTGAGGGGATCACCAGTCAAAGTTCGTATAATGACATCGCAGTGAAGAGGCGACCCGGGAAAGCATTAAGAATGCTATAGATACATTTCGCAGCTGATGAGTTTCCTTCAACAAGAAAGAAAAAAAAACGATCTGTGGATGACCGATGGAATCTTGAATTTAATGAAGGAACTACAAATATGTAAAACAAAAATCAGTTAGAATATAGGCGAATACACACATTTATATTACATAAAATTAAGCAGGCGAAAGAGACATTACAATAGAGAAGTACATAGAAAGTGGCAATCTTGAAAGAAACATGGCATATTCAATCTATGCAAGGGAAAAAAAGTAGTAGACATAGTAAAGAATACAAGAATGAGTATAATTACAAACAAAGATAATAAGGCTGAACAGAAATGCCTGGAGGCTGGATCAGGTGTCTATTGGTTGCACTGGTTCTTTATCCCTATTTTTTAAGCACATGAATGAGACTGCATTCACGTTTTAAGCCAATGTAGTCAACGGCACTTCAAGGGATGATAACTACCCGAAGTGCAGCCTCACACTTCAATTTTTTTTAAATGTCGATTGTGTTATTACAAAGATAAGAGGTCTATTTATACAAATAACTGCTTAGATACTAAATAAAAACATTTCAAAGTGCAAAGGTATAGTTCACTAGAACGAGTCTAATATTACAAAATAACTACTCAGCGGTTAAGCAGTATCGCTTCCTGCTTTGTTTGCAAGTACGACCGCTGAACTCTTGATTATAGGTCGTTTATTTGCGTAAGTTGCTTGGTTGCAGTTTGCGGTCTTTAAACCGGCGTAATTATGAAGCAAAGAACTGGATTTTAAATTGTGAACGATATTTCGTAAATTTTGACTAAAACTTATATCTGTTTAATTCAAAATTAAACAAGGCAGTATGGGACACTCGTAGCAAGATAAAGAGATGGTCGAAATATGCAGTGGCATTATTTCATAAAGAACGTCGATCCAAACCAGAACTGTACAAGGGCAGCTGAACACAGCAGAAACACTGAATGCATACATAAAAGAATATACCTGCAGTTAAGTAAACATATTGAAGAAAGACAAATGGAATTCAGAAATGGCCTCGTGTAAAAAAAGCTCTATTTGGCATATAAATATTAATTCACAAGGTTCACGAAGTCAACTGTGACATATTCCTTTATTGTATTGATTTAAAAAGAAACTTTTGACACAGTGGAACATGAACAACTTCTCGGAATTCTGGAGTCGTCAGGACTAAATTATACAGATATGTATAATTATCAACTTGTATTGACAACGACAAGCTATAATTGGCGAAGCAGACTCAATATTGTACCACCTTTATAAGTAAAAGGCAGTTCACAGAACCTCACCTAACTCCAAAATCTCGGCGATATGTGGTAATGAGTCCCTATTAGCAAAGATTCTTAAGTCTATTATAGTATTACGAAGCATAAACTATTTGGACTCCATCTGCAATTCCAGACAACAATTTATACAGTCAAACAAACAATCCTATACTACGACTCACTTACTTTAACCGGCATATAACTGAAGTAGCCTTTAATCCTTACACCTCCTAAATAATATTTGCTCAATTAACATCATTCAAAGGCAATTACCACAGGACTGTGCTAATTTTCACTGAAGAGTTTATTTCTGGGGCAATACCCATAATTTCTGAGAAACTAATAGATACAGTGCATGATGGAAATCAAACTTACCATTAAACAAAAGATTTGTTGTTTTTTAGTTTGATAGTTCAAATTTAGTTTTGATCATTGCAACAGTTATTATACAAGTTAATTTTGAAATAAGTGTTGTGCAGCAAAAATGAATTTAACGAGAGAGAATTTTAAAGCCAAACTACTATTACCTCAAAAGTTCCCTATCTTCGAAAAAAAGCTTGGAGGACTTCGTGCTGCATTAGGTGACCAAGCGCCTTCCCAGAGGACTGTTTATTGCTGGTTTAATAAATTTAAATTTGAAGACCAATTTCATCAGTTGCCGAAAAAAGTATAGACGCCCTGCGATGAATGACTCAGGAGGACAATTGAGTCACATAGAATTATTAGAAGCACCTTGGGTACTGGCATGGCTGCAGTAAACAATATTTTACATAATAATCGTTTGGGTGTAAGAAAAGTCTGTTGTCGGGGAATACCACAAAGTTTACCAGAAGCACAAAAACAACAGCGTGTAAAATGGTGTAAGAAAACTCTTAAGAAATACGACACAGATAGTTCTAAAACAGTTTACAACCTCATAACTGGCGACGAAAGCAGAATATATGCATTTCAACCCCATTCTAAGCGGCAGTCTGCACAATGAATGTCTCCGACAGATCCTAATACAGGTAAAGCAAAACGATCTCGAAGTGTTGGTAAGAAAATGATTGCTTGCTTCTTTTCAATATAAGGATCTATCATAACGGGCGTGCTTAAAAATAAACGTACGGTTACCGCAAAATGGTACACATCAGTATGCCTGCCAGATTTTATTCAAAAAGATCGTTTAAGGCGCCCAAACAGTGAGATCATACTGCTCTATGATAATGCTTCAAGCCATACAGGTCATCAAACAAAAGGGTTCCGGGATCAGATTTCTAAGTCATCCCCCATACAGTCCTATTACTCGTTTGAAGGAAATCAGTAGCGATGACAACAACAACCTTTATTATTTCATAAATACATGGAGCTAAGTTAGTTGGAAATCGCTAGCGGTAGTAATAGTATTTTATCTACTCCAGTGGGATAAATAACTCATTAAGTCACTCATTTGACACTATTTCCATTAGGTAATGAAGCTCATTACAACACTCAGTTATGTAATGGCTTTATTACCTAACTAAGTGGTGTAACGGCTTCATTACCTAACTGAAATAATGTTAAATGAATGGCATAATGACATTTGCCTACTAAAATATTTTTGAAAATTACAGATCTATTTCCCTTAATGCACTTTTCTCAATTTTAGGCAGTCGTAGATAAAATTGTGTACAATACATTAGTGATAATGCATCATTAATATACGTGTGTGCTTACACACACGTATATTAATGATGCTCTTATCCCACTTGTATAGTAAATAACTATTTTATCTACTCCAATGGGATAAGTTACCTATTACGTCACCCATTTGACACTATTTCCATTAGGTAATGAAGCCCATTACACCACTCAGTTATGTAATGGCTTTATTACCTAACTGAGTGGTGTAATGGCTTTATTACCTTACTGAAATAGTGTCAAATGAATGACATAATGGCATTTGCCTACTAAAATATTTTTGAAAATGGCAGATCTGACATTTCTCTACATGCACTTTTTACCATTTTAAGCAGTCTTAGATAAAATTTTGTACAATACATGTGTGATAATACATCATTAACATACCTGTGTGCTTACACACGCATATTAATGATGCTTTTATCCCACTTGTATAGTAAATAACTATAACATTACTAGCTTGGTAAAAGGGTTTTTACTGGATCGCCAGTCACCTTCTGGAGCCAGTAAAACCCGTTACCTTGCGTATTGTTGAATATTTTATTGATTCCTCGCTTGTAAATAACTATAAATTTACCATTTATTGACAATGTCAAACTGACAATCAACTAAATTCCCATCAATATGACACATACTCAGGAAGACAACTCTGTCTTTGCACGCTAGCATTTATGAGCACGGGTGTAAATTTTTACTGGCTAGCCAGTTAAGAGACATTTTCAAGCTGATACAGTGACTTGATAAATTGATGTTTACAAGCGAGGAACAAATAAAATTATTAACGGCAACTAGAACTGGCCTTTACAATATCTTCTGAGTTAAATATATGCAAAGGTGTTCCCCAAAGATGTGATTTGTCTTCCTTGTTATTTAAGGTAACCTAGAAAACCTAGTTTCAATGCCTCGAAGAAGTGAAGACGAAAACGGCGAATCGGCTAAGCTTGACTGATGATCAACTGAATCACTGCTTTGAACAATGAAAAAGTATTAACACTGCAGATAGAGGTGGGGAGTATACGATCCCATTAAATGGCTATATAATTTTTGATTAAATTGCTTTTATCACATCTGTCCCATTTTTAAATAGTAATATCTGGCAGATTTCGAGAAAATTGCAAACAAGTTGTAGCAAATTTTCTCAATTTCTTCTAAGCTTGAAAACATTCTAGGAAGTTTGCAATGAATTCTAGTAAATGTGTAAAAAAATTAATTCACGATTAAGCATACAGATCACCGTGGCTGACAACTTCTAGATTGAATCAGAAGGTACCGGTAATGTTGCGCTAAATCTCGATGTGCCATTTTTTCTACAATTACTACTATTACCTATAAGGCAGATGACAGAAAAGGTTATGTTGTGTTATATCATGACAAATCATGTACAATTTATGACAAACCTGGTTTCTCGGTTACTGATAATATTGACTTTACGGGAACCAAAAGTCACGGTCTCTAGAGAGTAGACAAACATTGCAAAGAACCAGAAGGGCTAAGGTAGATTGAAATGTGCCAGAAAAAAAACTATGGCACAAGGGACTGGATCATCTTTCTCGAAAGGATGCATCGTCTTCAATGAGGACGAGCAAAGAGTATGTATCATCTGTTTTGCAGACAAATAAACTGTTCACAAATTAGCGACGGCAAGAACAAAATTCGAACTTAATCATAGTAATTGCAGCCAGCTTAGGATTAAAGAAAAAGAAGAATGTGTTAGTACCTATAATGGGGAGCCCTGAGGACGTTGACGTTGTCTAATTTTTGTTAATGACTTTTCTAAAAACTTTTTGCGTATGTGGAAAGCCGGAAGACTAAAGTTTACCCAAAGTTTGTGGAATATTTCTTCGTTCTGACAGTGCGAGCAAATGTACCAGCAATAAGTTGAAAAAATGCTTGACAGGACAAGGTATAAGACACCAGTTAACTATCCAACAGAACGGTATATGCTGTTTGAGTTAGGGTTGGACAAAATAATCTGTCACTTATTGCCGGGCTGAAGGCTATACGGTGGTGTGTTGAAAAGATTAATATTATTCCTACTTACCTGTGTCTGGATTCAGGACTCAGGTTCATGTTCCTAAAAAAATGTGCAACTTGTGCAAGATGTCAGCCACATTTACTTTTGTAGAACGCCAATGTCATTAATGTTGAGGTGTTGAAGTTGATTGTAATGTATGTGTCGAGCCTGCATTTGTCCAACTGGAGCAACATGTTATCACTGCTAGCCATATTAAATGTCGAGACAGAGACGGAAGGGCATGTGTCTACGAAGTCGAATTCAAGTAGCAGTAGTAATGACTATGCTGACTTGAACTATTGCATAAGAGTGCATAAAAGTGATGACAGAGACGTCTTCTGGGGTTTTGAAAATGAGTTATCAGAGAAATTGAGAGGGGACAAATATCCCAATCGTATGAAGAAACTTAATCGAAATGATGATTATGAGTACCTTCTTTTTGCTGTAGGGCTACACGATTTTAACACTATTTGCTATACATGTGGAGTGTTGAAGAAGACTTAGCCATCGGTTCTAGAGATTAACTTGTAACAAAGGTCCCCACTGGTAAAGTAGCTGAAGGTGCTGTAATATAATCTAGTGTGTAAATAGCGATAAAAAATCCGCCATCAGAAAAAAAAAATTTCGTACAAATGTTTTACGTATCGAGAGATCCAAAAAAAACTGTTTCTCAGCAGGGTGTGGAATGAAAAGTCACGTCTTTACTTGTGTCAGCTGGAATCCACTACATAAAATCGTTGGTCTCTTTGTATCTTTGGTCACTAGCTTCTCCGACGATACTGGACCGATTAAGCTGTATGGTGGCTTAAAATGTTGCTAATTGTTAAACTTAGATCGTAGGCCGGTTTTTATTTAAAAAAAAGGTTTTAATTAGATTATTTAATTAGCAAACTAAGCGTAGCTCAGGTGATTCATTATATAGCACTACAGCAGCGCGTCGTTCAACAAAGTTCCGTAGCTTAGCGGTAGAATGTTCGCCTGCCACGCGGGCGGCTCGGGTACGATTCCCGGCCAGGCCATCTTTTTTTTTAAGTTTATATTAATTAATCTCTCCTAAATTTGCGAACCGAAGCGTAAATAATAATGAAACGTCATTTTTAGGAGCAGAAATCTTTTAACAATCTGACAGATTCGTATAGAAAATGACAACTAATTATTATCTGACACAAGTAAAGACGTGACTTTTCATTCCACAGCCTGCTGAGGAACAGTTTTTTTTAATCTTTCGATATTATTTTTCTCATTTTATAGCTGAAACAAAGGACGAATAATTTTTATTTCATAAATATGAACTGTACGATACTGCTTGCTTTCACGGACGCATTTGTGCCAGATCGAAACGGCTCTCAACTTTTCAACAGTTTATAGGCTGCAGTTGGACCACCAAGAAATAGGTCGAAAGATAAGAATGTTTTAACATTCAATGAAGCATGGCCGCGTTGGGGAGCATATTCGGATGACCGTGTGTATAATTGCGACAGAAGAGACATTGAAGTTTTCGCAAAATAACTTAAATAACTATGCTATTTATGATCTATTTTATTATACTTACTGGTAAATGTTTGCATATATTGCAATAATATGCCTTAATGACGCACGCATATATTTATCTCAAACAGTGGAGATGAAAGTTTTTTGGCCGAATTATACACTTAGACGAAAAATTTAAAAAAAGATATTTGATTCGGTTCATCATATTTGATTAGCCTCTAACGTTTAGTAAATTTTTCACTATTGCACATTTGCCAGTCCATATGCGAAATATTTATAAAGCGGTATATCAGAATCTGTTTTTGTCTGTGAGGGGATGGAATGGATTTTACGTTCGGTCGTTGGCTCTATCAAAAAATTCTCCACAAGACGCCACTGGCTAGTTGATTCCTTAGCAACTTGTTCTATATTTTTTACCAAATGGGTGTGGCAAGACTCTCATTATCGAATAGGTCCTGAAAATAGTACCAACTATAAATTGATTTGATAATTACACTCATGTGTAGAAAGTTTACTTTAAGTTTTAAATCGGATAAAATGTTGTTTAGCTTTTGCCGCCGTGACAACAAATTTACAATAACGAATTTGTTAACTTCAGTCGGTAACCTGACTCGACAAACTGGCAGATATAACGACTTGTCCTACGACTTGATTACTCTATCAGTGGCAGTTTGTCTTGTGAAGTTACCTGAAAATTAAATTCTTCTAAATAATATATAGGCCAGTCATTTAAAACATCGTAGGTCGCAAAAAATTGCACTGCGCTGATTTTTTGGTATGTTGTAAGGATAGATACCAATCGTGTAAAACCAAGTTTGCAGCTTCGAAAGACCTGTGCTAACTGCGTGGTGCTCGAAAAACCTTTTTTCTTTGGACTTTTTTTAGTTTTTGGCTTATTACTTCTAAAAGCTGTATCCTACGAAAAAAGTCGCCCTATACACTTTTAAAAAATTTTCTACAATTTGAGTATGACATGAGCTTTGTAGGTCGAATACGTCCAGAGATACAACGCTTCAAAGATTGGCTATTTTTTTCAAAAAGTTCGAAATTGTAGTTTTAGCCACCTTCCGAGCAGAATATCGGTTAAAATGCTCATCCTACAAGGAAAGTCATGGGAAATAAAGTTGTAGAGCAGTTACTTAGCTTTAATTTAAGTATAAGTGTAACCCTATAGGTCCAATAGTTGGTTGGAGGCCCTGAAGTGAATTGCCACATGGCACGAGAAATGGGATGTGATGGAGTCAAACAAATAACTGGAATGTCGTTTGGAAATGTTGCATTTAAAAGGAAAGACAAAGTACGAACCTTGTCAGCAGCCACCGTCAAGGTGCACAACAAGCAGGTTGCTATAGACCCTCTAACAATATTCCAACGGTTATGTATAACGAAACAGTCTGATGCCGACCTAAAACTCCACTTTACATACGAGTTGGCCCCGTATCCCATGGCTCTATTCTCCGAAGAGGGAATGCGAAAAGGAACAAAATCATCATTCTACTCTGCCTTCACGCCCCTCCCAGAAAACGTCGCTGTTGGAAAAAGTACGTTTGTTGTAGTGGACGGAGGGTACTTGCTTCACAAGGTTATATGGCAACGGAACAGCTCAGTGAGCGAAATAGTAGCTGCTTACATTACCTACACGTTCAACCATTTTGGGAAAAATGTGTCAGTTGTATTCGATGGCTACCCAGAAGAGGGGGCTGCTAGGAGCACAAAGACAGCAGAGAGGCTACGTCGTCCAACCCAAAAAACAAGCAGCGCTTGATCAACTTCATCTGCACTGGATTGGATAGCCAAGGGATCGAAACAAAGCAAGCCCCAAAGGACGCCGATTGCCTCATTGTGAGGGCAGCATTGGAGAAGAGCGAGGAGTACGAGCACGTCATAATCGCTGGAGAGGATGTCGACCTCTTGGTGCTCCTTAATGGATTGGGCTCCAGCATACAAAATGTTTTCTTCCAAAAAAGTGGTAGGGGTGGAACCGGTTGTGAGCAGTTCTCTTCAACATCATTCATTCGAGGAGAGCTCTCATTACCCCCTGGGATAGAGTTGTTCCTTCACGCCTTCACTGGTTGCGACACCACCTCTGCCCTTTTCTGGCAAGGAAAAACGAAGATGTTAGGCGTCCTTTCAAAACAGCCAGACCTTCTTGACGCGGCTACCACGTTTCTCAACCATGACGCCACTCATGAGAAAATAGCCTCTGCTGGCAATAAATGTCTCGTGGCGCTGTATGGTGGGGGAGAAGACGACTCTCTCCACGGCCTGCGTTACGGGATATTTGTCCGATCTGCTGCCAACGCCAAAGTCCACCTCTCTCGTCTGCCCCCAACCGAAGAGGCTGGTACCCAACATTCCTACAGAACCTACCACCAGATGCAGAAGTGGTTAAGAGTAGATAAAGAGCCCACCAACTGGGGGTGGACAAGGAACCAGCAGGGACTGACACCGGTGACCTTAACCAAGGAACCAGCGCCGCTAACTCTACTGAAATTCATGTCATGCAGATGCCAGAAAGGGTGCAGAGGAGGGAGCTGCTCCTGCCAGAGAGCAGCGCTGAAATGCTCTGTTCTCTGCAAAGTTTGTCAGGGGAAGACCTGCCTGAATACTCCTCCCTTAGCCATGGCTGAGTTGGATGAAGAGACGACGTCGACGACGTTTTACCACTAGTATCTAGTAGTAGATCTAATCCGACATTAGAGGAGTCTCCGGAGCCCCAAGAAAAGCCGCCTGATGAACCTGGGCCTTCCAAACGAACACGACTGTCTCGTTAAGTGCGTAAAGGTAAGCCTAATATTACATATCTACTTCTTTCTTGTAATTTATTATAAAATTGAGCTGAGGTCCCGCCATCACTTCACGTTCAGCATTTCACATCCCAGGTCCCCCAAACTATCAAAATAATTTTTATACAATTTTGATAACTTTATACCTTATTATTAACTGTACTCAGTTTAATTTTGCATGATATAAACCATTTTCCACTGAGTTATGTCTTTATTATCATTTACAAAAATTCTGCAATTCGTCAGGCTATATTTCTTTAAAAATCCGTTTTCCTTAATTTTTCGTTTTTTCCTGATAACAAGGGAACTATTGGTTCTACAGGGTTACGCTTGTGCTTAAATTAAAGTTAAATAACTGCTATATAATTTCATTTCCTCGTAGGATGGGTATTTTAACCGATACTCTACTCGGAAGACGGCTAAAACTACAATTTTTGAAGTGCTGTATCTCGGGACGTATTGGACTTACGAAGCTGCTGTAACGCTCAAATTGTAGCAAATGTTGGCGGACACTGTATATAACAATAAATCAAATTTATAAATGTAATGTTATTTTTGTAACATTCTATAGGTAACTGTGCAACATTAATAACAGGACCTCCATTTCTTGAAAAATCCGTTTTCCCTAATTTTTAGTTTTTTCCTGATAACAAGTGAACTATTGGACCTATACGGTTACACTTATACTTAAATTAAAGCTAAGTAACTGCTCTACAACTTTATTTCCCATGACTTTCCTCGTAGGAGAAGCATTTTAACCGATATTCTGCTCGGAAGGTGGCTAAAACTACAATTTCGAACTTTTTGAAAAAAATTGCCAATCTTTGAAGCGCTGTATCTCTGGACGTATTCAACCTACGCTGCTGTCACACTCAAATTGTAGAAAATTTTGTCTACTTTAAAAGTATACGGGTAAAAGGTAAAAGGATACAGCTTTTAGAAGTAATAAGCCAAAAACTAAAAAAAGTCCAAAGAAAAAAGGTTTTTCGAGCACCACGCAGTTATCACAGGTCTTTCGAAGCTGCAAACTTGGTTTTACACGATTGGTATCTATCCTTACAACATACCTAAAAATCAGCGCAGTGCAATTTTTTGCGACCTAACGCGATTTTTGTGTCTACGGTGACTGGCCTAATATGATAATATCAAACCTCTTGTGTATTTGATACACAGGATCAAACGTCAAATTTATATTTAAGTATAAATATAGTTACATTCACAGCTTAGGAACTATTCTCAGCGCCTCTCGAGAGTGTTGGGAGACCCGTTAGTATAAATCAAATTCTTGGTGCGTCTATTGCTTTCTCTAAATCCATTTTTATTTTAAAGTATAAAAGGTTTATATCATTACTCAGCAAATATTTAGTAACCGCAATATATGTTTAGAACATTTGTAGTAAATTGCATTCTATTTGAAATATGTTTCTATAAACTTCAGCAAGATTGGTATAAAGTTGTTGAAAATTGTTTTTGTTCGGCAAACGGCAAAATTTATCGGGGGGCGGAGTACTAATTAATTTCGAACTGACGTCGCCTGGGAAAAGCTGTTGGAAATACAGAAATATCCAAATGGCATGATTGGTGGGATATTCAAAAACTAGGGTATGCGATTGGTAGTTTTGAATGTGAGAGAGGCAAATGGACAGTTTGGCTATGCGAATGTTTGAACATATGAGTTAGTCTTAAGCAACATTTCAACCTGTACAGACGTTACTATTTTAAATTATATATATTTTATTAGTTGTTGTGTTTTATTCCTGCCGACAGTAATCAGAAGTGAGATAATTGTAACACATAACTGTGTGGTGTAATGAGCTTCATTACCTAACGGAAATAGTGTCAAATGAGTGACGTAATGATGCTTTTCAGAGAAGAGAAAATTAATTGTGGCTCGTTTGTGGCACCCAGCTTCTGTAGGACTTGAAAATATTAACAAAATAGTAATAACAAAACATTATAAAGCAACTAAGACACGATTTTCCGCCCGGAAAACAAAAACTCCTTTCTGTGGGAACTGCCAGCTGAGAAGGTAAAAACCCATTAGTTCCCACAGTATGACGCAACGACATTTGTGCTCCTAATCGATTGATCATATATTTTTCTTTCGACGAATTTAGGCTTCAGACACGAACCTGTATTCGCCCACATGCAGCCCAAGTCATTGCCTGTTATTCGCTACTAAAATGAGTAGTTCTCTTCAAGCACAATTATACAGGGTTCGACTGCGTAACCAAATGCCGAAGTGTGTTCAGTCTGAGCTGTCTGTGTAGTCGCGCACAGATTTAAACACGATCGGATGAGTATTCCAGAGGCTCATTTGCTCTCAAAAATAGACTAAATCAATATCGCCTGTATTAGCATCCATAGGCTGCGAAATGCGAACGGCGACACAATTTAACTTTAATTTTAACCGTATCCTCATTGAACTTTACAGCCTGCGTTGTTTCGTGAAACAACTTGTCTCTAACGAATTTTCCTTCCTGTTGCAGGAAATGAGCTGTCTTTCGAACCGAAGCTCAGATAACATTACGCGGAATAACGATAACAGATTAATGGCTTATAAAATTGCTAAACTAAGCGAATTGATTTAGATAATAAAGCCGGAAGTGCATATTTGCGAAATAGAGAGCGGCGATGTGATTGTAGTATTCGACTTTCCTTTATAAAGTGTGTGAGTGAACTTTACAATATTGTATTGATAAATGATAATTACTGGTTATTGTACTAATTCTTAAACGTTAAGCCAAGCTGAAGACATGATACGAGGTGTGACCAAATAATACTACAATTAGGCAAATTAATAAAGGTTTATTAATTAAATTACAAAATAATATCACTTAATCCTTTTCGGGCCTTTCTAATTACACACTTATTTCAATATTGATGCCACTTCCCAAAACAATGCTATCTCTGCTATCGAATCAATTCGTTTACCTTTCATAGCCGATTTGATTTCTATAAGGAGCTACGAATATACAGGGTTGTCAAAATTCTTGTATCTAACAAAAACTATCACATAGGAAACTATGTGTAACAGAGGGCGTTGTCGTGGTATAATCCAAAACCATTTGCTATCTATCCGGTCTTTTTCAGGGCACATCATATTTCACAACCGTTCTAGTAGTACTCACAGCTAGTAGTACCTCTAAGCAGAAACTCCACATAATTCCATCAACATCTATAAAACTATCAACAGAGCTAAGTTGAACTTTTCCATTGTGAACTCTGAACCTTGCTCTAAGGATCATAACCGTTATTCACGATTTATCCCCTGTTAGAACATTGTTCAAAAAGTTAGGATCTGAAGCCACACGGTCACACAATTCCAACGAATTGAACAGACGTTTCTGCTTTTGTTTAATTAATAAAGTGTAAGGAATAAATTTTGTTCAATCCTATTATTGAAAATTACTGTTTCTTACTTAGATACAAAATGTGAAAGCGTTTGTTTTGTCCATTCAAACTATTTATATAGCAACGGGTGGGCGAAAACAGTGAGTGAAAAAAAATCACTCTCTCATTTTGTCAATACACATTAGCTGACCATTCAACCAAAATTTATTCATAACACTAATACACATCAACAATATTGCTTATAAATATGAATGTTACCATTATAATTGTTAAAAATCGGTTGATAAATATCAGGGAATTGATTTTTCGCAGACTCTTCGGGTTCAACTTCCCAACCTCCGTGTCTTTTAAGGGTCAGGATATCAACAGAGGCATTTGCCAATAGTGTTGCCGATGTACGCCGAAAGCAATGTCCTGTATATAGGTCGACATCCTTGATTTGCAGGTAGCTTGCTACTATTCTAGGTATTTGAGATAAAGTATTTTTTCCACGTCTATTAAATAATACGCTCATTCTTGTTGCATATTAAATTGAATGGTAGCATAAATTCTTCACACTGTGATTTATTACAAAGAAATCACTCTAAATTAGCCAATTACATCCTTTGATTTTTAAGAATCCACGCTAATATGAAAAAATCACATTGCTTTTTGAAAATAACTAACCGAGCGTATCGCAGCAACCTCCTAAAAGTCGCCATTTGAATCGTCAAATACACCAATTATTTATTGCTGTTGGCTGGCATAATTTTTATTAATATAATATTTACCATGGACGTTAGTAGTGATATTGATAATAATCTAACATGTATTAGTCCCGAAATTCGGGAAATACCACAAGTATCCACAATGAATTTACTGCCGAAAAAATAAAAAAAGCAGTATACTCAAATTTATACAACATTTATGGAATGGGGACAATCCAATAATGTAAGTTCTTTTTCGGAAAACATTCTCCTAGCACATTTCACAAAACTTTCCGAAAAATACAACCGTCATCTTTATGGAAGATATACTCCATATTAAGAAGTACATTAAAAGTTAACAATGAAATTCCCACTGAAAATTATCTAAAATTGCCGAATTTCCTTAAACGAAAAGAAGAAGGAGTTCAGGCGAAGAAATCGAAAATATTTAGGGCAGAAGATATAAATAAATTCATTACAGAATCTCCGGACAAAATCTCTGAAAAAAGGCAACAAATTTAATTGCTTTTGCCTAAACTTAAAATTTTTAAAGTTTTTTTTAAGGTTGCATTAATCGTAGGAATAATGGGAGCTTGCCGTACTCAATTAAAATGGAAGATATTCAAGACCCTAAAAAAACTGAACACTAAAACAAAAATTATTAGACAATTTACTGTGACTGGTAAATTTTATATAATATGCAAAAAGTATATTGCGCTACGCCCAGCTAATGTAGGGTCTACCCATTGCCCTTTTGCTGTAACGTAACAATTTTCTCTCTTTATTTAACTATGAGGAATTGGACGAAACAAAAAATCTTCAATTTTGGGTCAGATCCACTTTAATTATGGCTTGTTTTATAATATCGTCAATGTGACATTTGTTCAAAATAATGAATAACGCCCAATAACAAGCAAGCGAGCAAGCTTAAAATCTTATTTTGAACGTTAGGGAAGAGGAGAAACGTGGGATTACATAGGTCTAAATTGTCTTGGTTTGAATAATGTGCTATTTAGAGCATCCCTTTAGTTAAAGGTTAGGTGTATGTCAAACATACGTTTTAAACGTTATGTTTTGTTATTTCTGACGTCACGGAAAAAGGGTAATGTGTAGACTTTAACAACTCCTTCATTTTTCTTAAACTACCAACACGGCAAATGCACTGTTCAGAAAATTGGAATCAATGGGTAAACAAATAGCAACCTACTTAAATTTACCGAATGCAAATCTGTACCCCGGACATAGATGCGTAGATCTTCTGCCACCTTATTATTTGATGCAGGTGGAGATATTACAGTCTCAAACGACATGGAGGCTGGAAGAGTACCCCCGTAGCTGAAGTCTACGTGGATAATTCAGTGACAAATAAAATGAACACGGCGAACAAAATTTTTTAAAAACTCAATTGCAGCATGCCCTGGATAACCTGAATCAGTTGGCAGTACTTTGACTTGATAAATCATTTATTTTCTTACGAATATTAAAATAATAAATCTGGCAATGTGGTGGCAAGTAATTGTCGAACTGACACTGACAGAAAAAAAAAGTTGCATCCGCTACATTACCGAATCAGTTAGTCCAACAAGAAAAGAAAAAATCATAGCTAATTCTGTCCCAAAAGGGTCGTGAGCGGGTTATATGTCTATTTTTTTCAAAAACAAATCGAGTGGATTTAAGCATCGAAAATGTAGACCATAAGGGAGGGGCATCTTATTTTTCTGTTAATCCATTGAAATAAGCAACCACTTATTCTTCAATTACAACATTTACGTTTCTGTTTTCCATCCACGACCGAAATTTTTCCAACTCCTTGACGTACATGTTTTTAGATTTTTGAGGGAGTAGATTAAATGTGGCTGCATTAGCTTTTTCTAGAATCTCATCGAGTACAAATACACCGTTTTCTTTCTCCATTTTCTCTAGGAAAAAGACATGCACACACTTTTGCGATAAAAAATTATAATTTTTTCTATAGCACATGTTAAAGTGTGCTTTTATCAACTCAAAACAAAAGGTCAAGTTTTACTTTAACAGCAAGGGTAGATAAAGTAGCACTTTAACATCAAGGATAGATAAAGTAATTTAATTTTCTAACTTTTGTTTAAATTAAATATCACAGCTTCGTATTATCGTAGCAACCCAATCTAGCTACTGACATTTTGAAATGTGATTGACTGTCATTATTTTCTTTTGAAATTGTTAAAGTTCTTGCTATAGAAAAAAAATATTGTATTATACACGACGATAAAGTTATTTCTATCCACTCTTGAATCATTAACGTCTCGACTTCGTCTCGACGTTAAACGATTCACTCGTGGATAAAATTTAACTTTATCGTCTTGTATAATAAATTACTATTGTTGACAAATCAATTGCTTGTTTGATGACAACTATAATAACGAAAACTGCCTCCTAATTTTTTTGCAATTATAAAAATTAAAATTTATTTTATTCAATTTTTAATAGCAGGATTGAACAAAACACTATACAGCACTCCTGGAAAACTAAATCACTCACTTGTGTGTCGTTCCACACTCGGCTTCGCCTCGTGTGTAATCTCGACACATACGTGAGTGAAACTTTTAGTTTCTCCACTCTTACTGTAATATACTATTGCACTATGTTAGGCTATTTTAGATTTTAAATTACATCGCGAATTTTTAAGCTTATTGTTGGCAGGAGCGATATGTTAGTTTTGGTTGTCATCGCGGCTTATTAATACGCGAACCTATCGGCTGTTACCCTTCAGTCCAGG
Organism: Agriotes lineatus; assembly: GCA_940337035.1. Classification (NCBI taxonomy): domain Eukaryota; kingdom Metazoa; phylum Arthropoda; class Insecta; order Coleoptera; family Elateridae; genus Agriotes; species Agriotes lineatus. The sequence continues at coordinate 36,605,907 of OW679194.1, read as the reverse complement.
ACATCACTTAGAAGTCGCAACTTGTTGGCGGATGTGGCTCTTCATGCTCAGATTTAACTGCCGCCTTATTAACCTTGTTTTATTATTGTGGATGAAGGCCGAAATGGTTCCCATTTGAGAGGGCTGAAAATAAGCAACGGAGTAAGACGTGTGTTAGTGGACCAGACCCAATTACGTAGTTTTACGCAATGCGATCGTAGTTAAAGTAATATTTTTTCTCTGAATGCATCATTGATATTTCTCTGGATTTTTCCTAACTTCAAAATACTTATTCCCGGTCGAAACGGCCGTATCTATAATTAAGTCCCGTCGGCCAGCAACCAACGACGTTTACGCTAAATTGCCATCTTGGTGGTTAAATTTAATCGCCAGGTTCCACTATGTCTACAGTCAAAGCGATCGTTTTTAGTGCTTCACGTCAGATTCCAGCTTTTCTGCCGCCCAGGAGATCTTCTCGTGGATCAGTTAAGCTTCCAAGTCTAGTTATAGCTCCGTCTGTCGCATCAGGTGAACTTTTAGTAACTGGAACTCTTTGAATTTAGTTACATACTTCAAGCTGTAGAAGGGTTTTGCCACCATGTCGGTATCGTACCACTACATTACGTTATAACTACTTCCTGTTCTGTATAACTTCTGCAAATCATCTATTTCCTAACTGTTATTTATCTTCCTTACACGTAGCTAGAATAATAAATTACAGGTTGTAATCCGTGACGTCATCGTTAGGGCACTTTTCTCATTGTAGCAATAAATTGAATGGCGAGGTAGCTTAGGCTGTCCCCCAAATATTTTACCTCAAGTTTGAGGATAGATTTGAAAGTGTCCGAAATGACCACGCGGGGACTGATTTCTTCAAAATATTAGTTATGCTACTATATTATCAACTCTTGCGTATAAAGCGACAAAAAGTTGAAAATCGATCTGTGAAATAGTGTGGTTTTGGCAAACATTTAAGTTGAACAAGTTCGTGTGTTTTCAAGTACGGATAAAATTAAATTTTGAGCCATCATAAGATGATTTAATTTAGAGGAAACATCTGCAACGGACATCAAAATTAGGTTGGCTGCTGTCCTGGAAGATTCATCGTCTTCATTATCCAGTGTGAGTTACTGGTGGTGGAATTCAAATGTGGCCGCACACAGACAAACGATGAATCACGTTCCCGACGTCCAAAAGCGGCTACCACACTGGAAATCATTAACAAAATCCGTGATATGATTTTGTCAGGCCGTCGAATAAACGTGCGTGAGATTGAAAACGGCGAAAGCATCTCCAATGAACGAATAACTAATATTTTTTTACACCAAGAGTTGGACATGAGAAAACTTTCTGCACGATGGATACCGTATTTGCTCAAAGCAGAGTAAAAGCGCATACGGACCCGAACATCAGCCAAATGGTTGGAACTGTTTATAAAGAATACATTAAATTCCAAGCAACAATTTATAACGATGGACGTGATGTGAATCCATCACTACCCTCTGGAATTTATAATACAATCAAATAAGAGACTGGGCACCATTACTTTGAAAGGTAATAACTTCAGGTTTTGGAGACTGCTGCAGGTGAAGACAAGTTAACTGCATACAGTCAACGCGTGGCCACTTTATGACTCCATCCCAAATTGACTTAGAACAATCTACGCTTTCAGAATAGATCTATCTACTTTTTTGGGCGTTTCTGGTGTTAAACGCACAGATCAAGTGGCCCATCTACACAGCCCTTTTTAAAATTACTTCCACCCTAACAACTTCCGTATTTCTTCAGGGTGGCGGCTGTCTTTCTATAAAAATTCTACTTATTCACAGTACATCTTTCTCTATCTCTTGCTCTTGACCTTCGTGGTTGCCATATTCTTTCATCTGCCCCCTTTGTTATCATTATCTTTCTTATGCCGTCTGCAACTGCGTTCCACTTTTTCTCGCTGTCGAGCATTATCGCCGTGATATTTTTAGGTGTTATTCTGTCTTCAGTTCTTTCCATTATCATATTCCTTTCTTCTGTGCATCTTGCGCAGTAGAAGATGATGTGTAGTATCTACTTCTTGGCATTTGCTCTCAACAGTGAAAATACTAGGACATTTTTAGAACATGAACCAACGGCTCCTCTGGATCACGTTCTTATAGGGATACGCAGCGAAATCTATTTCATGCAGAACTGCAATAGAATACCTAAATGAAAGATTTCTTGATGGGTGGATTAGTCGATGTGTAGATCAATTCCACAGCCTTCGCGTTCCCCAGAGTGCAACCCTCTAGATGTCATCCTATAGGAGCGCCTAATGACTCTTATTTATGCAATTTCAATAAATACTGGAAAGCAATTACGAGACCACATTATCAACAACTGCGAAATCTATAATATAATTTTCCTTAATGTGTGTCTGTGGCACAAAATAAAATCTCACGTTCCGGCTTCACAGGTGTTTATATTTGTTTAGGTTTTGTTTTTCTTATCTTAGCGCTCGGATCGGAGCTTGACCTTTCGGGTATTATATTTCACGTGCGCGCCGATTCAAGACTCGCAGCGCGTAACGCGCGGTTTGCTTGTTTTAAATAATACGCCAGAAATATTTAAGCGTGTTAGATAGTCAATCGTTACACGGTTTTTGTTAACGCTGGAATTTTTTAACAATTTCTGTAAACAACAAATATACGGTACCCTCCACCTCAGAAAAGCGCCCTGCGGTGCTTTCCAAGAATACTTCGACACTCAGCATCACTCCGTTTCGCTAGTACAATGAAATGTTGTGAACCAGTTATTTATCATAAAAATTGTCCATACTCACTTCACTCCGCTTCACAGTTCAATGTTATGAATCAGTCTATTGTTATAAAACTATTGATAGGCGCCCTTCAGTGCTTTCCAATAGTACTTCGGCACCTTATCTTTGAGCTTATTATCAAATTGAATGTGTTATTAATGAGTGTATTTAAGAAATTAGTTGAATGCTTTCTGCTTTCTGTTCGTTATCATGTAAAAAATAATAAACAACAATTTATTTTAAAGCTTAACCAAAACAAATTTATTAATTATTTCATTCCAACCATATTTTAACAAAACAAAAAATTAATTTATGATTTTAACTTAAATACTAAAAATTCGCAAATCTAACCAATTCAACTTTGTATATGTTGTGTGCGATTCTTAAGAAACCGTTTTTACAAAAAGACTTTTGAACAAGTTTAATTAAATTATTTTTTTTTGTAATCATCATAATCATCAGTGTGTTCGTCCTATATGTTTACATGTGATTATTATTAAGGAAAATAACAACAACCGGACGTATATGTACATTTTGAGGGCTGGTAACTATTGTTTGGCTCATGGAAAGTGGGTCACACCCATGGCATGTGGTTCACTCCCATGGCACGTGGGTCATACGTGGGAACTTAGAATAGATTAACGGTCAGTTTTGAATTGATGTCGGTATATCGAGACTTGATTTTTATTTATATGTCGGTTTAGCGAGGTTTTAGTGTTGTACGACAATCATCAGAAAGTGCCATATCCTTGGATTTTTGCCTTCGACCATACCTTAAAAGTTGATGTTGTCTTCATTTTTGGACGACATATCGTATGAAAAAGATCCAAGACTTCAGGAAGGTTCCTGGCGACTGGAATCGTGTACACATACGAACATACGTACACGGCACAGCACGTTTAGGCACCCTCCAATACGAGCGAGGGATCTAGTGCGCTGGGGTCTTCACCAAAAGAGCCGAACAGCCGAGGAGGAGATTTGGTATAGTGGGTTCATTAGTCGGTTGATACGGAATTTTAGAGATATTGGAGTGGTTTTCGATATGAGGGAATTTCAATATTTCTTACACTTTGTGTCGAAGTATAAAGTAGTTTTGTTGGAGAATCTTTAATTTTTCTGCATCAAGTATTAATAATTAAATAAGTCGTAGCTCCTAAGGAGTACGATTTCAAACCAACGTTTACGTAAACCTTTTTCATCCGTACGAGAAGCTTAAACGGGTCCCAAATTTTTACCACTTATTTCAGGAACACCCTTTTTGTTGGGTGTAGGGTAAACTTGGTTCACGCGCACTGCGGCCTCAATGGGCCTATTGTGCTACCTCCAAGTCATGTGTGGGTATATGATTTGTGTGTAGTCTTGTTACTCTACCTCATAGACCAATCTTCAGAGGAGAGCGACGTGAATTGTAAACAAACGTCGAATGGTCACTCGGTTTAGTACATATTCAGTGGACTGCGGAAAAAGTTCCTCCTATCCATGGATTCGAACGGAGAACTTACTTAATGCAAGCCCGAAACCCTATCCACTGTGGCACCGAGGTGGATCTAGAACCACCCTTACATGTTTATCTGTGTTAAAGCATGTTGAACTCAAGAACCTTTAAAGCAATTTCATTAACAACTTTTATAAACAAGGAACAGACAGTAAAGCGTACCTCAGAAGAGTTTTCAAACCGTTACTTATGAAATATGCACACGGAGTTTGATGAAAGATTGCTTGAAATATTAAGATAAGATAATTTTTCATGAGGTAAAAACCAGTTACGATTCTTACAATTCTTGTCATTTATTCGGCTTAGTTGCAAATAGTATTAACGAAAAAATAATACGATATAAAGTAACTACCTACAACAAACTTCTGAACTCGAAACAACTCCGGGTTTCATGCCTGGAAACAAGGCTAATCACTGTCTATATAATATGGGTAAACCTCGAATTCTACCTAATTAAGCTTACAGCAGCTAGCTGTACCCAACAATCTTGCTTGATATTACCAAAATAGAAATTTATATATAGCATCTTTCACAAACTATACTAGCTTAGTTCCAATTACATAAATAAATTGGTCTAACCTATCGAAGCCTATAATACCGATGTGGCCACAATGAGATAGCATTAACAAACAGATTCTGTCTTAGGTAAGAAAGAGATAGCCACACAAAATGGTATTTTAGTTAGCATTTAGTATTTTAGTTGACATACGTCATAGTTTTTAATTATTAAGAGGAAGACTCAACCTACTCAAATATGTTTTTAATGTTTATCCTTTTTTTACTGAGAAATTAAATTTATTTTCTTCTTCGTTGTTTTTATATACATATTGGTGGAGAATCGTCAAGACCACATTGATCGCTTTCTTCGACAGTTAAGGCATCATTCATAACGAATTTGTGTCACCGGATGTCACCGCCTCTAGCTTACAAGGGTGTCATATAAGGGTTTTACTGAAGTGCACTCGTGTGCGGCGTATTTGGCAGTCTCCGGCAGATGATATATTTTTCACGACAATTATCGGATGCATTCTTCGTTAATTTTGAAGTCCGTTTAAGCGAAGAAAACTGTAGCAGAAAAATACCTATATTTGCGGGATCTGCCTCAAGGGAATGTTATTGCCGAACCGAATGGACTTCATGGCAACAAATTTGAATAGACACTTATATCGTCTACGTCAACGGTGCGCAGAAGTCGAGCGAGATTACTTCGAAGGGCGCTGGAAGTTCTTTCAATTATACTATAAATAAAACTTTGAGTTTGTAACCCAGACTAATCGATAACAATATAATTATAGAAACCTGTTCAAAGTTACTTGAATTATGATAACTTTATTTATGCTACTTCCACTATATAGCAGACAAACGTAACGTTGTTCTATGTAACATTTATGTAGCTATGAGTTTAGCTCGCCATAATTTTCTGTTGTTTTGCGCTGTTTCTCTTCGCTGTAATCTCATCTCATCTCCCTTATCAAGGGGTTTTTAAAGCTTTGAATTAAATACTGATTATCTGTAATTTTAACATTTTGATAAATAAAACAAGAAAAGGAAAATAAGTTTATATTTTTTCTAAAAAACTTATATTACACATCCTATTTCCTTATTAGGTAATAATACTCGAGATACCAATCTCTTGGTAAATAACGCTTAACTTGTATACGCTTGTATATTTTCTTGAAGAAAACTAACTGAAATATAGTGAAAAAGTGTTCCGATATACAAGAATCGGCAGCGTTGGCAGTTCAACCTTTACTAGAGGTAAAATCGAAAGCCTTCATCGACAATACGAAAGTTGATTCTTTACCGTCTTCGCGTCGGTGGGCGTACAACGATGTGTATGTTTTTGTGGAAAACGTCTACCGAGACATACAGTAGGCGAGTGTATTTACTCTACCTGTTGTGATACCTCAATTACATGAGGTCACACACAACTACCTGCGTCTCCGACTTAAATGAAAATATGTTGACAGTCAAGAGTCTTGTTTCCACATTCTTGCCTCAATAGGAGCGCATGTCGGTACCCTGACGAGTCTGAACATCAAGAGACGAAACATGTGCCCATCCGATCAAAGCCAACAACGGAGCCAGAGGTTTTGCCGTAGGCTTCCAAGAGGGTTGGATGAGAAAAGGTAATTACCACTTTTAGGGGTTAAGTTTCTCCCCTTAAGGGTGGGTATAATAAAAATAAAACAATATCACCTACATCGCAACTGCTATCAGCAGCGGGTTGAAAGCAAGATGCGTGTATGTATGCTAAGAAGGTTCTGTCCTCTCAGCAAACCATAAACGGTCTTGTTTTGCAATCAATTCGGCAAAACACTAAAAAGAGGCGCGAAGGTAAAAGCGAACGTTGGAATGGATCCAACGGTTACTTTTAGGTCTGTAGGGTCTTCTTTCCACAGAACAAAAGAAAGTTAAACCCCCGTGCACGGTGAGTGCCTGAGAGTGGCTTGAGGTGAAAAACCTCCTAGTAGCAATAAAAAGTGCTAACTCTTTAGCTTTTCGACTATTCGACCTTATTTCTAGCGTAAGCTCTTTTGGTGAAATATATTTATGTTTTTCTCTCGTCCATTTCCATATAGTCACTTTCACTAGACTCCTGGTTTCATTTTGAAAGTCCACATAACAATCGTAGGACAAGGTGATGAGGATGGTGTCTTTTTTCTTCAAACGGTGTTCTTGCCTTCTTTTCTTTCCTTCGAGTACAAATTTTTTATCCATATTTTTGAGATCAACCTTCTTAGTCACGATTGACTCAAAACTGGCAGAAGAAAAGGATTCTAAACCGCTACATCCAGTGTAGTGGTATAGTCGCAGTAGACTCTCTTTCTATTGGGGAATCTTAATCGGAAAACATATTTGATACATACATATTTAAAGCGAAAATATTCCAGCACACATAAGATTTCATGAAAAGATCCATCGCTCCTTGCTGAAGCCTTTTAGTAAGTTTAACCTTGTTGCTTCAGGTTTTAAAACTGAAATACCTGTATTTCGTCACCAAAAATGGAGCAGCTGGTGGATTTTTTATTTTTCACATCGGCTGATAGATTATTCGCAGTTTATGGCGGCATTACCCGCTCTCCGGAATTCCCACGGTCTCCCTTAAATTTAATATTTCTAAGTTTGCCTCTATTTTGTTAGGGAGTGCCCACAACTGGGAACTATGGGGTAGTCCATCGAAGCCATGCCTGCCATATAGCAGAGAAATATATTGAAAAGCAGAAAACAACTTCAAGTTGCTTTAAAAATACCGGATCAAAAAGAAATTGTTAATATGAATAGCAATTATTTGTCAAAGTGATATCCCGAAGTTATATTCTTCAACTGTAAAGAGCATAAAGTTAATATTATAATAAATAAGCTTAAATCACTTAATTACTTACTTAAATTACAAGTTGAGATTTATTGGAAATCGAAATGTTATGTAATTATATGATTTTTGTAGATGTTTGAATGCTAAGTTATTATCAACATCTTAGATAATGAAATATAATCGCGCGAAAGATATCAGCCCACTCTCTTATTTGTTGACGTTTTAAGATGATACTTTCACATAACGTAACTAACTTTAATATTACATATTACGTTAGTGATTTACTTGTCATCAAAATATTTATTATATCGACTTTGATCAATCTAATAAAATACTAACATTTAGAACATAAAAACACTATATAAGTATAACCTACATACAAAACGAGAATTGCTATTTGACATAAAAAAAAACATTTTCTTAACTTATTATGGTATAGTTACAAATCAGTGTTTTACTGTAATAGATAAAAATATTCAGTATTGATGACGGAACATTTTCTGAAAATATTGGACAAATACTTTTGCTCGTTTAGGCGAATATTATGCCCAGGAACAACCAAACCAATAATAAAATTTCAAATTTTGAAAACCCAAATTAATTTACTTACAATATGACTAATATAGAATTACCATTAAATGTTGAAAATATTTTAAAAATAGGACCAAATTTTAATTATTGTAATCCAAAAAACAAACTTCCAATAGAAAACATAATTTGCAATATAGAAAATGGTATTACAGAAATGACACAAACTCAACAAAATTCAATACGTGCTAATACTTGTAATATTTTAACTAATCATAAAAATAATAAACATCAATTTTTAACTTTTGCACAATAAAAATATAATAAAGGATTAACAAAAAATATACAAGAAACTAAACATTGCGTTAATAAAAATAAAGAACTAATCATAACTTCAGCAGATAAAACCCAAAAAACAGTAATAATGACAAAAACTGATTATCATAACAAAATGACAAATTTATTAATTGATGTTGACACATATAAAAAAGAATTAAAGGACCCTACTCAAATAATTCAAAATAAAAACAACAAATTAGTAAAAAATCTATTAGATAATAATTACATTGACAACGTAACATATAAAACATTAATATCACATAACGGACTTCCACCTAAAATATATGGGTTACCAAAGTTACATAAAGAAAACATACCTTTAAGGCCAATAGTTGCATCCTATGTGAGCCCTACTTATAAGTTGTCTAAATATCTTTAAAAATGTTAACGAATGTCACCACACTTAATAAATTTAGTATTCAAGATTCATGGAAATGCAAACAACACATTGATAATACCAAATTTAAAAAAAAACATAGCTTTTTTTCTTTAGATGTTGTTGCACTTTACACAAACATACCGATTGATCTTGCAATAGACACAATTAAAAATAATTGGAACAGAATTAAAAAACACACATCCCACTTAATAATTTTATTGAATTAGTTGAGTTTGTCATAAACACTACATACTTCACATATAATAATACAACATACTCACAAACTTTTGGTTGCGCAATGGGTTCTCCTATTTCATCTACTATAGCTAATCTTGTGTTGGAACAAATCGAAACAAAAATGCTTGAACAAAACAACGATTTTTCTCTTTATTTAAGATATGTTGATGATATCATTATGGCATCTGACTCTATTAACAAACAAAATTTCCGTAATCTTTTTAATAACGTACATCCAAGACTTACATTTACGATAGAAAATGAAAATAAAAATGCATCTATAAACTTTTTGGATTTAACCTTATACAGACAAGCTAATGAGAATATTTTAACAAATTGGTATCGTAAAAATATAAAAACAAACGGATATTTATATTTTAATTCAAACACTTCAATTAAATATAAAACAAGAGTAATTAACAACTTAATAGACAGAGCCATCAAACTCTCTTCTACACAATTTCATAAACAAAACTTAGAAATTATAACAAATATACTATGCATAAGTGATTATCTTTTAGATTTTATTAAAAAACAAATTAATATACGTATCAATAAAATAAAAAAAAATAACAAAATTAATCAACCAATAGAATTACAACCAAATTGTTTAGGCAATAAATTTAACAATTCCTTTATAACAACACAAGATAAATACATTTCAATCCCATACATTCCCAAGCTTGCTGAAAAAATCAAAAAGGAGTTTAACAAATACAATTTCAAAATAGCATATAACAACAAGAATACCTACTTTAGGTAAAATGTTTTTTACAAACCTCAAGGATAAAACCCAACTAAACATGCAATCTGAAGTGGTGTATCAGATTGATTGCAGCAATTGTACCTCAAATTATATAGGTCAAACAAAGCAGCTACTGAAAAACAGATTGGCGCAACACAAATACTCTATAAAAGTTAATAGAGCTTCACCCTCTAACCAAAAAACTGCATTAACTGACCATGCCAACGAAAACAATCAGAATTTTAATTTTAACAAACCAACAATCTTACGCAAGAAGAACAATCTAAAAAAGAGATTATGCTTGGAAATGATCGAAATACAAAAAAGTCCAACAGCAATTAATTATAGAACCGATATTGACAATCTAAGTTCCATTTATCATAATTTATTCAAATAAAATATCAAAATATCACATTTCTTAAATAATATGTTTCATTTGCTAATATCGCTTTGTATAGTAAAATTTCAAATTTCACTTAGTACTACCCTGTATTAAAAGAATGTATGCAGATCCAGTTTTAAGCCTTCTGCGCACTTATTGATAAAGTGCAAATATGTGTATGTAACTCTGCATTATTTATCTAATAAACTTAGATACCTTGCATTCCTCAACATGAAAGCAGCTAAATTATTAATTATGTGTATTTATAACAGTTTCTTATATGTCAAAATGTAAATGTAATCAAACAATTATTTATATTTTTATAAAAAAAAGTCGTAATGATTAAAAAATAATGATCTCCAATACTATAATAAACCGTAAGTATACATATTTGAGGAAATTTTTCGTGTTCGCTAACCTATTGTTCTCTACAACTTTTCATATTTGTAAATTTTCCAATTTTATCCTTTCAACATAATGTTTTTATAATTCTTAAACTGAAGAAGCCAATTTTAATTGTGCGAAACGTATTTAAATATTAAAGTGCTTACGACTTAATGATTTTTATTTATTTTTAATATTAATCATGCAAATTTTAACAGTAAACTTGACTTTAATAATCTCCAAAATTAATTTTTAAAATTTTATTGAAAAGTCAAATTTAACATATTACTTACGTCCATTGTAAAATAGCATAGCTGACAGAAGTAACTCTAAGGTCGTATAAATAAGCTCCCGTTGTTCCCTGATAATCAAAACTTTTACAGTGCTTAAGCCCTCGGGGTTCCGTTTTTCATAATTGAGTTGCCGTTGGACCTATGATCGATTTTTATCTGAACAGATTCACGTAACATCAAGAATATTTTAGCTGGCTTTGACTTTTCTTCAACGCCGACCGAATTCCATTTCCTGCCCAAGCTTTCCGATCCCCGAAAAGTATCCCAGATTTTAGCTGCCGATATTCGTGGGCCACTATACCGTCCACCTCAGGTTACCTTTCCAGAGCTAAAGTTCCGAACATCGCCATCCAGTGAAGTCTCCGTTTCGAGTTGGAGACAGCCTTGGCTTCAAAATTTGGTTATCGTGAATTATTGCATTACTGTATGCGTAATTCCTGCATATATAATGGCCTTCCTCGCAGAAGCAATAATTATTCTTTTTTTGTTTTGCAACTGAGTTTACGTAAGTGTTAATGGTAACTGTTCACCTAACGAGAACCAGGTTTAAGTTTTCCCCTTCTGGAAAGGCTGAACGCCATTTGAACACGTCGTCTGAGTTGCGGACAATTTAATAAAATTACTTTACCATCGTGACGTCACCTTATTTTAAAAAAGTTTGTTATCCTTTGAAATAAAGCATTTTAAAGGCGCGTAAATTGTTTTTAGGTTTAAACAGGCATATTTCAAAAACAGTTGAATTTACAGGTATGAAGTAGGATAGCAAATAACACCTCATTAAAAGGGCTTTTCAAAAATACAAAAATATACAGGGCGTTCTATTTAAAATAATATAAATTATTAAATTTGCAAATGTTGAGCATCCTGTATAGGATATATTAATATCCAGATCCACCATTTTACACTCGAAAGGTAGTTCATAAGAAACATAATTTTTTGGTAACGTTTTCCTTCATTCAATGGTTTTCTGTTACTTACAGCAGCCGCCTGAGGTTCAACATTTTTTTGCCTAGAATTTTTAACATTTCCAAATCAATCGACGTTAGAGTAATACAACTTCATATCAAAATGATAAGTATTTCAATGCAAAACTGTTAAGCTACCCTAATATAAGGCATTCCATTAAAGAAAACTGAATTTGATTCGTCACAATTTTTTGAGCCATCCTGTATAATCAACGCTATTTTAGTAATGTGAACCTTCGTACCTACAACTTTTATATACATAATATTTATGTAACTCTAGCAGTTTTAGAAATATCTTCCACCCCCGAATCGTTGACGGACCCTATATAGAGTGTGGAAATTAAATAACGTATAAATTCAGCAACTCCCTTAATATTTATTTTGAGAAAAAAATCTCGAAGGGGTTTGCGATTCGAATTGCAGTTATTAACATTTTTTAGATAACAACCTAGATATTCTTTTATTTATGTCAGTAGCAAGTTTTAATCTGTTTTAAATGGTATGAAATTTTTAATAAGTTAAATTAGAAAAAAATTTAAAAATAGTAAGGATAGTTACCTGGGCGTAAAACAAAAATCAATGATTTTACATTCATTTGTTATGTTGGAATCATTGTCAAAGTCAAAAATAATCACTAAAGCTTTTGTTTCAAATCCAGGTAACTAAAATTACTCCTTTTTCTTTTTTTATCTCTTTTTTCTTTCTCTTTTTTTCTTTTCTGAGATCTTCTACTGTTCCCCCGGGAACCGCTTTCGCATTTCTTCAGGGTTGTGCTTGCTTCACTTACACGATTTGTTTTGCGTTAATCCCAGGTAGCTAGAATTACTCTGTTGATTTCATTCATCCTTACTGTATTAAGTTGAAGGTCGTTAAAAAACTCCTAATGCAACCTATTTTAAATTTTATGCCGTTGAAAAGAGAGTAAAACTTGTTACCGAAATAAATTTAAAGAAATATAGGTTGTTTAGAAAATGTCGATGGTGTGATAACGTTTAAAAGATGATATTAAAATCTAAAAATTACTAGAATATGCGGTGAAATTTGATATTATTTTCCCGAAAATAAACATTAACGGAGTTACCGAATATATGTATTGCTTAATTTCCACAATGTATATAAAATGTAATTACATAAAGTAGGTATGCGGTGATAAAATTACAAACAGAATGACGTTATTTGAAGAGGCGCAAGCTTTTGTTAAGTCTTAAGCGCTGTTAATGGTACACATATCCCAGAATCATCACCATCAAAACGGTAATCGTGATATAGCACCAGAAATAGATACAATTCCTTTACAGACTGTACGTGATATAAATTATGTTTTTCCCGATGTGTTAGCAGAGTGTCGAGATAGTGTAGACACTAAAAAATCTTCCGGACAATGATCCTGATGCCTAACTGACATGCGATTGCTATATACCGGGTGTCCATTCTCAAAGTCGAACATAGGCAATTAACATTAGTGCATTCACTCGTTCTTCATTGAAATAATTCATTTTTCTGTAGATAATTTTAACAGACGTTGACAGAAAATACCTGATTTACGACAAATAATTACCAATTTTTTTGACAAATGCTATCGAACTTGAAAAGCAAGGCACGGCATATTTAAAAATTCCCAAGTTTTAAATTAATATTTTAAAATAAAAATTGCATATTGAATATTATTATTGGTATCATTTGATGCGTAATAATTTTATCTTTCCATTGATACCGATACCTATCCTGTAAGTTAAATTGGCGAGCAGGAATCGGCAAAAACGTTCAATACAATGTTAATCGCCTATGTTCGACTTTGAGAACGGACACCCGGTATAGTTTAGCCTATCATAACACTAACAGTGTTTTAACATTATTCTTCTTAACATGGAATTTCGGCTTAGACCGTGTAGTATTTGCCCGCGCGATGGTCATGCTCCTTGGTGGTTCGTGCTGTCTGAGTATTTTGAGAACGAGGATACTTAGGCAGATTTGGCCTTTTTGCTGTTTGTGCATCCATAGTTACTAAGTATCGTCGTTCTCAAGAAACTCAAACAACACGAGCCACCAAAGAGCATGACCATCGCGCGGGTTTTTGCTCGACTTCACAAGGTGCAAGGCACATTAAGCCAGAAAATGCTGGGTTTTCATATACAAATACTACGCGGTCTAAGCCGAAATTCCCTGTTAAGAAGAATAATTCGAGTAACCGCGAAAGCCTCAAACAGTGTTTTAACACCATACATTGACAAGACCTCACAAGAACCCAAACATACTATAACTTTAAATATTCTTCAACCTGTAGCGGCAGTGCGTGTTCAAGTTTGTGAGCGTTTTGGCAACAGTTAAACCTTGTTTCCGGCGAAGCGGCGCTATTGGCTCACGTGCACGAAAAATTACGCTAGACAGTTACCGGTCGCAGCGCGTGCAGTTCAGATCGTGGTTTGGTTAATTATCATACATGTTTTTGTATTTAGTTATGGTACAAGAATAAAGTGTTTATTAGCAAAGCAGAAGTGTTTTCATTTAAGTAGTGCAACATAACTACAGTGGTGACCCTAATAGAAACAGAATATAGTGTTTTTAGTGAGCACGTGCTATGTCAAACATGCCGGTCGATTTGGATACTGAAAATTTCGCAGACGCGCAGCAAGATCAATCAACAAACACGGGAGGTGCTCCGCAGCAGTCCACAACCACCGGAGGTGCTCCACATGTTGACGAAATCCGGCAAGTAAAGCTACCACCTTTCTGGCACGTGAATCCTGCTCTCTGGTTCGCGCAAGTAGAAGCACAGTTCCATGCTTATCACGTACCCTCAGACCAAAGTAAGTACTTTACGATAATTAGCTCCTTAGACAGTGCGGTACTACAACAAGTGTCGGACATTGTAACGGCTCCCCCGCAAACAGACAAATATGAAACTTTGAAAACAGAACTCATAAATAGGTTTACAGACTCCGAACAAAAACAATTACGTGCAGTGCTAACGGACATTGAATTAGGCGATAGAACCCCCTCGCAATTGCTACGCGAGATGAAAGTTTTAGCCCGCTGAAAACTAAGTGACGAGTTACTACAAACTTTATGGTTGCAAAGACTCCCCGCGGCGGTACAGTTAATTTTAAGTGCAAGCGATTCAGTTTCTTTGGACAAAATGGCTGCCATATCTGACAAGATAACAGAAGTCAGTCTCGTGAGCGCCCCCAACATAGCTGCCATAACTACACCCTCTAGAACATAGGTGGTGCCACCGACAGTACCAACTGCACCCACGCCAACTACATCCGTTTGGCATTGCCACGCAGCATCCAGCGTCGCGGCGTCAGCAGGACCAACCAGAACGGAGGCGTCGATTTCTGCGCTTGAACAACAAGTGGCGGCGCTAACCAAACTTGTCGAGGAGATGTCTCATGAACCGCGCCGACCTTTTCAAAGCCGCTAGCGCTCTCGATCCCGTTCAAGCCAATCCCAAGAAGGTGTATGTTTTTATCATCGCAGGTTCGGCAGCAAAGCTGTCAAGTGCACAAAGCCCTGCAGCTACGTCCCCCAGCCGGAAAACTAGGTCCTCAGTCGCTGGTTGAGACGGTCAACGACGGACAAGATATCATTAGCAATCGTCTTTTTATTATCGACAAGTCAACAGGCCTTCGCTTCCTCATCGACACCGGCGCTGACGTCTCTGTCATTCCTGCAGCCAGAAACGCACATCGAGTGACATCTGATTTTCGCTTATACGCCGCGAATGGTTCCCCCATAGACACTTTCGGTACTAAGCTTTACTGTTTAAATTTAGGTTTACGTCGGCCATACAAGTGGCACTTTTATGTTGCGCGTGTTACGCTACCTATAATAGGAGCAGACTTTCTCAAACACCACGGCTTATTAGTAGATTTAAAAAATCGCCGTTTACTTGATACTGTTACGAATTTATTTGTTGATGCCCATTTAACGCCAACAAGCAATCACACGCATATATCAACTGTAAATAAGCACACCGCCCCGCATCCCTTTATTTCCGAATTCCCGGAAGTAACGAGGCCAAATCCGACACCAACACAAATACGTCATGATATACACCATTGCATACAAGTAAAAGGACCACCTATTGCGCAACGAGCTCGCCGTCTTCCCCCTGAAAAACTCAAAGCAGCCAAAGCCGAGTTCGAGTATATGCTGGAACAAGGAATATGTAGGCCATCGAACAGCCCTTGGGCAAGCCCGCTTCATTTAGTTCAAAAAAAGAAACCTGGAAGTTGGCGACCTTGTGGCGATTACCGCCGTTTAAACTCAATCACAATTCCTGACAAGTATCCGATTCCGCATATTCACGATTTTACACATTTATTGGATGCCAAGAAAATATTTTCGAAACTTGATTTAGTGCGTGCATATCACCAAATCCCGATAGCCGAGGAGGACATTCCGAAAACCGCTGTTATAACGCCTTTCGGTTTATTTGAGTTTACAGTAATGACCTTCGGACTTTGTAAAGCAGCCCAATCATTCCAAAGATTTATGCATACAGTTTTACAAGGACTTCCATTTTGTCATGTATATATAGACGACATCTTAATTTTCTCGAGCAATATAGACGAACATCAAAAACATTTGCGAACGGTTTTCGAACGTTTACGCGAGTTCGGTGTCTCAATAAATGTCGCAAAGTGCGTATTTAACGCGGAAGAAGTAGAATACCTCGGATACCTAATCTCAGCTGACGGAATTAAACCACTTCCGGAGCGCGTTCAAGCTATTCAACAATACCAAAAACCAGAAACAGTATGTGAATTACGCAGATTTCTAGGAACAATCAATTTTTACCGAAAATTCACTAAGAACGCGGCTAAAATACAAGCCCCGCTTAATGAATACCTGCGCGACTCTAAAAAGAACGACAAGCGACCCATTGTTTGGACCCCGGAAGCGACAGCAGCGTTTGAGGCATGCAAAGAACAATTAGCTGACGCGACGCTACTGGTTTACCCCATCGAGGATGCACCCCTCTCACTCATGGTCGACGCTAGCGACTTCGCCGTAGGTGGCGTTCTGGAGCAGAAAAGCAATGATGTGTGGCAACCGTTAGGATTCTTTTCAAAAAAATTAAATAAAGCACAACGCAACTATAGTGCGTATGATAGGGAGTTGCTTGCAATTTACGAAGGCATCAAGTACTTCCGCTCTATGATCGAGGGACGACCTTTAGTTGTAAGAACCGATCACAAGCCGCTCACTTTCGCTTTTCAGCAAAAATCAGAGAAGGCAGCTCCCAGGCAACTTCGACAGTTAGATTTTATAGGGCAGTTCACAACGAACATTGTTCATATTGCAGGTTCTCAAAACGTTATCGCGGATGCGCTTTCACGTATCGCCGCCATTAACTTGCCCACGACAGTTACAGCATCGCAACTAGCAGCAGAGCAAGAACAAGACGAAGAATTGCAACACCTAAGCACGACTTCCCTCAAAATGAGTAAGTTTACACCGCCAGGAGAAACCGTACAAATTTGGTGTGATACATCGATGAATAGAATACGTCCATATGTGCCAAACAGCTTGCGTAAACGCATTTTCGATATGTGTCACAATCTGTCGCACCCAGGTATACGATCAACGTCTCGTTTTATCAGAAGCAGATACGTATGGCCATTGATGAATAATCATATTGCCCAATGGGTACGAACTTGCTTACCATGTCAGAAAGCGAAAATACTGAAACATACAAAAAGTGTGCAACAAACATTTCCTGTTCCGGAAGAACGATTCGCGCATGTGCATTTAGACCTAATAGGTCCACTTCCGCCTTCACAAAGAAACCGCTACTGTCTTACCATGATAGACCGTTTTTCGAGGTGGCCCGAAGCAACCCCGCTACAGAATATTACAGCTGAAACAGTAGCAGATGCATTTTTCAGCACATGGGTCTCCCGTTTTGGTTCCCCACGTACTATTACAACGGACCAAGGTCGACAATTTGAGTCAGCACTTATGAGCTCTCTAACCAAGCTGATTGGCACCGAGCGCGCCCGTTGTACGCCATACAGACCACAAACAAACAGCATATTAGAACGTTGGCACCGTACACTAAAAACAGCAATAATGTGCCACGAGACAGACAGATGGTCAGACATATTGCCAGTAATTTTATTAAGCCTTCGCACCACTTACAAGGAAGATTTAAATTGTTCGCCTGCTGAATTGCTATACGGTACGCCTTTGCGGATTCCAGGTGAATTTTTTATAGATCATCAGACCAATAATGTAGACCCAGCATCCTTCCCGGAACTAATTCGTCAAACCATCCGTCAAATGCGCCCTACAACTTCACACCACGGCCAAGCAGCGGTTTTCGTGCCTTCCGAATTACCGACATGCACACATGTCTTCTTGCGGGATGATAGCGTCCGAAAATCATTACAGCCCCCGTACACAGGTCCATACGAAGTCCTGGACTGCAAAGGCAAGGTGTACGCAATAAAAATTAAAGGAAAGCATGTCAACATCTCCATGGATCGCTTGAAACCCTGTTTTTACGAAAAAAACGAGGAAGCCCTCCAACCGCAAAACCTCCGTTCCACAACAACCAGATCCGGTCGCACCATCACTCTCCCCGTACGTTTCCAGTTCACGGATTCATGACTAGGTCATTGGGAAGGGGGTGATGTAGCGGCAGTGCGTATTCAAGTTTGTGAGCGTTTTGGCAACAGTAAAACCTTGTTTCCGGCGAAGCGGCGCTATTGGCTCACGCGCACGAAAAATGACGCTAGACAGTTACCGGTCGCAGCGCGTGCAGTTCAGATAGTGGTTTGGTTACTTATCATACATGTTTTTGTATTTAGTTATGGTACAAGAATAAAGTGTTTATTAGCAAAGCAGAAGTGTTTTCATTTAAGTAGTGCAACATAACTACAAACCCATGTCATTTGGTTTGGCAACAAAACATCGTCGATGAATTGATATTTCCAATGCAAGAGCTTTTGGGTAGGTCAGTAATCAGACTACGTTGATTTCCTTTGATTGAATAGACTAAGAGAAAAATGAATAAACTTATTTATTAACCATTATTACATCTCACTAAAACTAAACGTAATAAACTGTAAGAACGCACATGTACAAAGTAAGAAATAAATAGATAGGATATTTCTAATTTAGTTCGCAGAGGCTCCGCTCTCAGCGCCTAGGTGGATCCACAACTCTTCTTTAACGGTAGCTGAACGGAACTACAATCAGCGGTCCTCGCTTCTCGGCCGCAGTAATTAACACCATCGGTTCACGGCCAATTCGGTAACTAAATGATTAATGGCGGCCAATATTGTGATTTTTGTGCGAAAAATGTGTGTGTAATTGCGGAACCAAATTTTACCTGTGTACATTTTGCTAGGAGGTTGTACCCTCACGGTAGTTTTTCCTGGCAGATGCAGTAATCTAGGGGCGAAATACAGATACGATTATGAGTCCTGTGAGGCTCGACATTCTTGGCGGATTTCATCAAAAACATTTGGTGAGAAGGGCCGTTTCACCGCGTAAGTAGTAGCCTTATTTAATTACGTTATCGTAATTACTATCATGTCTTGATCAAGCGGTTCATAGCTCTGGTTTGTGGGCTACGAACGGTTTGCTGTTAGTTGTCTGTTTGGCGACGGTGGTGCAGGTTTAGAGAATGGTTCTGTAGGTTTAGGAGATGATTCTTTACACCTCAGAAAATTAGCTCGAAGGGGATTGTTCTGGTTTTCAGGAAGGTTTCGTTTGTTAGAGCTTTGAACCCACAAGTGTCTTGAACAGGCCGGGGATCGTCTTATTATGCCCGTTGCGGGCCCCACTATTTAGATCGTCTCCTAGGGAAATTCAGGTTGGTATGCTCCGTAATTACCGGCTCGTGAACTCGCGCATCGCTGGGTCTTTGCTCTAATCGCCAATTCCATACACGCTGGAAGCCAAACGTCGATTGTGACTTAAGGTAGCTGCGTCAAATTCTAACATGATACTTACAGTTTATCTCTATATTTAATTTATAACGTCGTCACAGTCAACTAAAATTATTATTTCGAAAGCTAAAATATACAGCCTCCTGTGTTTTATACAATATGTTCACGCATATACAGGGTGTCCCAAAATTAGCCGGAGAAACTTTAATCACGAATTCTAGAACCGGAAGTATTAATAAAACTTTATACAACCATAGGCTGAAAAACCCTTGGTCTTCCAGATACAGGGTGTTAAAGGTGTAGTGCTGAGGATCGTTTTTGTTTAATATTTTCGAAACGTTCAAAGATAATTATTTCAAACTTCTACTTAAAGAGATAAAGTTACTCTTGGCGATGTAAAATGCACATAGACGGGTAAAACTGGGAGGAGCTAAGAAATATATTGCCTCAACTTTTTTGTGTGAGAGTATTTGTCAATTTTGATAACAAAATGTAGTAGCCTGAAGTTTTTGACAACAAAAAGATACTCTTGTCCCATGGGCCTATTGTGTCTCGTTTTCATGAAAAATCGATTTTAAATAATTATGTTTTGTAGTATATCCGTGAGCGAAATACAATAATAATTGGTAGGCCATGGAAAATGTATGTAGATTTTATTTTGTTTAATTTGACATTTCGTGATAAAAGTGTTGTATTGCTGCATTTTTACCTCATTCTTATTTACTATTACATTATTATAGCTTGTTTACATTAAAATCGCACAACTGACAAACAGAGAACTTGCAGATATCCACGTATATGGCTTTTGCAATGGCAATTCCCGAGCTGCTGAAAGGGAGTACCAGAGGCGTTTTCGGAACACATTAGTCCCTGGGCGACAAGTTTTCGCCGATATCCACAGAAACTTGTCCGATCATAGAAATTTTCAACGTGTTCGAGGACAGGGAAGACCTCAACTAGCAGTACATAATTTGGAAAATGTTCTGTAGTATTTTCAAAACGACCCTCAAATAAGCATTAGAACTGTATCCCGTAATACGAACGTACCCCTTTTAACAGTAATAAAGTGGAGATTAGGTACCTAATTAGCAGTTTTATTTTATTTAACAACTTCTTTTATTTTAGATTGGACGGATGTTGAGAATGCAAGGTGCTCATCCATACTATTATCAAAGAGTTCAGGAAACCATACCTCCTGATTTTTTGCCTCGAATGCGATTCAGTCAGTGGATACTTAACAATGAAAATGAGTTGCCCAACATAGTAGACGGACGAAGCCATGTTTACAAGAAAGGTGTACAAAGTTTCAAATAATTATCTTTCAACGTTTCTTTATTTATTTATTTAATTCTCCTTCTCAACAGGTATACACCCAATTACAGAGAAGAAATTAAAACTAAAAAATCTGGTGTGATACACTCACACAACTTCCTTTTACAGTGTTCTTATAATTAGTCAAAAATTTCATTTTTAATTTTTAGCCATTTGTCAAAAATTTTCAAAAATTACAAATACTACAAAAACGGTACAAAATAGAGTGTTAGTTGAAGAGACAAATTTTCTCTAGAATTTTAAGGTGAATTCAAAAATGTAATAATATACCGGGTGTTTTATTTAAAATGGGAGTTAATAAAAAAAATAGCAAAAAAAACAAAAGAAACCCACTTTAGAAGTATTCAACTGGAAAATCACCTATTTCACATCAATACACATTAAAAATGTAGTAAAAATGTAAAGTTAAAAAAAAATCGTTAGAGCCGTTTTTGAAAAAATCGAAAAAAACTGAAAAATCACAAGAGTAAACACCTACTTCCGGTTATGCGATTTTCTTCAAAAGCTTGCTGTCTCATCTACATAGTACACAAAACTTATATATGAAGTTTCAATGCCATACCTCTTTTCGTTTTTGAGATATTCTGTTCACAGACACACACACACACAGACACACACACAGACCAATGAAAAAAAATATGTTTTTTGGGATCAGGGGACTCTAAAACGTGAAGATCCGTTGAAAACTCAATTTCGAATTTTTGGGGTGAATCCAATACTTCCTTTATAGTAAAAGGAAGTAAAAACATAATATTATAAAGCAAAACTAATAACAAATAATGCATAAACAAAAGCATAACTAGATTACAAAGCAGAAAAAAAAATAAAACAAAATTATTGTTAAACTAAACATTAATGTAATGAACAAATAATTAAAAAACAAAGGAATAAAACCAGTCAGTCATAGAAACTAACTTCTAAATAGTTGTTTTAAATGGCCATCCTTGATAATTTTTAAACATTTTTTGTAATAGCTTTTTAAACTAGACGAAAACAAATCAATATGTTCATATACTGCGTTGGAATGTCGCGCTAATTTATGCAATGGCGAATGCATCAAAATATTGGTTCTGGAAAATGGCAGATAAAATAATGTATTATTTCTGCTGCCAGCTCTAGGCACAACAAAGCTAAACATTTCAATAAAATCTAAATTGCCATCTATTTTCATTTCAATGATCTTTTTGATAAACGTTACCGATTTAACAAATCTTCTTTTTTCTAGAGACAATATATTATACCGACTTAATAATGTGGTGTAAGATGTCAATAAAGGATAAAATCCAGTTCTTCTAAAAGTTAGTATTTTTAAAAACCGTTTTTGGATACTCTCGATTTCGTCTATGTAGCAAGCATATGACGGTGTCCACACTAAAGAAGCATATTCCATGATAGAAAGAATGTAGCAATTATAAAGTGTTACTAAAGTTGTTTGAGCACTAATCAGGATCGAAGGTACAACGTTTGTAGCCTTCTCAGTTTTTTGTTATTTGGACCTTTTCCTGATTGCCAGCTCGCCTTGGAATTTGTGGACTGTATGAATTGTAGGTTTCACTGAATAAATACACTCGTTGAAAGCCGGAAATATGTTACTTTATTAGCAATAAATAACACATGGAACATTTGAACATTTACAAGAATTAGCTTCCGTAGAGCGGACCTGTTTGCATGCTGCCACGTTGACAGATGAAACGTAAGTGTTTTTGGAATCGGATGCCGGCACGGGAGTCTACTGCGCACAGTATGAATTCAGCATGCAAGAGAAGCGGCAAAGTTTATAAAGTCCTTAACATACCGCCCGCCTTGGAAAGGGTAACCTTTCAAATAAAACAGTACAGAGTTGACATGTAAAAGCTAGAGTAAAACATGTAACATGAACACACATATATACAAAGCCTAATAGTACATGGATCTTAATCTAGTACAAGAAAACCCGAACAATGGGGAGCCAAAAGGCTTTACGAAAACTGCGCTGAACGCTAACGCACTAGTTCACAACACTAGGTAGCGGGCACAATTTAGCGAAGGATCGCTTCACGATCCCTGACACAGTGTTCACTGACGCCACACGCGTAACGCCGTCAAGGCCAGGGTGCAGCTCGGTGACCCGGCCTAACCTCCACTTCAGAGGGGGTAGATTGTCATCCTTGATGAGGACCATGGAACCAGGCTGGAGGTCCGAAAGATGCGTGCGCCATTTGGTGCGCTGTTGGAGTTCCGAGATGTACTCTTTACTCCATCTTTTCCACACATTCTGGTGAAGTTGTTGTATTCTCTGGTATTTAGACAGCCGAGACTCGACTATCTCAGTTACGTTGGGATCAGGCAGTGACACCAACGGACGACCAATCAGGAAATGAGCAGGAGTCAAAGGCTGAAGGTCGTTTGGATCAGAGGACAAAGGGGACAGGGGTCGGGAGTTTAAGGTCGCTTCCACCTGTGCCAACAAAGTGCAAAATTCATCGTAATTTAGACTAGCGTTACCTATAACGCGACGTATGTGATGTTTGGAGGACTTGATTCCGGCCTCCCACAATCCGCCAAAGTGGGGACTGTGCGCGGGTATAAAATGCCAAGCTACTCCGTCGTTCGCGACTGATTCGGAAATAGAAGGGTTTTGTTCCGCGAGAAAATTGCCTAATTCGATTAACTCGGAATTAGCGCCTACAAAGTTAGTGCCGTTGTCTGAGTAGACATGGAGCGGTTTGCCTCGTCGAGCCACAAACCGGCGAAAAGCCATTAAGAAGGCTTCAGTAGTAAGGTCAGCGACCAATTCAAGGTGCACTGCTTTTGTGATAAAACAAACGAATAGACAAAGGTAGGACTTCACTAGTTTAGAACCACGTCCTTTGCGATCCTTTATCATGAACGGTCCACCATAATCAATACCAGTCGTATGAAATGGGGGCGATGATTGAGTACGAGAGGCTGGCAGGTCTCCCATTATGGGTTCGGTTAACTTAGGAGAAAATCTAAAACACCGTAAGCATTGATGAACCACTTGCTTGACGATATTTCTGCCAGAGGTGATCCAATATCGTTCTCTGAGATTAGCTAACAGCATTTGAGGTCCGGCATGGAGAAGCCGAAGATGTTCATGCGATACTAGGAGTTTGGCGAATGGATGTTTGCCAGAAATCACTAGAGGAAACTTCTTGTCAAAGGGTAATTGAGAGTTGTGGAGCCTACCACCAACTCTTAGCAGTCCCTCGGAATCCAGAAAGGGATTCAGGGATATCAAAGCAGAAGATTGTTTCACAGGCTTGCTCTGTGACAACAGTTTAAGTTCGTCAGGAAATGACTCGCGTTGGGAAAACCTGGCAAGTCTTACAATAGATGATTGCAGTTCATCTGTAGAAAGGGGCCCAGAAAGACGATCAGCTTTGGGGGCTCGCGCATTGTTATGAAAACGAAAGCAATAAGCTATAACTCGTTGTAAGCGAGCAAAGCTTGAATACTGATTGAACGGAAATGGTTCAACAGAGGTTACAGGAAAACTCTGAACTTCCTTTTTGAATTCTGGAAGCTCAGCACGAACATGTTTGGAAGTAGGCCAAGAGGCCTCACCTTCGCTTAGCCAGGTGGGACCATGCCACCAAAGGCTTAACAGACCCAGCGGGTCAACTATCTGGGAAATTTCAGACAAGCTGCTACGATTGGTAGCCTTACTACTTGTAGAATCTGAACTATTCTCTACTGATAAGAATCTTTTCTGAGCGATTTGCAATGAATCACCCAATACCTCTACAGGTTCCTTGAGAGGGATAGAGACAACGAATCGACCATTCGCTTCTCGTTGAGTATTTTGCACGAAATGTGCCTCACAGGCGTTCTCTTCATTTGTGCGAACCTTTTCCTCTGGGTAATGTTCGAGTTGCCAAAACCTAGCAATGGGATCAGAAGCATCCTCGATCGTGCTAAGATTGCACTGTACAGGGTACGCAGAAGGGGGGCCTGTGGGGCCAGAAACAATCCAACCAAAACGAGTCTTTTGGAGGATGGGAAGATTTGGGCCTAGAACAATTTGTCCAATACAAAGGAGCTGCCAGAAAATGGGCGAACCAATCAAAATGTCGATGGTGCCCGGTTGGTCGTAGGACAGATCTGATAACTTGATGTTATCAGGAACCTTGAAGCTGTTTCGCTGAACGCGAAAACTTGGGGTAACACCCGTAATCTCATCGAGAACAAGACAGGATAGGCCAATGCCGTATGAAGTGTGAGGGGCTTGCAGCTTGATATCACACCTAGCCTTGATTTGAGAAGTGGCTTTACTTAAGCCAGAAACAGTAACGTTGACTTCGCGAGTTGGAAGCTTCAACCTTTTACACAGATCTGAACGTATGAAGTTCGATTGGGAACCGGAATCCAGCAGGATTCGCACAACAGGAGGCGTACCATCATCAGCGATGAGTTTAGCGGTAGCCGTAGGTAAGAGTACCTGAAAAGCATTCGAACAGAATGCAGAAATCGATTGGTTTAGTTCAACAGGGGTTTCTGCCGACATCGCAGATCCTGGTTGACTAGAAGAAGCGTTCTGAGGCTTATCCTCATGAAGAAGTGTGTTGTGCCTTGATTTGCACTTTCTACACGTATATTTGGAGCTACAAAGGCTCGCAAGGTGACCCTGAGTTAGGCAATTAAAGCATACGCGGAGCTCTTTTGCCTTTGACTTTCTGTCAAGAACAGACAGCTTGACAAACTTATCGCATTTGTACAAGGAATGAGATCCTTTACAAAGTGGACACGAAGGGGTACCTGACACAAATGATTTCGAATGTACCTTGGAGGACTTTTCGGGTACAAGCTTAACATTTTTTACTTCCAGAGTTTCTAGAAGATTCGCTGTATTTTGTAAGAATTCCTTGAACTCATCAAGATTAGGCAGGTCAGAACTTGACCGGTTTCTAAGGACCTCCCATTCACGAAATGTAGTGGGGTCCAGTTTTTTAGAAACTACATAAATTATAACAAAATCAAGAAGCTCGCTTTCGGTAGCTAATGATTTGATTGCTGCAAAATGTTTGAATAACATATCGCTAATCGTACGCAATTTAGTTGCAGATTCCTTACTGCAAGATTCGAGTTCAAATATAGCCTTGAGGTGGTTATGAACCAGAATTTTTGGATCATTGTATCGATTGCACAATGCATCCCAGGCTAGAGTATAATTACTCGCAGTAAACTCTAAACTTTTTATAATTTGGCTTGCATCACCCTGTAAACTAGCCTTTAAGTAATGCAGCTTTTGAATATTAGTTAACGCTTGATTCTCATGAATTAAACTAATAAAAATCTCACGAAACTCTAACCATTCTGAAACGTTCCCTGAATATTTGGGAATTGAAATGGCAGGAAGGCGTACAGCTTGATTATTGCAATGTGAACTGCAATTTGAATGCGTTGATCTTACGCTACCATTAGGAGATCCAGAACGATCTGGTGCAACATCAGACTGTTTGTTGTATTCATTAATCCAACATTTAGCTTGTGATATTGCGAAAAAATAAGAATCTTCAAATTCAACTCGCTGTTGCATTTCCCGTTCTGCATCCTCACTGGTTTCTAAAATTTGTTCATGAACCGCATCATATTCTGATAACAATGTGGCTGCATTATTCAATCTTTTTTGCAACTGAATAATTTGAATGCTAGATAACGATTGATCTACCTCGTAAATTGCTTGCAACGATTGCACGTATTTTGCGAAACTCGTAAGCTTGCCCTTGATAGAGCCACGTGCTCTTACAAGCGGATCCATAATTGTTGAGATTAAAAACAATTTAACAGGTCGAACTAACTTTTCGTACGCCTCTGGCGTGAATTTTGTACGCTTCTGGTACGCGGACCCAACGGGTCAACTATCTGTGATATTTCAGGCAAGATGCTACGCGTGGTAGCCTTACTACTTGCAGAATCTGAAATATTCTTTAATGATAAAACCCTTTCGCACGCCTCTGGCGCGAATTTGTTTATAACGCAGACAGCGCTTGCTAACAATGCGAGAAACTTGTAGCTTACGACGCAGAAAACGACCTTGGTACAACGCGGGATTATTTATGAAACATGCAGGGGATATCGCTAACAAACGTAATAGCTTGGCATTTCACGCAATTAAAATGTTTATATGATTCATAAACCATTTGTTTACGCAATAATACGCAGCTGAAATTATGCACATGTACAAACACAGACGAAATAAACCAAATTTATGCATAGGAAACGCAAAAATAGGAAATTAGGCTTACGTTTATTGGAGTGTGCCGCCTTGCCGTTTTACTTCGTTGCTGTGGTTTGGACTACGCCGCGCCGACTGCGGCTGCAATGGACACCTGCACGAACTTGCGTCTGCACCGTCTGCTGTCTTCCTTCCTCTCGTTGCGGGCACCGCATGTGCCCTCTTCGTTCCACGCGTTGCTGCGAAATTGGAACGCTGCTCCTTGCGGTCGATTATATGCGATGCAATACACAACTGAATATGCTTTGTACTTGCCTATGACCAATGTTGTCGAATGCTGTCGCTGTTTTGGACCCGCAATGACCTAATGTGGTTTAATCCGGTTCTGTAGGACCAATGTTTGAGCACTAATCAGGATCGAAGGTACAACGTTTGTAGCCTTCTCAGTTTTTTGTTATTTGGACCTTTTCCTGATTGCCAGCTCGCCTTGGAATTTGTGGACTGTATGAATTGTAGGTTTCACTGAATAAATACACTCGTTGAAAGCCGGAAATATGTTACTTTATTAGCAATAAATAACACATGGAACATTTGAACATTTACAAGAATTAGCTTCCGTAGAGCGGACCTGTTTGCATGCTGCCACGTTGACAGATGAAACGTAAGTGTTTTTGGAATCGGATGCCGGCACGGGAGTCTACTGCGCACAGTATGAATTCAGCATGCAAGAGAAGCGGCAAAGTTTATAAAGTCCTTAACAAAAGTGTTAATGTTACGGAATCCCTTCGAGTTTCGCATTATAAAGCCTAACATTCTGTTAGCTTTATTTTTCATTGTGGAGATATGTTTTTGAAAACTCATTTTATTGTCGAATAGTATTCCTAAATCCACTGTCTCATGCTTTCTATTTAGGTTTACACCGGTCATTATATAGTTGAAAGTAATTGGTTGGAGTCTCCTAGTATACGTTAAAATAAAGCATTTGCTGATATTTAGAGGCAATTCGTTTTCAAATGTCCATTGTACTAATCTGCTCAAATCATCATTTAATTCCTCACAATCATCTGTTGATTTAATTGACTTCCAGAGTTTAAGGTCGTCTGCGAACATTAAGCATTCAGAATGAATAATACATTTTGGCAAATCGTTTATGAAAATTAAAAATAGCAAGGGGCCTAAATTTGCACCTTGCGGCACACCAGAGTTTACAACATACTCTTCTGATTTAGAATTTCGAAAATGTTAAACAAAAACGAACCTCAGCACTACACTTTTAACACCCTGTATCTGGGAAAGCAAGGGTTTTTCGGTCGGCGTATAGTTATAAGTATAAAGTTTTCTGAATATTGCCTGTTCTGGATTTCGCTATTTAAGTTTGGCAGGCTAATTTTGGGACACCCTGTATATGTGGAGCCGATGAGTGCGATAATCTGAAACTATCTTGTATTAGAAATGTACTGGTGGCTTCTTTTCTCATTTTTTTAATCATTTTGCACCCAAGATTGAGTATATGCCTCCCCTGCAGTCTTCTTTTCGCTGTCATACCACCTAGTGATTTGATTTTCTCTTGTTCTTTTGCTGACCATGGTCTTCATTTTAAGATTTTTTCATTCCATATACTGTCTGTTAATCTTGATGTGTCGTCTGTGTAGTCCCATTTAAGATGTCCTATATTTGCTAAGATGTCTGTTACCTTTAATTCTTGTCTAAATTGTTCATTACTGATCTTATTTCTTAATGTCATTCCTACCATTCTTGGACTATATAGTTATGCAATGTATTATACACATTATACATAACACAGGTCATTTGCAACTCTTCTTTCAGTCATGTATGTGTATCCACACTCCTTTTCGCCAAATGTTTTGCTTATGTGGGCTCTCATATGCCCTCGATCAAAGTTCCACTCGATTTTCCTTTTTTATTCTTTGTGGCGGTTTCCATTTAAATATTGTTTGTAACAATCTCTCCTCTTGCCTCATTTAAACATGTCCTTACCACTTAAACCTCTTCTCCTCTATATTACCCACCATCGTTTCATTTACATCTATCCCTATTTTGTATTTAGGATTCGGCCTAGTTCAGTTAGGCCTCCAGTGCATCAAATCAGTCTGTTTTATCGTGATTTTCCATTCTTCACTTTTCTAAGTTGCTCTTAATACTCTTTAGATATTAATGATAAAATACTCACTGTTATTGAGATTTGAAGTTTGAGAACACAAGGGCACTAAAAAGTACTATATACTTATTTGCGGGAGCTTATGGACTCTTAAAAGTTACAGGAAGGGAAAATATGAAGTTCACTCGGAAATCATGTAGGCAGCTTGACCTGTTGTAAGCAATAACAGGAAGCAGTCGCAACAGCATCAGATTAAATTTGACGTTCTCGGTCTACGTTGATGTACGAGTTGGGTAAGGTTATGAAAAATAAATAAATTGCAAATCTGCCGGCTTTGAAGGCTTCGTGGAGCTGCAAATGTACGAGGACAATGTTACGTGTTCCACGAAGATTTGCATTTGAAATACTCGCGAATCGATAGTGTCCCCACTGCAATTATATAGTACACTGTCGCAATTAAAGTGATTTGCATCCGTAATAAATTTATTGCTTAATAAAATTAAAGGGGTACATGAACTCCGCGGGGCATTACCAATTCCCATCACAGTTCCCAAAAACTTTCAAGTGGCAGCAAGAACAACTTAAAAAATCGTTTCGGACACATTAAGAGCAGCGGATGTTATTATTGGGACATTATCCCAATTGCTTATTCATATCTCACCCTGCGACAAGCCACGTGACTTTATGTGCTGAATGCTTATTTATCCCACTCACAAGGCAGGTGTCGTCGAAAATTGCTCTTTGTATTCTGCTTCTGCCTTTTATTATTTTTCATTCTGAAACTGGCGCAGCCCTACAAGTTTAGCGAACATTACATGCCAGGTATCGATACGTGTTACTCAAAACGTACCTTGACGGAAATTTCATCAAATTTAGGTGAATTGGAGTCGCGATAATAACGCCATTATAAAAGGGCGCCACGAACATACAAAATACGCTGGCAAAAGAAAGCCATTCAAGCTTCCTTAATTGATATATGTAGCTGCTTATACAAATTAAAACTCTGTTAGAAAGACGAAAGATTAAAGTTCGAAAACCGCCCACGCCCTCCTCGTCTA
This sequence comes from Agriotes lineatus, assembly GCA_940337035.1. NCBI lineage: Eukaryota > Metazoa > Arthropoda > Insecta > Coleoptera > Elateridae > Agriotes > Agriotes lineatus. Next base: position 36,575,489 of record OW679194.1, on the reverse strand, counting down.
CATACAAAATTGATTCACTTTCTAACTTTGCAACTTCCTGAAAAGCTGCAATCAATACACCTATCCATACTCGGCAAAGTCGACGTGTTGATGGTTTCTAGGAACACTTCTTAATTGCACGGAAGGAAATTGCTGTCTCGCTTTTTAAACAGGGGGTGATGGATATACAAAGGCTTTTTGAATATACCGGGCCTATTAAGTCCTTGTTGATAAACGAATTTCTTTTTTCCTTTGTAGAAATTGAATTTTAATAATCAAAGTGGAAAATAGCTTAGGTCAAATACTAATTTACATTACCTTAATAACAAACCTAAAAAAAGTTAAACAGAAATAGAAAGCAAATTGTCAAAACGGATATTCAATATAAGTAGCATCTGTGTTAATATTTTTCGTTTTGTGCTATACAAAAAACGAAGGCTGTTTATGTTATATACTAAGTAGAACAACTACCAACTACCTTTACAGCTGAAACAACATCTGCTTGTACATCCCCCAATATAGATGTACGTTTTTGCAGTCACACATTTTCAGCTTCAACAGAATCAAGAAAAAATCTGTAAAAGGCTTTACCCAGCACTTCCCTCGTCGACATTGTGACACTAAATAACTTTAAAAATCAAATTAAGTTAGGAGTAAAAATATCTTCACGTTTCTAATACATTTTCAATTAAACAAATGTAGCCCGCTGGGAGGATTTGAACTGCGCTGCATCTGCGAAGCAGATCGTAACCACATCGATTTTTCATCTGTGCCATCGATACATTGGAACAAGTGCGGCGCGCGCCTCTCTTGAGCAGAACGGTCTTACTGTTAAAACGTTTCGACTTTTTTGTGACATTATCCTGTAGCTGTTGAGTCCTATCTTCGGTAAGTGTAAAGCCTGACCTATGTGAAAATTAACACTTCCTTCTATTTCAAAATTAATGAAAAATAAACAACATTTAATTTTTTAAAGTGCTCACCCTGTATATATTGGTCTGAAATTGTACCGGTTTCATTCCAGGTATATATATTGTAATGGTATTAAGCCCACGACTTGGCTCTGTTAGCAGTGCAGCACAATTAACCGATTAAATAAGCACAGAGTTGGGGTGTTTTATGTAACTGCAATGTTAAACTAAAATTAAAATATTAAATGCATTGACAATGAAATTCGAGAAATAGTAAAGTAGTTGAGTAAGAAACGCAAATGCAAAGCTTATTTTAACACAGGTCGAAATTGACTTTTAAATAAATAAAAGTAATAGGTTTGTGCATAATCTGAAGCCGAACCGAAAGAAATTAATAGACACAAAAAGGTTTGCTATGTGCATGTTAAAAACAGCGTAGTTTTCAATAAAGCCTAGCAAAGTGAAAATTGTGAGGAATCTAAAAAGCTAAAGTAAGCAAAAATCAAATAACAGAACATTGCAAAGAGCAATTAAAGAAGCAGACAACAGGACAAGAAGGAAGCAAATGAGAAGTGGTGAACTCTAATAAATCAGTGCATTTAAATTTACAAATAGTGCAATAGCAGAGCAGTGGCTAAAACTAAAATAATAAAACGTTTGTGTGTGTGGCGCAATGAAACAATTTTAGATATAAGAAGACAATAACTTAGATTGTAAGAAAAATGTTAATTTGAGTTTATGTAGTCAAATTTATTTCCATTTGGTCCTTTAATTTATCAAACCTAATTTCCGTTAATATCGTAACTTAGCAACCAGATGCGATATTGTTTAACAACAGGAGAGAACAACTGAATAAAAATTATTGGCAGTTTGTTAAGATTTGTGCTCCATATTTAATACATAATTTTGATAATAAACGTGTTTTCCGAGTTATACAAAATATACCATTTTATTGAACAAGTGCCAGTAAACATGTAGGAGTATTTTCAGAAAGTTTCGCAACGAAAATATTAAGAATTCGACAACCTCATCTTCGAGGACATCGGAGCCAATCAGCAAAAATTTACGAGCTTCGACTACGGCCAAGATGAGTATCGGAGCCAAGAGACGAGCAGTCCAGGGCATTGTACGGGTCTGCAAGAACGTCTCCACCAGATGTGGCAGCAAGGGGAGCAGTGATGGCTGAGAAAATCCAACGGCGTCATCTCCAGAGCAGCATCGGTGCAGTTCGACCAGATTCTAATGTACTAAATTCTCCTAAAAATTAGTGTCAGCGTCCGGAAAACGAGTTCCATACGAGATCAAACCTTACTAAAAAATATTAGATCATTTCCAAGGCTTCAACTATGCCGCATTTCCATTAATTACCAAGGCGTCATCAAAATCCGTGGTTTGGCGAAAGTTCGAAGCCGACAGGAAGTCAATCGAGACAATTGCAATAGACGTCACTGCTAAAACAAAAAGTTTGTTATTAGGCGCCAAGCGCGAATAATTTGAAAATTTACTTTGTGAATTCTCATATTTTCACGAGTATTTAAACTTTCAAAGGGGTTTGCGCGAGACAATCATTTGGTGATTTGAGAGATTGTGGACATTGAACTAACGCGTATTTGAACTACTGGCTTGAAATAGTACAATTCAGCTCAAATTAAATTACAGTCGACTTCGGAACCTACCTGAGAGAGAGCTTGTCTTTTACCGAGAGCTAGCATTTTTAAATAATTTCAGTTAAATAAAGTATAAAGAGGGTCATACAACCATTTATTTTGTGCAGTAAATAAGTACATTTCATATTTTTAACCAGCCTAGTAATTTACAGGCATAATTCGAACACAGTAAAATGATTAAACCTTAGAACTGTGTGTATGCATTGATTTACAAATTCGCCCTAATTTTAAAGTTATTAAAATATCAATACAATACAAGTCTAGGAAGTTCAATGACCATTCCTTTGTAATATATATAAAATGTGTATGCAAAATATCATCCTCCTCCGACAAATACTTTTTGAGTTATACCGCCGACAGACAGACAGACGGAATTGAGAAAACCTGTTTTTCGTCATCTGGGGACCCAGCTGTTAGCTGCAAAAGAAATTAACAAATTATATTCACCAGTTTTCGTGGAATATGGGATTAAAATTAAACATATAAGAATCGGCTATTATTTTCCGAACAACCTAACAGAATAACAGAATCATTCAACAATTTTGCAGAACCAAACAAACAAATATAATTTACAAAATCGCGACAATAATACCAATAATTTCCTCTGCGGCAAAGACCAGAGCCGACATCTTAGACAAGCAATCAAGACATCTTTTGATCTTAAGAAGCATGCATTGTAGTGTAACATTGGATGGGATAGACTCGAGCAACTCTACGGTCACGTATGGGCTGAGACAAGGAGATCTACTCTGGATCATCTTAATTCAGTAGTATTGTCTTGGAGAGCGTATTAAGGTACATGGATACAAACAGTAGGAGACTGATTTTTGCAATGGTTTCTAGCTTTCATGCACAACGTTATGTGATGAACCTTAGGAATGCGGTCGAGTTTTGTTAACTGACTGCATTGTTAGTCCGAAAACCGAGGGCGATAAGAACATTGCTAATTATGAGAAATAAGTCGTATTTGAGCAATGTTTTAAGGAACAACGAGATGAGGAGGACTAAAGGTTCAACAAAGAATAACTTATGGAAGTGAACAAGTAAAGAGGTATACTGAAAAATGAGGAAAACTAAGAAATGGGAAATGGGGAAGGTAATCAAATGAAGGCATAGAAAGCAATAGCGATTGGTCACATATTTAAGAACTGGAATAGAAAGGCACAAAGAAGCAAATGGCAAAAAATAGTGTCAAAAATCATGACCCTGTAATGCTATTACACCATAAATTATTACACTATAACTTTAGCCCCGCTTCAAATTTACCTAAGATACAAATAATGTGCTAGAAAATTGAATGGCGCTAATTCATGTTATAATCTTTGTTTGCATCTCCATAACGTTCGGATTTGCGATAAGACGATCTTAGCCGTTATGCGCTATCTCAAACAGTTCTTCTCCCACCCTCTCTAAAAATGCACCCATAACGAGGACACTAAATAGTATAAAAGGAGTATCCGCAGCGCCTTCAAATCGCCTGAGTCTTCAGACTTGAGCCCATGGACCCTCTCCTAATACCTACCCGACCTAGTTCACATGTAACGGAAGCCCGAATCGGTAAACTTCTACCTGAAAGCCTTTCTGTAATGGAGTTCTCGAATCGCTGTGGCTTATTTCTAATACCTTCCCGAACGCTTTCGCATTACACTGAGACACGAATCGGTGAACGCGTTTCTTAAAACTCGTAAAAGAAGAGCACCCGCTAGCTTCCTTTAAACTAAATATTTCTACATAGCTAGCATACCTGCATTCCAAGCGTTGCTAATTCAAAGACACCATCCTAGTATTCCATCGAAGGCAAATTGCTTTTGCCGGCTGCGACACGGAACCGCTCGCAATCTTTCAGCGCCCGCCGGTAAACGCATTGAGGAAAGGCGGACTTTGCTTCAAAGGAAGACACCCGGTTTAAGTTCTTTCTGGAGTCCCAAATTTGCATACCAGAGAACAACAACGACCTGAACGGCTTAATGCACTGCCAGTGATAGCCACCAGACCTGTATTCATTGTATTTAACGAAATTTTACAGACCACAAAACATAAACATCCGCCATTTCCTGGGGCGGATATAATCAGTTTCAAATCCGTCGTTCAAAGCTTGTGTGCTACATATACAAGCCATCAGACCTACACACACATAGGTGCTAATATGGTTGTGGACCGATCAGAAACCCGAAACACGATAGACCAGAAGAAACTGTATTTTTATATTAGTGTACAGAACATTTTTTTAAATTAAGACATATTTTGTATATATATAGCTACATTGTGTTTTCCTTGTAATTATACATTTGGGTACAACAAATCCATGGACATTTGAGCATACCCGAGGAATATTTAAATAATCAAAGTAAATTTTAAAATTACCGGAAGTTACGTAGCATTTCAACACTATACAGGGTGTTATGGAAAGCAGTGCAAATATTTTATCCAGTGATAGAGCTCACCAAAATGAACAACTTTTCTATTTATCGTTTTTTTCTTTTAATTGCATATTGTTTTAAAGTTAAAGGTGAACGACACAAAGTATGTTAAAACTGCAAAGTTTCTGCACAAAAAACATGCTGTCAGTAACTTACCTATCTAAGTTGATAAGGTACGTTGGCAAACTCCCGCTGAATATAAACCGTTGCCGAGACGTAAACTTATTCAAATATCCGTTCATGCTCCGTTGAAGTGTTATAGAATTTTATTTTCGATCCTCATCGGATACCACTAATATGCCACTGTGTTACGCCACCATGATGCTTAATCTGGACTGCATTTGATTATCAGCGGGTCGGGGGTTGTTGAAATATTGGCCTCAAGGAACTGTCAACCAGAAATCATTGTTTGTGGTAGGGGCTTGCACAGATCTTTTGCCGTCTCCATTGAACTACCTGCCGCCAAACAAAAATCGTTCAAGCCGAAGTCCTCAATGCATTGTCTACTGCCGTATATCATTAATTAATACATTAAGACTAAAATGCATAAAATACATGCATGTGCATGATCGCACATTCTTGAAGATATTACTGCCTATTTTGTAGACAATAGTTACATCACATATTTCTGGAACATTTAATAACAGCCGCTTAATAAACCCAAATGTTGAGCGCATCCCCGTCTGAGTGTGCTCATCGCTATTTGGAACCGTGGCTTACTTGCTGTTAGGTCACCAATACCATTTTCCTTAATCTGTATTTGAGCGTTATGGCGTCACGAGTGCAAAGATAACTTGACAGGTGTCCGGCACTTTCAGTAGCGACCGATGTGAATCATATGTAACTTGGTGTTGAAAACAACCCTATTAGGTACGTGTTTTAAGAAAAAATAATAAATGTATATAAAAAAAATCCAACCAACAATCTATTCCCACGTCCGTTATTCCAGTGGCGTCATTTGGCGAGCGTAATCGGAATCCGAGAAGCCTCCGATTAAGGTAGGATTTCGCAGAAAGCCTTTGCAGCAGCGCCGTAATTCACGGGGATGAGCAAGATCAGACTGTCTACGAGGTGGAGAGCTGTATTCCAGTGGTCTAGAGCTGTCCAGTTTCCAGAAATTGAAGTAGCGTCTCTTGAAAATGGGATATGACGCGGAATTTTTCCAGTTTTGGGGCGGACATGAAACAAAAAGCTGTCGCGCGTCTGTTGCGACGTCACACTAAAAACAAAACGAGCTTAGCAGTTGCTACTTCACAGTATTAATGTTTACCTGACCCGTGTTTGCCATGGTTTTAAAATTCAATTTACGCTGTTTCGCGTGACCACAGATCATTTTGTTACTAAGTCTAATTTAGAGGTTAGCTAAATGTCAGGTGAAATTGTGCATTTGCCCGAAATATTTGAGAGTATTTATCATACAACGAGTTATTTGTCATACCAAGTTTTTCCTTGATTTTATGAATCCACACCCCTGAACCAAGACTGTCTCACGCTCTATCGAGATAGCCGAATGTTTATTGCAAATAGATAAAATAAGAAAAGGGCAATAAACCATTTATTTGTCGTAATTTTTGTTACACTCCTTTAATTTGCCTTGAGTTTGGCAGGTTCGTAATTGAATCCAATACATTTGATAAAGTGTAGTTTTTCTTGCCATTCATTAATCATATTCTATTTAAAACCCTTACTATTATTAGGAGGAGGGTTATTACCTTATTACAATATATGGCCGTGACTTGTGAACTACCCAACTAAAAAATAATCAAGAAACAGGTAGGAAACATAGCTTTAGACTCAATGATATAGATCTTTAGCCGGTTACGCCTACTGTAAGTTTTTGTAGTCGAACAACTATAAAGTTATCGTCTCGCATATCTCTCACAAACACGCTTCTTTTTTGACCTAGGAGTAATGTAATAATAATAATGTTTTTTTGTTCCAAGAGAAATTTTAAATATAACTTATACACAAATAACAAATAAATTAATGTGGAACAACATGTAGAAAGTTCAGTACTTTCAAGAGGTACGTACTGTTCAGGATGGAGCTTATAGTAGACTGTATGATTTATAATTTCGACAATTACAGGATATGTTTTAGGGGTGCAAACCAACGGTCTTGTGCAGTCTCACACAAGATGATGTAGTAGACCTTGATTCGTTGGAGCAGAGGTTCGTGAATACAGAAACAAATGTCACATTGTATTATTTTATTCACTAGAAATTTCCTATTTATATACATAAAGCTATGACGTAAATTACAAGGTTCACTTTATTTGCCCTTGTTCAACTCGCTTTTGCACTTGCGTGTTTAATTTCATAACAAACAGTGATAGCAAGTCTGTATAATTGCAGTTTGTTCACCGGGTCATTCGAGCAATGCTGATAGAAATGCTAACAGCTTTGTTATGCATTTCCTCATGTAATAGTTAACTTACGAAATGTATGCATATTTAGTTTAAAGGTTAAAATTATGTTTTGGTTCCTAAATAAACATTTTGCCGAGCGGCAATAAACCGGGATGGTGTGACTGATGCTGTTTCTCCGTCTTCTTCGACTGGTGGCAATGGCTGTAACCTGAAGCTTTCTGACGGGTCTGAATTTGGGCGTGTCCAGATGATACAACCTGATACTAAGTAACCGATTGTAGTACCGGTGTTCACCATAATGGTATGGTGCCACAATGGATAGTCCTGATGTAGCTGTAATTCGTTTTCTTCTTCTTGTAGGCGTTGACAATGATCGGACGGTAACAACACAGGTTCCTCCATTTGAAATTGAGGGTGGGTGCTTGTATTCTGCAAAGTAGTATTAATAATTACTTGCATTGGTTTGTTGAACCCAGCTACGACAGGAATAGTAGTGAATAGCTGAGTATGCAAAGTAGTCCGTTTTGTATATAGTACAATCTGGGGATATTTGAATTATGCCAACATCTTGAATCTTCACATCTTCTCAATTCCCGCTGCATTGTACTGCTGCTATTGTGGGTTGATTGGGAATAAATAACCATGTATTCGCGGCGTACAGTTTCTTCCATACCAGTGTCTTAACTGTAAACTGATGAACCAAACATTTGGCCTTGTTCAAGCGCTGGTAGATCTCATCAATGATGCAGTTTGGATTGTCTTCACTACTTCGGACTGCAGATGGCTTGCATAAGTAAAGGTGTTTTCCTATTGGCTCGATCTCCTACAACTTGTCTTCTTGGATTTCAAAATAGCTGATAGCTAAGAATTCCATTGAAAAGTTTAGTGATGCGTAGGTTCCATTTTCCTTCTTCACTGGAATTGGAGTTGGTTTGATTAAGTTGTATTCCCGCTTCTCAGTTATATGAAAATTACTGAAAATCTCGATGGTTTCATTATTGATGCTAACTTCTATCTTGTACATTGGTGTGGTAAGTATCTCCAGGTTTGACTAAAGATTGGCCATTGCATTCGACATTATTCTGTAAAATTGTGATGGAATAAATTGCAGGATGTCTGCCTTCTTGAATTTTACATTTAGAAGTTGTTTGAACTTCTCATCCATCTCTCGTAAGTAGTTGGTAGCCATCTGATATGATGTTAACACATGTATGTTTAACTTGTTGTCGTCTGTCTTTTTGTACCAAAGTTATATCTCATTGATTGCTAGCAACCCTTCGTTGAGTTTTCTTCGAAAATTATCCAACTTATGGGACATTCTGGCTTCAGTCTCATTTAGAGTTCCTGCAGTTGACAACATTATCCTTGTCTGATGATTAGATGTATGTATCAATTCTAGTTGATTTTTCTCCAATGATTCGATGTCATGGTAAACTTCATCGTTAACTCCAAACACTGAGATTAGTAGCTGCCCTAGTACTCCTCGCTTGGTCCTGACATCTTGACTATAAATGCTTTTCATATTCCAGATGATCTGCCGTTGCTGTTCTCTCAGGTGATGATTTAATTTTTTGCAATGGGATTTGTTGGATTGTCTTGTGTATATCTTCTTCATCTATTTGGATGCTAGAGATGTTCACTGTTACTTCGATCCTGAAGTCTCCCCTCGAGAGTTTTGCGTGGCCAAGTTCTTCAATAAATAGGCCAGGTGATGGATACTTTACTATGTACGACCCCGTGGTTGCTGAAATTATGGTGAACAACGCAAGTAAGAGTATTATTGTTCTTGTGACTGTTGACACTCTACTACACTTGCTTTGCTTTCTTTTTCCTTCTTCTGCTTCCTGTCTTGGTAACGGAACGAGTTTGGTGATAGGACGCTTGAGAATTGCATCTCCCTTTGTCTTAACGGTTGCAACTCTGACAATACCATCTGTACCTGGATGCACTTCTGTCACTCTTGCTAAAGGCCATTGATTGGGAGGACTACTGTTATCCTTCTGTAACACTAGATCTCCCACTTGCAAATTCTCGTCGTCTGACGTTCATTTCGTTCTGCCTTGCTTCGGTTTTGCCTAATCCAGACCAGTGTGAGAAAATGGTAGGGACGGCGTTACTCTGGGCTCAGGTAAATTGCCCATGAGTTGCTGCAACGGTTGTCTTTTGAATGCAAAACATATCATGCAGTTGTGAATTTCCTTGCGTATTTTCTTCACATTGACAATCCAAAATTTTCTACGTATGTATGCCGCTGTAGCTTGACTTCCGCCATGTAGCAATTTCCAATTGACGTCTCTCACTATGATGACTGTTATGGGAAATGAGAATGGTGTGTTTTTCATTATATGGAAACATCGAATTTTGAAGTCGTCCTCCCACTGTAAGAGTTCCTTCATCATCGACGAATGGTCGTAACGGTGCCAAAAAACTTTTTGTGTCAACTGAGATGTTCTTCTTCAAGGTTTGAATCTCTGTCGACCAGCTGCTTGCTTGCACTATACGGATGATTTGAGTGAGGCAATTGTTGAGTTCTGCTGCCATAGGTATGGTATTCGGTTGGACACGGTTGTCTTCTACATTTTTGAACAAACCTGTTACAGTATGCAGTGACTCGTAGTAACTTCTGCAATGACGAGTATTTGGATAAGATGTCCGAATCTTCTTTTGCGGCGATAAACGCTTGAACTTGGTGAATTTTTGCTTCTTTTGTAGCTGTTATGGGAGTGTTTCTTTCCGTAAGTGGCAAAGGATTAGTTGGTAACCATTGCGGGCCGTTACACCACAATATATAATGCTGTAGTTTGACAGGAGTGAGCCCTCGGGATACAGCATCTGCTGGATTGTCCTCTGAACGCACATGATGCCAATTTCCGCTGGGGGTTACTTCCAATATTTCTGTTACCCTATTTGCAACAAATGGTTTTCATTTCTCCGTGCCTGCTGTTATCCAGGATAAGGTTATCATGGAATCTGACCACGCGAAGATGAAGATGCTGGGGATGTCCAGAGCACTAATAGCTTCCTTCAACATTTTTGCTGCTAACGTTGCCACACATAATTCCAGTCTTGGCAACGTTTTCTTCATCTTTATAGGTGCAACCTTTGACTTGGCTGTCAATAGAGTTATTTGAATGCGTTCATCTTAAGAGATTACTCTGCTGTAGATTACAGCCCCGTAAGCTTTTTCCGACGCATCACAGAAAGCATGCAGCTTCATTTCCCGGATGCTGTTGTTGTACCCTAACCATCTTGGAATGGATATGTCTTCAACCAACGGTAATTCTTCTTGAAATTGCTTCCACTCGTTCATTATTTCTGTGGCCACTGGCTGATCCCATGACTGCTGTTTTAATCAGTTGTTGAATTAGTAATTTGGCCTTTACTACAGTTGGAGCTAACCATCCCAATGGGTCAAACAATGGGGATATTTTTGATAAGATTATCCTCTTTGTAAGATTTGTATCGGCTCGAAGACTAACCCGAAACTTAAATTCATCCGCCCTCGGATCCTGTGTACTCCCAAGGTTTTCCTTGTTTTCGCTTCGTCGATCTCTAGTAAGTTGTTGTCCTGTAAGTTATCTGGAAATTCTTCAACAAGCGCTGCGCTGTTGCTTGTCCATTTTCTAAGGGTAAACCCTCCACTTTTTAACATATTGATTAGACCTACTTGGAGATGTGTTGCTTCTTCTATGGAGTCGGTTGCCGACAATAAATCCAGCCATTGGGTATATTTGTCTTTCATCTTCAGCTAGCTCCAACAGGATACGGATTGCCAGGTATGGTGCTGCTGTTGTTCCATAAGTTACAGTGGTAAGTTTAAACTCTTGAATAGGCTCCTCTAGAGAAAACCGCCACACTATCCTTTAGAGTCCTGATCTCCTTCGGCTATCTTGATCTGACGATACATCTTTTCAATATCTGCTAAAAATACAAACTTGTGTTTCCTCAACCTCAGGAGAATATGCTTCAAATCTTGTTGCAATCTTGGTCCAGCAGTCATTAGCTGGTTTAAGCTGAGTCCAGTAGTGGTCTTCGATTAAGCATCAAAGACTACCATTAACTTCGTGGTTGTGCTGTCTTCCTTTACTACCGCTTAATGAGGTATGAAGTAGGCTTGTCGTATATTGGCTCCTGGTTGAACGCGTTTTATATGTCCCAGTTCTAAGTATTCCTTCATGAATGTTTTGTATTCTTTACCTAGAACTTTATTTTCTTCTAACCGTTTCTCTAGTTGAAGGAACCGTGCGATTGTAATTTTTCTCGAATCCCCAGGCTTTTCTATTGGTTCCTTAAGCGAAATTTTTACAGTATATGTGCCATCAGCATTTCTCTGGTGGTTGCAGTTGTAAAATTCTTCGCATTTTTTGTCTTCGTTGGACATCATTTTTTTTAGTACTACTTCTTCAATTTCCCAAAATTTTGTGAGTTGTTCATCTTCTGCAGCACATGCGACCAGGCCAGATTTTTCCTTTCTACTGATGGTGCTGTTGCATTTCCCGTGATAATCCATCCAAGTTCCGTGCTTTGAGCTAACAGGCCTCCGTTGAATTTTTGTACTCCTTTACAATTATTTTCTTGTAGATGTCTGCTCCTAGGATAACGTATATTGGTCCAGGTTTATGAAATAGTGGATGAGCTAACACAATATTCTTACGGCCCTGATGTTGATAGTTTTCAACTGGTTTTTCTGGAAGTGACTTGGTTAACTGTGGCAGTGTCATCATCTCGCATGTGGTTGTGCAGTTGCTTGGAAATCGTGGACGTAGATTTACAGTTATTCGTCCTCGGGCTGACCTGCTTCTTTCTTGCCTAAACCAGAAATTTTGCACTCTCACCTTTTCTTGTGGTAGACCAAGCGTTTCAGCTGCATATCTTGTAATAAATTATGCCTGGGATCCGGAATCTACTAGGACTCTGAGGTACTCCAAACTCCCCGACGGTGTCGTGACTCTAATTAGGGCAGTTGCTAGCAAAACGTTGAGATGATGTCTTCCTACTAGGCTTGCAACAATGTTTTCCTTCTCAATGGTTGCTGTCGCACTGGAAGTCGCCGCCGTGGACTTGGGAAGCTGCTGCTGCTGCTGTTTACTAAAATCTTCGTGCAGAAGCCAACGATGTCTTGTATTACATACCTTACATTTCCCTGGGAAAAAGTGTCTGGTGTTATATTTTCCTGTAGGCTTGCGGCAGTTAGGACAAAGTTTTTTATTCTTTATAAAGTCGCAACGTTCGGATACTTTTAAGTTGTTGAATTTTGGGTAGGTTTTGATGCTGTGTGATCCTCCGCAGTGGAAGCACGATAAGTCAGCAGTGTGGTAGGTACTTGCTTACTGTCCACCGATTTTGGTGTCTTTCCCAGCGACTGAAATTTTGTTTCCAAAAAATTCAATAGCTGCTCGAATTTTTGCACCTCTCTTGGTGCCGTTAGTGGCTGCTCATACAGTCTGTTGGTTTCCTTGTCCAACTTTCGTGTTACTATATGACACATGACAGCCCCCATGTTGCCGTTTCAATTCCTAAGTTCTCAATTGCTCTTAGACATTCTGCAGTCGTGTCATGGAGTGTCTTGATCCCCTCTGCAGATTTGTTCGACAGGGTTGCCTGGTTGACTATGTCATCCAAATACGTACTTCGCAAGTCGCAGCCTGGTGTTGTCGTATCTCTTCCTTATAATGAACCATGCAGACTCGTAATTTGCTTCAGTTGCCTCCAGGTGGTGTACTAACTTGCTGGCTGCCCCTCGTAACTGTGACTTCAAGTAATGCATTTTTTCCGCCTTACTTAGTCGTGAGTTTTCATGAACAATTCTTCGGAAAATATGAAAGCTAGGCCATGCATCGTAGGTCCCTTCAAAAACTGGAATTTTGAGAGTAGGTAACACTATATTCGCATGGCTGTGACATTCCTTGACACTTTGAACCTCTTGATCCTGAATGTGTTGGTACAGGTCCACAATTATTTCGTTGACTATCTTCTTGGTCTCATGGAACTCCTTGTCGTCGTAGCTACCGTGGGATAGTATCTCCTCGTTTAGAGCTCTGATGTCATCCCAATCATTCTTGAAATTCTTAATGTTGTAGTCGCAATACCTTTTACTGCATTCCTCATTCAACCTATTCCAGACCTCCTGAATGTCACTTTAGAGTGAATTCACCTTGATCTGCAGCCTTCTTATTCGGGATTGTCCCTGCTTATCAGCAACTGTGGTCGCGTCCTCTTTTAGCGCTACTGGCTGCTGTGAACTTTCTCCTAGTGTAGCTAGATTTTTTTCGTACTTGTCGAGCAGGACAACCCCTGCATCGTAAACGTCTTTGGTTTGCTGAAAAAAATTGTTTTTAAAATAAGGGTGTTCTTCCTCCACTTCCTTCGCCAGGTCTGAATGGTTGGCCTCAAACTCTTCCCAAAGTTGTTTTAGGGTGGATCTGCTAGCTGTGAACATTGTAACGGTCTTGTTCGTAGAGGGCTGGCACGTTAAAGGGATTAATGGACTATATGCTAGGGGCAGGAACGTTTAAAGGCTGAAAGGACCAAATTTTCAGGGTGGAGCTTATAGTGGACTGTATGATTTATAATTTGAACAATTACTGGATATGTCTTAGGGATGTAGGAATTAAAAAGAGGTGCAAACCAACGGTCTTGTGCAGTCTCACACGAGATGATTTAGTAGACTTTGATCCGTTGGAGCAGAGGTTCGTGAATACAGAAACAAATGTCAAACTGTATTATTTTATTGAATAGAAATTTCCTATTTATATACGTAAAACTATTACGTAAATTACAAGGTTCACTTTATTTGCTCTAGTTCAACTCGCTTTTGCACTTGCGTGTTTAATTTCATAACAAACAGTGATAGCAAGTCTGCATAATTGCAGTTTGTTTACCGGGTCATTCGAGCAATGCTGACAGCTTTGTTATGCATTTTCGCATGTAATAGTTAGCTTACGAAATGTATGTATGTATTTAAAAGTTAAAATTATATTTTGGTTCCTAAATGGGTACTGTTCTTCCACTTTACCATGAAGAAAATAGAGAACAGAAAGTAGAGTAGTTTCAACCACTAGGTATAATAATATAAAGTAATACCATTAATACGTGTATGCAGTAACTTGAAAGATGTGTATCTTTAATGTATATAATGCACAACAATAAAATGCTATGTATTATAAGTACACTTATGTAATATCAGCTGGCAGATTATCATAACAGAAAAAATAAATGAGATTTTAAAATAATCTGTGACATTCTATCGGCAACCTAATACAGATCATGCAAATATTGTGTGAAAACTTCGCCGAACTTCGTCTTCGAAAATAACTTGTGTGGGTTCACAAACAAAGAAATAGTCTAGTTTACGTATGTATCCTTATTCGCAAGATACAAACCAAAATATACGTAAGCTGTAACCATCCAAAAGCGTCCAATAAAAACAATTAGTGCTACAAAAACCTTTGTTTACATATAGTCTGTCTGATTATCACATAGTTTAGTGCAGGCTGTTAAAATGCTTTTTTACAGAGTAGAAATTTAGTTACCAACCAAACTTGACAATTCCCTAAAATTTTAAGTTACATTTTTGGTCACTGCATAATTTGACATTGACATCTTCGCAATCACATCATTAATTTTAAGACAAAATGCTCAAAAAAGTATTGAAGGAAACGAAACAAGCAATGTATCGATGTTATATCTAAGTTAAGTGAAAAAATTGTCAAACTCTCGTAAAAATGAAAATTATACGAAAATGTTAACTTTAAATTTTTGAGAAATGTCAAGTTTGGTTTGTTTTTTTACACGTGAAGAAAAGCATTCTCACAGCCTGCTCTGAATCATGTGAAAATCAGATAGACAATATGTAAGCACGTTCCAAGGCACGTAAACCCAAGGATTGCTAGGTGTTTAACGAAATCAATATTTATTACTAAATACGTATTTTCCTTACTTTCTAATGTAATTAACAATGCTACACCGCCAAACTATAGAAGTGTAAGTATAGGAAGTAAGCTATGTAACGTAATGTACTATTTTATGTTTTTCTGAAAAACGTATAACAGTGTAGGACATTTCCGGATTAGAACCTCGCTGTTTTCACCTCTGCGTTTTTCCGGTGAAATATTACCTCATTATACTTTTTGATAAACATCTGTCACATGTTCTACAGGTAAAGCACATTAAACACTGTTAAGTGGTTATACATTTGAATTACGACGGAACTCGTTATATCGTCAATACCTACCGGATAACAACTGAACAAGTCTTAAAAATGTAAATTTGCAACCATAATTGAATGGGTTTCTGCATCAATGAATTCCAACTTAAGTAAATATTCTGTGTATATGAAATTATATATTAACATAGTACGTCTCAGCTGTAGCAGTTTGATTCACCTCCATGT
The DNA here is from genome assembly GCA_940337035.1 of Agriotes lineatus. Classification (NCBI taxonomy): domain Eukaryota; kingdom Metazoa; phylum Arthropoda; class Insecta; order Coleoptera; family Elateridae; genus Agriotes; species Agriotes lineatus. Next base: position 36,559,752 of record OW679194.1, on the reverse strand, counting down.
TAGTGAATAATTTAAACTGCCGGTCACGATCTGACTCTGACATTATTTATGTTTTGTTACATTCAAAGTGCAAACATGCAAATTGGTTGTTAATATGTAACTGCATTGGCGCTTGAATTTTGCTTCCGCCAAGTTGGACGGACTGAATTTGCTTTTCAAGTACTTAAATCTTTATATCCACTTTTTGACAATTCTAGTTCTTAAAACTAAAATACGACTACTCAATATATGTTTCCGGTAATGTAAGTATGTTTTATAAATTTGTTTCCACATCATGAGTAGGATATTTAATTTCATTGCTAGTGAAACTGACAGGAGCACAAACATTGCCGCCCACAATATAGTTCTAATAATATATGTTTTGGTAACGAACGAGGTGCGGTAAAATATCTCTTTAATTTGTGTGGTCTGAATAATCTTATTAAATTATTTATCTAGCTCTTAGTCCTGAGCACTTTCGTTGACATTATATATTTGTCCAGTACCTAAGTCGATTTACTTAGGCGTCATTCGTTATTCGTTGTTAGTAACAACGTAATACTGTGTCGCTTCATGAAGTAATGCTTAATTCTTTGAAGTGCTTTTTCTTAAAATTGGAAATGCGGTGAAGTAGTTGAAACCTAACAAAATGCAGAACAGACCTACAATATTTCCCATTAATTTCATTTCATATTAATATTATTATATGGGGCATGCCAACTAACTTAATTGCAATTATTATCTAACGGTTAAAGTATATTATTAAATTTGAAAACGCCAAGTCCGAAATTAAGTTCCTTATTTCCAAGAACGTTTAGTCGTGCGCCATATAAATTGAATATTGCTTCTTCTCAAAATAAACAAATTTACTTGGTTAGTCTAACCAGTTTTCGGTTTTCGCTAAACAGTGAAAAACAGTGTTACATGAAGGTTCTTAAAACGAAATGTAAAGTAAATGGCTTATTGAACAGAAATTTTACAAACTTACAAAATTTTAGGATTCTTTATTCCAGACATAAAGACAGAAAATCTCTAATTGGTGGTCACTAAGTTAGTGTGTCTGGAGGTCGTAATGCTGTATCTAGCACAGGGCCATCAGGAAGCGAATGTGGGCTGTATAACCTTAGTCAAAAGTCAAAAAGGGCGTCCTCATAAGGGTTCTCAAGAATATGAACTAATAACTCGCGGATCGTTAAACTCAATTGTTAAAGAAACGTCGACAAAAAAGGTAAGCCTGATGGATTTTAAATTGATAACATTTGTGCTTACATAAGCCTGTGACTGCATAAATAGCTACGGCTTCAACATACTCGGCATGAGCAAAATGCTGTGGAAAAAGTTTAAGAGACGGTCACGTATGAAGAAACAATGTTTTTCTACTTTGTAAAATCGGGGGAAGATAGAGTAAGCCGTGAGAGAGTGTGCCTGCTTCTCGATCGACAGAGCAAGTGGAATTTACTAGAGGGTCACCCCTTGTCCGCGAGGATCATAGCGGCACCCTTCAAGATCAATATCAGGAACAAGAGAAAACAAGAGTTCTATGCTCAATCGAACGAGATTATAAAGAAGCAGAGCATCTTCTAAGTTGGAGGTGACCTAAATGCTAAAATGGATATAAACAACGAAAAACTAAAGCCAGTCAGATATGCACGTACTCGGAGAGAGAAATGAAAATGGACGACTCTTTATTTACTTCTGTGAAAATCACGATTTGGTTACAGGCGCGACAACTTTTCTTTACAGAGGCATAAGATAAATTGAGTATCATCTAATCATCAAACGGAAAACCAAATAGACCATGTTGCCTTTTCCAGAAGATGGAGAGGGCGTTTGCAGGATGTCAGAAGCAAAAAGGGTGCTGTACCGGGAGCCCCCATCACCTAGTGGTTGCTAGAATTAAAATGAAAATAATGGTAATGAAGAACTTGAGTGGAAGTGCTACGACATCGGCAAACTGAAACAAAACGTCAAAACCTGGCCATATTTAAAATCGAGGTGCAGAACAGGTTTCAGACACCGGCGAACACTACCAGAAGCAATGGCATGTAGTCAAAACTATCTTGAGGAAAAGATTAAAGCAATCCTGAGTTTAAAAGGATAGAAGAAAAAGGAGTCGATATCGAACTGGGCGAATATACAAAAACCACAAAAACCCAAGGCTGCATTGAACGCGACCAAAATGAGAGCAAAGAAGGCGAAACTACAACAATTATAGGTGGAGTACGTTAAAGAGGAGAAATAATTGGCATAAGGGATAAACGAAACTGGACAGAAGAGTTGGCTCAGCGAGGACGGAGCTGTCCAGGAATATCGAGGATGAACACCAATCCTCTCATAATGACACTGAAGACATCGCATCGAAAATAATAAAATCTGACCTTGAAACCACAGCTACGAATCGGTGCGGCAGGCCACTTTAGCTTATCAGTACTGTGACGTTTCGCATGCCTCCAAATTGTTATAAAACATTTTAATTTCAGTTATCAATTTGGAGCCACGCGGAGGGCAAGAAAAACCGAAAGAATTCCATCAAGAGATCCTGCTAGTTCGATAAGAGCCCAGGTGTAAAACCAACGATTTGCGCAAAGTTCGCCGCGCTGTTCGATCTGCGCACCCATACTTTTCCGCACCGAAGTATAACGTTTAACCCCTCTTAGATTTTCCTAGGTAGACGACGTGGAAGGAGATCGAAGCATTATAAAAGAGCGATGACCGCTCAGTCCGAGAGAGATCTAACCCATTCCTTTCACAATCCAGACCAGAACTAGGAGGCTTGGACTTGGGCTCTGGGCTCCTCCAGTCACCGTCAGTCCAGGTACCTGTCCGTTAAAACCAGAATCCTGTCCCGAATTACCTGTCCTTTCCAGTCCATCTAAGTTTGATTTCCAATTCCTAACTGAAAAGTTAAACTGCCTGAGCCACCCTTCCCTAAACAGAAACCTTCCTTGCCTATGTTAATAAACCTGCCGAAACAGCTTGACCTGAAACCTCCCTTGTCTAAGTTAGTAAAATCGCTGAAGCAATCCTGTTCATAACCTATTTTGTCCTGGTCCTCCTCCAGCGTAATGGAAGGCGTTACTGCTTGGAATTGACCTACCTTGCTCTGTTAACCTTGGAGAGTAATGGAAGATCTTGCCGCTTAGAATTAATCTACCCGCTCCTGTTAATCCTTGAGCGCAATGGAAGATCTTGCTGCGTAGAATTGACCTATCCTGCTCTGTTAACCCTTCAGCGCAATGTGAGATTTTGGTGTTTAGAGTAACATAGTTACCTGTCAAATAGCCTGTGAAATCCCCCTGCTAATAAATAATTTCTTCTTACAGCTCGCCACAAACGCCCACCAGACCGAGGTCCAGGTGGAATCACGAACGGCATAAATTCAGTTCAAATACGCAGGTCTTCTAATATTCGAATTGCAAGGTCGCAGCCGAGCTTGAGAATTTTCAAAATTGTTTAGCTAGCGTGATGGGCGTTCTCGTTTGCCAGACTTGGGGTAGCTGTTAACTGCCCAGAATCATTTCAGCTTTTGCCTTATAACGTTAGATGGCACGCAGATGCCACGAGGAAGAACATTATTTTGTTTATATTGTACATATTTACAACCAGGACCTTTCTTTTCATTTTTAAATCTAGTTCAACAAAATAAACACCTGTATAGATTTGACTCGACTTTCTTTAACTTCAGCTATTGTCAACCTTGGAACATAGCTAGCCACGAGAAATGATTAATAACGTAAAGTAATCAAACTTGATCTTGAACACCTTTTCCGGCTGTTGACGGCTTCGGCATAACCCAGAGAACCTAGAGCTGTTACCTCCTCTAGTTATAAACTGGACAGAAGTGCTTTCCACAGCCCAAGGATTTTCGTTGATTGTAAAATTTGGCATTTCAATAATTTAAATAAACGTTTTTGCAGATATTAACCGAAACTATTACATTAACAGCCAGTCTTATAAAGGCCACTAATCTGACGTTAACTTTAATTCTCTGTTAAAATAAACAAAAGCGCATAAAAATTTGTTTACTAATGAATAAAATGTCATAAGCACTGACGTTTTGATGCGCTTTTGTTTATTTTAACAGCGAATTAAAGTTAACGTCAGATTAGTAGTCTTTATAAGACCGGCAGTAAATGTTTTGATGGTGCATGACTTTTGTTAATAATTAATTTTAAAAAATCAAATAGAGTCGTAACATATTTTTAATAATTAAATTACGACGTTTCGCCATTTATGATGGCTTCATCAGTTCCTATTGGCGTCCTATGAAGGAACGACGTCCAGAAACATAAATAATAGAAGTAAAGAACATGTAAGAGCAATAAAACGCAATAATATTGATAATTATTGTAAAATTTGGTAGTCGGCATTTGCGGAGCACATTTTAACGTCAGAGCACCAGTTCGATAGCGAAATTAATATTACGGTATTATATGTAGAAAGCAATATAAAAATCAAATAAACTTTAAACAATACGAAATTTGTAAACATTCTAAAAGCAACAGTTTTAATTGTGTAAATGACTAGACCCCAGAATGTCCGTTGGTGTTAAAAAGCGTGGCTGCAATATAATGATAAGTTTTTCCTGGTGGGATCGTTTCTAAGTACATTTAATATAAATGATTTTAAGAAGGCGAACGTATTTTAAGTTGTTTTATAGCCTGTCAAATTAATTTTATTTTTACTTTTTATAAGTACTAACTGTGTTTTATATAATTGTATTAGAATATTAATTAGCGCCGTTTTAGCTTTATGCTGAAGATGACAACATCTATTTAGTTGAACATTAGGTTAGGTCTTGTGCGTTGTATGACACAGCTGACGCAAAAGTTAACCTGCTAATCTCGAATTTGACAAAGCTTGAAAGTGTTAGCAACAATACAGTAGTGAGTGATCTGGTTTCTATCTCACCGGTGGGTTATGGTTTATCTCACTAGTAAGTTGCGAATTACAATTTACGAAATTTGTCAAATCAAAAAAATTAATTTATTCAAGTTACGGAGTTACATATATGCAGTTTACAATGTAACTACTAAATGATAACTGACATAAGAACTAGCATAAGAACTGTGTGCACATGCTTATATAACATTTCTTATTACTAAAGATTGTAAGAAGCTTGAAGCTGGGGCTGGGAATTACTTAGTAACCACTTACCCAACATATCACTTAACATAATCCCTTCCTTCATTAGAACAGAAATTATGGTAAAATTACATTTTTATCATAATTTCTAGGGACTGGTTTTGGGCTTAATTGATTTGTCCTATTCCTGTTACAAAATGCAGGCAATTTATTATATTTATATAAAGTGAACAAAATTGCGACTATAACTAAGATTAACATGAAAAATACACTATTACTAATATATAAATGTCCGTCAAAATTCGGTTTATACACTTTTTTATGCAAGTCTTTTAATTTACATTTTGAAGTGAATATGTCGTCTAGATCGATATTCTCCAGATGTATCGATGGGAGTTTATTTATTTGTTGTTATTCGGTAGGCATGGAGTTGATCATCGGCAACTGAATTATCTCGTTTACGGAATTAGAGTAATAATTCGTCTTCAGTACCTTATTTTCGAGTTTTAGTTCACATTTTGGAGGTATCTGTACAATGTAATTTCCATTTAACGGCATCTTCTGCTTACTATTTTCACAAGTGATTGTGGATATTAATTCTTTATCGGCCACTAGTAACAATGAATCTTGGGCGATTTTCTGTGTTTTAAAATGTTCTAATATAAATATTTCGTTTTTACATACATTATTTTTTTATAAATGAAATGAGTTGAGCTTCGCAAAGTGGTTCTTCTGAGTTAATTTTTTCTTGTATTTTACATAGCTGTTCGCCGTTGCGTAGTTTTTTGCAGGATTTGTCCATGAAAATATAATTATTTTCGTTGTAAAGCAAATACATTTTCTGTGGTATAATTATTTGGAAATGTTGATCGGTTTTCACAGGTAATGGGTAAAGATGATAGTAATCCTAGATATTCTGATTTATTAGAGGTATTTCCAAAATAAATACGATTATGAATTTTATTTGATATATGCCTTGACTGCAATAATGTCTTCGTATAAAGGTAAATGGATAAATATTAAATTGGTTTCTAAGTCCTTAGGATCAATTATTGATGGGTGCATGATCTCGAGTTTGCTAGAAGTGATTGCTTCTTCCAAATTATTAAGTAAGTATAATATTAGCTTTATCATTCCTGATATTTGCAAAAATATAGTATGCATATTGATTAACGAATACATCGCCGCTCGGTGAATTGTGTTTTTTTTCGATTTGTGCTTCTAATTGTTTTATTCTTGATAATAATGTGTATTGGTCAACTCTCGGTGTACTAATAGTGTTGTTTACTTTATCGAGTATTTGTTCCGTTATTGATATTTGTTCGGTCAGAATTTTGTCCTGTTCTTTTCGTAGTTCTTCAATTACTTTTTCGAATTTTTCTCCATCAGTCGAATCTAAATTTCCAGTTAAGAATTTGAAAACTGTTCCTAGGCCGTCAATTAATCCTCGCTTATTTCTTGTAAGAACTAATTGATTTAATTTTCGTTTAATTTCTGATGAAGTTATATTTAGCAGGGTTTGGTAATTTTGAAGTCTTTATCGTATGTATGTCCATGAGGTAAATTTGTAAATGTATTTTTCATTCGTTGAATGTTTGACTCCAGCCATTCGTATTCTTCTATTATTGAAGTATAGTCGATATTTTTAATTAGTGTCCATTCGTCTACTTGATTTCTTGCTTTTCCGAGTTTATGTGGGAATAAACCTTGATAATTTTCAATTTTCGTAATTACTGGCTTGTCGAGGGTAGAGATGACGGTGATACAGGTGGTTCTGTAACAATGGGTTTAGTTAGTTCGTCTAAATGCCTGGTTTTCTTTTTATTATTTTTGTCTAATAAAGTAGCTATTCCTTTATCGTTGATTAAACTTATAGTACATGGTCCATCGTATTGAATTCTAGCTTTATTCCTGGCGTTGGTTTTAATAAGCACTTTGTCATTAATGTTAAATGTAATTTTCTTAGAATTATTTTTATTTTCTTTTTGTCATTAACTTCTTTTTCTTTTCGCGTTACATTCTTTGTTGTAAAACACCGTAAAATGTTGTTATCTTTTTCTGATGGTCGTTAAGATAATCCTCGTAATATTTTTCTGTAAAGTGTATATCGAAGGGGTCTCTGACAGCTGTATGTCCGTATATTATTTCTAAGGGTGTAAATTTAGTTTGCGAATAGATAGTATTATTGTATCCTATCAATACATATTTAATTACTTGTTTCGGTAGCTCCTATGGATGTTGGATTTTTATAATTCTGTAGTTTTCTATTAAAGTAGAATGCACTCTTTCGATCATACCGTTGAATTTATGATTTAAAGGGGTTGTTATGTGAATTTTAATTGTATGTAGATTTAAGAGACTTTTAATTGATTCGTTTGTAAGCTCTGTTCTTCCGTTCATGGTTATTTTAGTAGGTGCTCCATATTAAGATATGAAGGTGATTAGATTTTCAGTAATTTCTATGCTGTTTTTAGATGTTAAATAGTATGCTTGGCAGAATCTCGAATATGCATCAATTATTGCTAAAAATGCGTTTTGCTCAATTCGAAACGTATCTATATGTAAATGTTCAAATGGGCGGCTTGGCGTGCTTGTAACGTTTAATAGTTCTTCAAGTGGTTGCCTTTCGTATTTGGCCTTTTTACAAATTAAACGGTTATTAATATAGCGGGTAACTGTGTCTTCCATATTTTCCCAATAATATTGACGACTAAGTGCGTTACAGGTAGCTTGAATACCTCGGTGATTTGTTTTCCCTTCGTGATAATTATTTATAATTTCTCTTTGATCTTCTTTATTGATAGCATGTATAACTCTGTTTACGCATTTGTAAAAGTGCGGTTTTTGATTCTTGAAATGAGTGGTTATAATTTCACATGTTATTTGATAAAATTCATGGTTGGGAAATAAGCAATAATAAACTTTGTTAGGTATACAATATTCTTTAAGGAATTGAAATATATTCTTCCTAATATTTTCTTCTCCTATGTAGGCGGTTATTACTTCGTTTTTCCCTTTATGTTCTCTTTTTGTTTTATGTGATCTGCTTTGAATGGTGGTAGAGATTATTTGATTACGTTTCGTGTCTAAGGCGTCTTCACAAATAGGTATGGTAGATGTTGATTCCAATTGCGTATGCGTCGTATTTATTGATTGAGTGTCTTCTAATATTTCTGGTACATCTTGAATTTCTTGGTTTGAACTCGAGGGTGTTTCGTTAACATGTTTGATAGAGGTCTCGTTTATTACTTCATTTAATAATTCTTCCATGGTGGTGTCGAAATTAACGATCATTGATTGTGTCTCAATAGGATTCAATTTTATGCGTTTCAACAGGTATAGGGTTCGTTATGGTGTGTGTTATTTCTTGATCACTAGTGTTGATCACTGATGTAGTTGCAAAATAATTTGAAGTCGGAATATCTAAATATTTATTTAATTTTGTATGTTGAATTACTCCCTCAGGAATGTTCCTATTTACAGGTATTTTTGCAAAACATTCTGATCTTGCTGGTATTGTAATTTTATAATTCAAGTCTTGATTGACTATTTTCATTGAATATAATCGTATATGGGTCAGTGGTGTTTTCAAACGGCTTTTTTCGAAATTTATTTGTGCTTTTAGTTTCTTTAGCAAATCTATTCCAATGAGTCCGTCGTATTTATTGTCGAAATTAATTAGATGAAATTTATGAGTGTCATTAACTTTAAATATTGATGATAATTGAATAGTTGCAGCTTCTTGGTGAGATGAAATTTGGTGTGCTGTCTGAATTTGGAACGGTTCTTCTACTATTAGTTCTGGGAAATATTTATATGCTACTTCTGGTTTAATAAGAGTTTTAGATGCTCCGGTGTCTATTAAAAAGTTTGATTTGAGTTGTGGAATGTAAATACATGCTAACGTTGAATTTTGGTTGTTAACTTCTATGATTTCTGCTAGTGATTGATCATTTATTGGCTGCGCTACGTGTCGTCGTTGTTTTGGGCAGGTAAAGTAAAATCCTGTTCTTCGCAGTAATTATCCTCTTCTTGTTCCTCTTCGTAATAATATTCCTCAATGTTGTCCGCTTCCTCGGGGTCCTCTTGAAAGTGTAACTCTTCCGAAATAAAGTTTTTAGGTTGATTGGTCTGCCTAATGTACGATGTAGCTCTAGGTGTAAACGAATTCCGTGCTGAAGGAATAAATCTGTTTGGTGGGTGCAAATACGTTTCGTTGTTGAGGCTGCTGCTGCTGTTGCTGTCTCGACTGAATTGGAAAATTATTTCTTTGCATAGGTTGTGGCATTTGATGTGTGTAACTGGGAAACTGGCTAAAATTTCTTGGTGCTGCTTGCCATGCTTGGCTCGGATTGCTTAGACTTAAATTATACGGTGGAAATGGTTTTTTAATCTCCACGTACTCGATTTCTGGAGGGCTGGTCCGGCGTTGTGGGGCTCTTTGGGCGATTTTGGGTTTGTTAAGTTCTGGATTGTTGAATGAAGGCTCTGGCTCTCGAACGTGGACGATTCTGATTTCCCTTTTCGAATTAAAGATGTCTTCTTGGTTCGTTTTTCGGATGGCCAATTAAGTGTTAAAACACAAAATTAAAGCGATTTTTGTCTTTAGTTTTTGATCATCCTACCGACTGCACCAATTACAATTTACGAAACTTGTCAAATCAAAGAAATTAATTTATTCAAGTTATGGAGTTATATAAGAAGTAGCATAAAAACTGTGTACACACGCTTATATAACATTTCTTATCACTAAAGATTCTAAGAAGCTTGAAGCTGGGACTGGGAATTACTTAGTAAGAACTTACCCAACATATCACTTAACATAATCTGCGGGCCACTTTAGAGGTCTAAAATTGTTCTAGTAATAGCCTTATAACTAGGAGGTATTGGATAATAGTTATTTACTATACAAGTCGGATAAGAGCATCATTAATATACGTGTGTGTAAGCACACAAGTATATTAATGATGCATTATCACACATGTATTGTACAAAATTTTATCTACAACTGCCCAAAATTGAGAAAACTGCTTTAAAAAATATTACAGATCTGTCATTTTCAAAAATATTTTAGTAGGCAAATGTCATTATGACATACATTTGACACTATTTCAGTTAGGTAATGAAGCCATTACACCACTCATTTAGGTAATGAAGCCATTATATAGCTGAGCTTCATTACCTAACGGAAGCAGTGTCACATGAGTGACGTAATTAGTTACTTATCCCACTAGAGTAGATAAAATGTATTACACACGTAAGCAATATTTTGAAAAAAATTGCCATTCCTTCTATGACTGCATGTATGTATGTATGTATGTATGTATGTATTAGTAAATTACCCATGATTGATGGCCCGTATGACAAAAGTGCATAAAACTTTTTTCCATTGGAAATTTGTTTTCCCATTCCTTTTCAATTTTCTTATAGGATGAACCCTCGTAGTAAATGGCCAAAAGCCAAAGCTTCTGCCAGTATTGTGGTTTTTGAAACTAAGGGTATCTGCGTCACAGCTTGGGTAGGTTACTTTTTTGCTATTCATTCCTAATGCCATCAGGAATAAGAATATCAAAATATAATCACTACTAATTTTTCTGAAAAAAATGAAAGTTCTAAAATCAAAAACTTTGAAAACATCCTATAAAAAATATGTTCGCCCTGCATGTTGCGTGGTTAAATTCATAAAAACATTTATACAATAACCTACAGGTACAATTTTAAATTATGTAGGTATTAAACATCAACAACGAGGTTTGCAAAATGTTATTTTGAAACTCCATATGCCTTTGTGATACATTTACTTTTTACTCACACTGAAAATTACATCCACACATCATATTCATTTGAACTTCAATTAATAATGTAATTAGTTCTATAACGACAAAACGAACAATTTAAATGTTTAATTGCTAGCGACTGGTAAATTCTCCCATGATTCCAGAATAAATACAAACCTTCTAATTAAGTTATTAACTAATTTGTTTATCAACTATTAACAGTAATTGGTAATAATGTTTGCAGCTCCTGAGCAGAAAAATCCTTCTTCAACATTTTCTATTAGACCGGGAACATTACTTATTCGAGCGATTTCCACACTTTTGCAAGAAACGCTTTGCATTTACATATTAAGCCGGTTCAGTTCGGATTCCTCACTTAAATCCAGGATATTAAATTTGCTGTATCACGTAGAACTGAGGAAAATGCGTTAAGGCTCAGTTATGTCACCGTTAAGCTTTGATTGCCCGCTAATCGACCCGCATACAAATTGCGTAATATATTCTGCTCGTTTTCAAGTCGTCATTTCCAAGTAGCTGTCGCAAAGGTCACCCGAATCGTGGTGTCAAAATGCCAAGATGTCTCTGAAAAATTTATAGTGCGGACCCGTCCTTCTCCACGGATAAACTACATTTATTATTAGGCGCTCCCGCCAGTTAAGCTGCTCACTTTCTGTAATTAGTTATTTATAATTGCAGCGTATGGATCGCCGCGGCGTACGTAGCAAGAACAATAAACAAATCTTCAATGGCAACTGTTTTGTGTACGCCGCTGTTTGTTTCCACCTATTGTTATAAGAACCGGTCGGGCTGAAACCACAGTAACGATAAAGAAAATGTTGTGGAAACAGTGCTGGAATAAAATGCGAGCGATGGGCATCACGGTCGTTTTCTAGACTTTTGCGTGTTTCCTAGGTACAACTAAACACAAACGTGTCAAAATGTATGCTCCAATTTTGATATTTCCTCGGGTTTGTAATTTTGTGAACCCAGTTAAGAAAACTGTTTTTGACTATATATAAACAGATGCTAGAATTAGAATGAGAGTTAATATAAACTTCTGACAACAAATTGCCGTTTTAGCTAGCTACAATATTTTTAACAATCAGCTTATTTAAAATTACTTTAGAGAATTGATGTTTTATTAATCTGGCTTATCATATCTAGAACTGAGTGTGTAAGCCATACTTATTATACGAATACGAACGATATAGTGCCAAAAGGTCTTTATTTCAACATATTAAAATTCTTTGGAAACGAAAGAAATAAAGAAGAATGCATTAAAATCAATTAAACTATTAGAAATAGGATAAGGAGAAGTCGCAAGATATTTGAATGTGTCAAAGTTTAAAAGGCGATAAAAAGAATAACAACATCAAAGTGCTAAATAATAAATTTAACTAAGGAAAACCATATATAAACAAAATAGGAAAAGAAAATAACATTAATATAAATAAAATTGAAATCATGAAAGAAATTGAAAAGTTCTACAAGATTCTTTATATATCGGAAATTAAATGAATGAAATCCACATTAACCAAATACCAAACATAAAAGGGTTAGAAAATTATTTGAATCAAATGAAAGATAAAAAGATGTTACATTATAAATTGCCTATATTGAATCGGAACCAAATGGTTCAGGCCGATGTTCCCTTTTTCATTTGAGCGAACGAACTATTAAATTGCTTAAAGGTAACAACACACAATATAATCTATGAAACTCATAGTTCGAAAAATCGTATAATGATTCAATTAAGTAATAGATCAACAATAGGGAAGAAATAAAATCGATTGTAATTACCGGCATCAATGAACAAGAAACAATACTATATCACATAATTAATACTATATCACATAATTATCACAATTTTTTTATAATTCAGACCTGATGCAGTGTGCGTAGAAAACGCAGCCCTTGCTGAGTAAATATATGTTCATTTGCCAAACTGGGTTAATTTGAACTTTAAAATAGCCAAAGCAGTTGATTTTGAAGCGATCGTTGGCTCAATGAATACTAATACGTTACTGCGTTCCACACTTAGTGATTTAATTTCATATCGCGATTAACCTCACATTCAAATATCTGCATGGTAGTTTGTAAAACACTGTGAAATGCTAGTATCGTTTTTCCCAGCCGACAAACTTAATATGGACGATATTTAGAGGGAACAAACGTAAAGTGGTGCAACAATCCGCTCAGTTAATTTTCGATATAGAAAGCGACGTTCCGGGGTTAAACGATTTAGCTCTAAGCTGGCGCTAAATCTACACACATAAAAACACAATTTGGTAAAACGGTAAAGCCGTCAGCAGTGAAATCGATTGCATATGAACTTATAGAGTAAATAAATATAAAGCCGCAAGGATCAAACCCTTAAACTGGACATAATTTGCACATGCAGCACGAGGCAGATGCGACGTTAATTCCAGCCCCTTCTGCCTGCACGGAAAGGTGGACAAAGTCACCGGGAAATTCTTGTTCCAATCAAAAGCTGCTATCCAGCAGGCTACTCTGAAGACATTCCTCTCTAATCGAGCAGCTTAGCCCGTAGGGTGAAGGCTATATATACGGGTGAAGGCTATATATACATTTCAAATTAGCAAATTAGTCACCAAAGAATAAAATGCTTTACCAGAAAAATCTGCCAGAATCTCACACGACCTCAAAAATGTGCTCACTCAAACTGCATGTTTTCGGGTCAAAATATGCATTAATCGATTGTCCTGCATTAGCCTGACCTAGCTAGCAATCCAACAAGCTCAAAAAATCATCTAAGGAAGGTTTAATCCGGCCGATGGCGAAAGATTCGACACAAAGACACGAACATAAAAACGTCTCTGTGAAATTCTTGCGGACAGAAAATGATGCCAAACTATATCGCCATATACGAATTATTGCACTTGGCGAAAATACTGCAGTTTATAAGTAACTCTACTAAGCAAAAGACTGCATTCGACCAAAATCTACGTTTGTAGAGCCAGTTGCCTATTCGCTCGGCGTTTCTCTACCCGTGGAAATTGCTAAATCATAAAATGAGAAATAAATTAGTCTCAAAGGTACCAGGGAACCATGGCATTATCATTAGTAATGTAACAAGGACGAGACATACTTATACTTACCGATAATTTAACCCGAGGGCGGTTTTTTAAGAGCAACCAGCACGATGGCTCTTGGCATTGGCATAATTATCTGTAAGTGTGTTGCCCGCATTTATATTTCGAAGATTATTACATAAAACCCGTATACGAATTATGATTTAAAATTGATCTAATAATGCAAAAAAACTGCGTATTTCTTGCATTTCTATTTTAATTATGACACCACCCACGGGACGATAAACTTCCCTTGGGCGCTTATCGCTTGATATGCAGCCCAAGACCCCAGTTAGGGATTGGTCGATTTTCAAAAATGTATGTTTCTCAATCGATGATATCAGTCATGTGACAGCTGTGTGTAACAATCACAGAAATGATAAAATTAAAATTGTGTGGAAAACATACGAAACAAAAATATTAAAATTATTAAACGAACGTCTCCATCTAGAGGATATCCCTAAACAATGAAAAACGCCTATACGGCTATAATATTAATTTTGTATGAAAAGGGGATAAGAAAATTTATCGTCCCATAACGCTTGTATGCAACTTGACAAACTGTTCACAAAAATTGCAAGAGATAGACTGAAGAACAAACTTGGTCAATATCAAAAGCGATATCAGGTAGGATTTAGAAACAGTTTTGAAACAAGGGATCATTTTCGTACAAACATGAAGGACTTTGTTAGAAAAGGCCACAGAATATGATATACCGCTACGTGTAACATTTGTTGACTACCAAAACGCTTTTGAAACAATTGAACACTGGTCGATATTCAGAGGACTCGATTACTTTCAGAATAGACCACCGTTATACTTCTCACTAATTAAAAGTATATATAAAAGTTCGAATATTATTATACAATTAAATGAAGGCATCAACTCAATACAACCCGAAAGAGGCGTTTTACAGAGAGATACCATATCGCTAAAACTTTACCTTACTATTGGAGGATATTTTCGGACAAATGGATTCGCACGATTACGGAATAAAAGGAAACGAATAATATCTCAACAATTTAAGAATCTCCGGCGACATTATTGTAATATCACACGATATAAAAGAATTACGCAAATTGGACCAAAAATAGCAAAAGAAGTAAATGACGACAAAACAAAAATAACGACAAATGGAAACTGCCGGATAACAGACAAATAGTAATAGATGGAACAACTGCAGAAGTTGTAAATAAATATAGCAGGAGCGTTCAAATATGAATTATAATTTGAATTAGCCAAAAGACAAAAAGATGCACAGAACTTGTATACATTAATTAATGCTCTGAAACATGCTCTAACTTGACTCAGTTGTTTTTTATTCATTTGGCAAGCATGAGTGACATGAAAGTGCATTTAACCATCGAACAACGCATTATTAGTAAATTTCTTACTAGAGAAAGTATCAAAAATTCAAACCATCAGAAATGTGTATCCCATTTTGCTGCTCTCATGCCCACTGCAATTCAAAAATTGAAATGGACTGTATTACGCCATCTGCCATACAGTTCGGACCTTTCTCAAAAAGATTTTTATTTGTTTGGACACTTAAACCAGTTTTTAAGAAGAAAACAAATCTTTCTAGTGAAGAAGTTATGAAAACTGTTCGGCAATGTGTGTGTCAGCAGCCAAAAGAAATTTTTCTCGTTAAATACAGGCGCTACTAGAGACATGACACCAATGAGGGAGACTATGTAGAGAAATGACATGATATAGATTAGATTCTTTATATTCGTTTTTGAATAAATATTAAATTATAATTTATATATGAACGCTCCTGTTCTTAAATGTTCCTGTTATATTTTGTTGCTCCTATTTGGTAAGCTAGGAAAAACTGAAACCACTTTTTCATAGCCATTTTTCTTCACCATACGACGACGGTCATAAATTGTGAATACAACTTTTTGTTTCTATTCAGTAATCATCAACTTTTATAGTTCGTATAGGCGCCATTTTGGATTTTTATACCAACAGAAGGAAAATATTATTCTGATTTCAAGAATGTATGATCTGATTATGTTTCACTCAATTTCAATTTAAATTTCATATTGCTATGATACTAGCATTGTTAAAAAATATTCAAATAAAGTTGAATCACTTAAAACTGCCCAAGATGAATTACAGTATGCTTGCAGATGTATAGCACCTGCAAAAATGAGAGAAAGTCAATTAAAATAATATAAATCAGTATCGACATGAATAACAGATCAATATTCATTTAATGCAATATTTACGAAGCTCGAATGACAATGGAATGGGTAATTAGGCTCAAAGAAAGTGGTTTAAACTGTTTAAAATTGATTTTTGTTTATATGGGATGCATTACATAATGTTACAACGTGCTGAAGTATGCAAAATTTCAATAACAACCATGTTCAAAGTTTGTGATTTCGTTTTAACATAAAATGAAATTTTAAAGTAACATTACATAGGATTAAGTTAGTATGGCGGTTTGTTTGTAATCAGAAAAGGATATTGCTAACCTAAAAAAATGACTTCTGTCAGAATTTTAAATAAACTAATTAATTTGACGGTTATTACACTTTTTTTTCGGAAATAAAATTAAAATTAATGAATTTCGGGTAGAATCACCGATAAACATAGTTAAAAGTGATTACTAGTGTACGTTGTTAGGCCTTTTTAAATTAAATACTGGGCGATCTTCCAAGAAACAAAAATTAGGTACACTTAGATGCAAATTTCGGCCACCAGCTCAGCGTTTTCGGAGGGGTGTAGTTCTTAAGAACAAAAGTGAAACGGTGGAACAATAATTAACTGAATTTCTAGAGCGCCAACAAATTTTTGAAATACCGGCGAATGCACCCCGGTGATCTAACGAGAAATTGTAAAGTCAATACCCATTCTATATCACACTTCCTAAAAGTTTACAATAGTTAACACACAAATTGCATAAATCGTAGTTACAGAATCGCTATAAACTAATTAATTCATGCGCTAAATATACTCACAGTTTTCTGACACAAACAGCAATTTACAACAGGTTAAAATAAAGCAGCTTTGCAACCTACTTAGCCGCAAAAGGTCCTAAGGCCCAATTTTGAAGAAAACTGAACGCGGTTCTCGAGCGTTCGGCCGAGAAATTCCTGCAGCCGTAGGTGGTGTTTTCGCAGCGCGAAACGGCGCTGCGGCAGCGCGGATGAGGTGCCACAAACTCGAAGGTCAAATAAAACCCCCCAATACGGATCCTTCTTGTGCCGTAATTGGCGATGGCGACAAGGGCACCGTGAAGGCTCAACACCGTCGACTCGCGGGACCTGCAGCACGTCGCCGTAAACACGGGACCAATGAGCGGCGGCCGGGCCGGACACTTTCGTTGGCGCGGCTAATTAAAAACCGGCATTAATTTTGCCTGGTACTGCTTACTATAAAATAGGAAAGAGGTCCGAATAGAATACGCAAAGACAGGAGCCCTAACGCATCTAGCTACTCACCCCAGATGGTTTTGGGCACATAAAACAGCTCGTGGTTGCAATCACTAACAAAATCCGCCAAAGCGTAGGAAAAAACTCCCTTTAATGAGCTCGGGGTCTCAAAGCCACGAAAACGTGAGGGTTTGCATACCACCACCCCATAGAACCAACCAAAAACCCTATTAAAGCATCCTTGAAGATGGTGAATTGCGACGTCACTTAACTGCCCGTTTCAAGGTGCCAGCGAAGAAGAACGCGTCGAAGCCTGCAGTCGGCTTTCCCCATATAAATCACATCTCGGTTATCTCGGCCAAATGTCCCAGACACGCGGTGCGCGGGAAATTACCATTCGAATTCGAAATTTAGAAAGGCGGCGTACTCTAAACGTAACAACGTTATCTACATAAAAGAACTTTTACGAGACTTTGAATATATCACCACAGAAGCCACAGAGCCAACAGCAGTCCCAGAGGCAATTTATAGCAGCGAGAATTTGCAGACTCTTTACAATAAAAGTGAAAACGTAAAGTGAGTCCGTTTTGAAATTAATTATCAGTACTGAGCGACGAACAATAATATTCCAAAATATTAAAAGGCCTATAAAATTTCTAAATTCCTAGAAATATAATTTAAAATTAAGATTGGTTTGTAAACCTAAATTTATACATTTGCTTGTTTATTGTAAGTGTCATTAATAAAAACTTGTTTGAGTTGTCTTAAGGACAAGCAACTTTAAAAATAAGTATTAAGAATTACTTAAATATTACATGAAATAAAATTGGATTTAAGTACAAAATACGATAATTGCCATTTTCAACTTTTACAATTGTTTATATTAATAAAATCTGGATATTATCTGCTTAATTATATCTTGTATAATTGTTTTGAAGTACATTGCAATAGTCAGCAGTGTACTATCAAGTTTCATGCACCAGTTACCTTGTAAAGTACGTTTTTTTTCAATAATAACTGTCAAAGTGTTACAGTGTTGGTAGATATGTGATTAAAACTCTAGGAAATTTTTATACCTCGTGTTGGTAGAATTTTTTCAAAATTATGGTTGTGTCAATTTTGAATGTCAAAGTTTCTTAATTTGAATTCTTTACAAATTTCGTTTTTTAATATGGAATCATCATCATCATCATCAATAGAATCGGATAAAAAGAGAAAACCAAGAAATATTTTAAATACAAAAATTAAGCAAGCGATATTAAATTATGACACATCTGTCAAAATGACAATAATTTTTTCAGTGGAAGAAAAGAACTAAAAATCTATGTACCAACATTAAAACTACGGACCCTGCAAGAATGCAACTTATCCCCTAGAAAGTTGACCTTGAAAATTATTATAGAAAAAAAACGTACTTTAGATACAGAGTCGTATTAGGCTAGTCGAGTAAAGAAATATATAATAGAAAATATCTACAACGTAGGTTTTTAGGCGACTAACTTTGAAAAGAACAAATAGTGCATCTAGGGTTTAAATTTAATTTGTACGTAGCAATATATGTGCTTATATATACTTAGGTTAACAGATAAGCATGAAAAAGAGCAACCCTGCTTAAAGAAATTCATAGAAAAATAAAGTTAGCTCGGTCAGCGTTTATAAAATTTCACTACATTTTCAAACGGGATATTCCAATAAAATTAAAGACGAAAGTTTACGATTCGTAGGTGCTGCTAGTGCGCCGAAACATGAATCTTGAGCACGATAGCAGTTTATAAATTAAGATGAGCCCAGACACCGCACGAAAGCAGAAGACATAATTATAATTGTCGTCTCATACGTGTGACTAAAATGAAGATAGCCACACTGAACAATAATAGGTGGAAACCAAGGTTAACGAAAACAAGTATAATCAAACATATGATGAGACGGAGGACGACATCGTTAAACCTATGGGTGCAAGATAGAGAAAGGAAGCACAGGACAGAACAAAATAAAAGCTATATAAAGAGGTGTATGTTTAACAGAGGAAATATAAATAAAGGCTGAAGAAGAAGAAGAAGAAGAAATTACTTTACCATCCCCATAAATCATTAAAATTGTATTCTCTTTCCTATAATGATGACATCTATTATAATAACTATACTCTATATAGTTTAGAATACTGTATTAATTGATACCGTTTTATAAACTTTGTTAACTTTAAAATCGATTCGTCGGCTAGTTCTCTGAAACAAAACAAACTTTATGACTACTTAGATACAATTGCCGGTCGGCCTGAAGACGGCGTGTAGGTCTTTAAGTACTAATAAATTATTAAAAGCCAAAAAAGCGCCAATATTTACCAATTAACGTCAAGTGTACCCATGCATTCAATTGAGAATTCGTAAACTCAAGTAGCACATAATATCCTGAAAGAAAATCTCAAATCACGCAGAGGTAGCAGCAACAAGTAATACCTACAAAATACTAATATCACAGTATATAAGCACAAATTAAAATGGCATTAAGTATAAAGTGACTATTAGTACAAATTTCAGGTAATTATTGGCCAATTTAAGGTGTACCTCAGCACGTTCGGCTTACGAGAACAATAGCTTACAAAACAGTTTAAACAGAGGTAGAAATATAAAGTACAACAGCCTAAAAACAAATGCAGTGGCGATCAATATCAGGTCCGTGGTTGGAAAATCATTATTTAGGTATGCAGCTCGTGAAGCGAACTGTACATAGCGGCCAGAGTCCGAAATTATAACTAACTTCAGTAGCAATCGAGGAAGTCTTCAGCACCGATTCACACTTAACACTGGAAAACAAATTCTGTTCTTAGTTTCCTCTGGTTGAGCCGTTTTTGCACGGTAGGTGAGGTTATGTGGTGGTCCAGATAAGAGAGAGCGGATTGCTGTCCAAAAATCCGAAGATCGGGATTGCAGATTTTTATTCAAGCCAGATCAAAAGCGATGTGCTCAATTGCGAGGAGTGCAATATTCGGGAAGCTCCGTATCTACGAAATTCAGGAGCTCCGGTCTAGCTGCTAAAGAAAGAAAAGAACCTAAGGTAGAATTATGCTTGCTTTCTCTAAAATACGGCGCAAACGTTACTAGTACTATACTTAGTAAAGGCATTACTTATTCGAAAGGTGCTAAACTACCAGTGATTATTACAACTCAATACGCAATCTTAGATTAAACCAATAAAATCTAAATTTACATATTAAGAACAACTAAAGGTTCTTTGAAATTGCATGCTTCTGGAGGTGAATCAAAGAGTCCCAAAACGGGCTGTTACAGATGCTGCAGGTGGAGGATGCTGACAAACGTCACCCGCAAAGAACTCAGGCGCTAGACCCCCAGAAGCAGAGGGGTCTTTAAGTAGGTGAGACTGCTGAAGTGTGTTTACAACTCTCAGGTGACGCCTGGAAAAATGCGCCTTCTCAAGTAATCGACGTCGCTGAAGTTGTGCAATATCCGGGCGACGCCTGTAATTACAAGCGATTGGCCAGAACGACTAGCAATCTTGTAATAAATAAACCGTCGCAAACATGCTGACGTATATGTCCCGCATACGTTTCCAAAGCTCAGTATCCGTATTAAGTGAAGCTGCCACGTAGAAGAACAATTCAAAATACCAGAAGCTAAAGGCTAAACTTGTAGCCCAAAATATCACAAGAATGTCACCGGCTAACGTCATTTTTTGCAAGAGAAAACCGAAAACAAGACGAACGACTTGAAACAACTGCTGGAGTCTACCGGTAAAGCAGATTGCCACATGACCGCTAACGGAGAATAAAGGTGCGTTTGCACGTTTCAAAAAAAGAAGCGTTTACACTGCCAAGAATTATGCACAAATTAAGTTCTAATGGTAATTAAGCCTTTTTACATGTAAAAAGGGTCATAAAAGGTATGTTTGATCTGAGTGTCATACTATCTATTTTGCTGTACATTAACTTATAACGAAACATGTCCATCAGAATTACACGTTTCTGAGTTAATTTAAAGACTTGAAATTTATTTCTTATACCCGGATACGAACTGAACTGCGGATGTCTTCCATGTCTTTTGTAGTTAACATATTTTGAGAATTTATTTTGCATCATTTCTAAAGCTGGGTACTGACTTGAGCATTTTTGCGGGCACGAACGGTTTGCGAGTAAAATTGCTCTGATCAGTACCAGCCCGAATTTGCGTGCGCGTACGCTGCAACACGCACGAACGCAATCCATCGCTTGTCGGTTTTATAGCTGGCTACTGACTTGAGCATTTTTACGCGCACGAACGGCTTACGAGCACACGCGTGCGTGCGCTTAAAAATGCTCAAGTCAGTACCCAGCTTAATGTTTTAGAATTAACTTTACGACCTGGGTCGCATACTATAACAGAAACTCCAATTTTGATAGAATGAAGAAAAAACCATTATAGTGAGATATCTGTATCGATATTATTACTGTTATTAATTCAGTGAACGCGAATACACCGCTTTGTAGTTGAGGTTCGCGTTTTCCCGTCTTTTAAACGATTATTAAGCTACTGTTAACATTATTATGTAAAATCAGAATTAGAGATGCCTTCTCACTGTTATACACATTCAACAACCTGTATAAAGCCCGTTAATCTAAATTTTAAAAATTGGGCTATGCCTGGCGGTGTAAAGCTTCAATTCATAGCCAGCAAACTATAGTAAGAGGAGATAAATACGCAGAATAAAACCCAGCCATCAAAATATTTGAAAACACATAAACAAGGAAAACTCTCTCAACAACAAACAGCATCACCCCCGTCTACCGAACGTAACAAAAAATATTTGTTCGATCAGTCACCACTTCTAACAACAAGTAAATGTTTTCGACTACACGAACAACATCAGAACACAGAGCAAAGCAGTTCGCAAAATAATGTCGACAATGAGCAACCAAAATTTGAAATTTGTCGCTTATTCTTACATAATGCCACACATTATCAAGCAATTATTCAAGATATAAGACAAATAGTAAAAACAAATAAAGGCAATACACTACGAATTACGTATAACTCACGTTGAGTACTTTCGAACTCTTACCAAATGGTAACAATTTCAGTATCATACATTGCAAAACAACGACAACTCGAACTTAAATTTAATCATCAGAGGCCATACTATTTTTCTAAAAGAAAATA
Source organism: Agriotes lineatus (assembly GCA_940337035.1). Taxonomy (NCBI): domain Eukaryota; kingdom Metazoa; phylum Arthropoda; class Insecta; order Coleoptera; family Elateridae; genus Agriotes; species Agriotes lineatus. Next base: position 36,537,286 of record OW679194.1, on the reverse strand, counting down.
AAGTTATAGATAAATTAATCCATAAAAAATTGTTATAAGAAAGGTTACCAAATTACTAAACAAAGAAAAAAACGCCTTTATTGAACGCAGTTGAGCTATCGAAAACCGCTGAAAGCAATTCAATTTTCAACTTAAATAAACTTTGCTATTGTACTATTCAGGTTGAACCGAGAATGCAATCTAAGGGCATCCCACGATGTACAAGTGGCCAAAGATCCGGCCATATAAAAACTATTACCAATAGCAATCTCGGTGTATCAAAGGCACAGGGATGCATCACTATTCAAAATGCACAAAATTACCGAACGAAAGACTTAAGTTTATAAATTGCGGCGGCGATCACACAGCTAATATAGAGGTTGGGACTAGTAAACTAGAATTAATACTAAAATCAGCTCCAAATATTACGCTAAGGCAATCCACACAAGAAACCTTCTCCAAAGCTACCCCTCATCCTACTACAAGGAATTTTTTTACGTTCTATTCAGAAGCTGCAAATAAATCCACTGCAAATAATACAAACCGGCAAGTTCCAGACGTAATGCTGCAAGCTGCTATCAATTTTAAGCAAATTAGTAGATTTAATAAGCCTCATTTATCAACAACTGAAAACTTTATCATATCATTGTTACCTCACTAATTAGCAACAACGGCAAATATTAAATAATTTAACAATTTGTAATTGGAATGCAGATGGCCTACAACGTCAACGTCAAACATTAACCCATTTGTTCCCATGAATATGTTTTTCTTGAAAGTGTTTTTATTTATGTATTTTTGTGTAATCTACTTTTCAAGCTTTTTTTCGATACATTTTTTACAGTTCTTCAAAACAATGTGTGTACTCATATGAGTACAACGGGAATACAGGTACGTTACTAATAAGAAAAATGTTATCCCCAGTTTTTATTGTAAATGGTTATATTTTGGAACAGTCAGCTAAAACTTAGCCATATGATACTGAATAAAGCATTCTCTCTCTAAACAAAGGTTAACCTTGCACTTTATGCACATCCATCTTGCTCTTTGGTGGCACTGACGACAGCGTAACTGCTTTTCTAGTTTCTTTGGAAAATGTCCTTTAGTGTCTTTTACAATACTTGAGGAACTGAAGTTGGCTGTCTAGAATGTGTTGCATTTTTATTCACTCGCATGTAATGTCTAGCTATATCCCTATTTACAAAATTTAGCAAATCCATTTTGTCACCTGCCAAGCAATGGAGTCTCCATGCGTTCACTACTGACACGTTCAACATGTGAGTCCACAACAGCCACCACCATTTTTCCCTTGAATACTCACCCGATAGTTATTTACAGACTGGTCTAATAAGTTACTCCTCCCATTGCTGAGTTATAATTAGCAAATAAACGTGGTTATGGTACATCAACTTTTTCTTTCTTTTCTTTTGACCAACGCTTTACCTTGCAAAGTGGATTTATCAAATCATAATTTGTCATCATCGTAACAATATTGTTCTCTTTCCATCTAACTGCAAGTAGTAAATTTTCCTTGTCATACTGATAGTCGAAGACTTTGCGATCTTCTTTTTTCATTTTTTTCTAATCTGGTAAAGGGCAATTTTTTATTCGATTTTCTCTTGCCGTTCCGGTTGCTCTATATCCTTGTTCCTTCAAAGTTTTGAGCAGCTCATAACTCGTAAAATAACTGTCAAAAATGTAGTATGGTATTCAGGATTTTCTACATTTGGCAGTAAATCTAAAACTATCTTAGATCCTAAAGGTAAGTTGCTATCAACGGAAGTTTGAGATTTCTGCTTAGCTCCACAGTAGGTGTCAAACTGGTAACAGTAACCTGTAGAAGTACAAATCATCCAGTCTTTGTATCCAAACCGTACAGGTTTTCCACGAATAAATGATTTTGAAGAATGGTGTCCGTAATATTTAACCATGGCCTCGTCGATGGACAGTTTGTCGTGAAATATACCCCATTTGACAAATCTCTTATTGAGTAAATCCATAAGAGGCCGCAATTTGTATATTTTATCGTTTTTGTCAACTGTTTCGTTGTTTGCTAAATGGAAATACTTTTTGATATCATAATATCTGTTCCTGGATATACATTCCCTGACTAGTGGCAAAGAAAGATCCTCATCAGTACTCGAATACATTTTTTTCTCTTGGTAATCTGTGGTATCCATTGAAGAGCAGAAAACCCATAAATATTTGTATGTCATTTTTGAGATTGTGAAAGTATGGTTATTTTTTTGTACAGCATATATTTGAGTTTATTCTATAATGAAGTTCATTACTTCTTCGTCGAAATATTTTTCAAACATTTCTACAGGCGTCAGTGCGGTAATTTCTTGCTTGACACTATTTTCGCGATCTATATAGCCATGCCCTTCCTTCATTGAAATATCAATAATATTTTTTATTCATTTCGGCAACTTTTCTACAACACGAGCTTTTTTTTAAGGCTCGGAGTGGCTTACTACGTTTGCCAATAATGATAACGGTAAGTTAGCTTCCGGATCACTGTCAGAAGGTACATCATCGCCGCATAATTTTTTGAAAAATTTGACGTAAAGGCTTCCACTTCACCAGGTACGTCGAATGGAAGAGTATTTCTTTGAAGATCATTTTCATCTATATCTTCTTCATCGGTCTGACAATCAACATCAGGTGGAATTAGAACAATGTCAACATTTTCTTCATTTTTACTGATGTCATCTATAGCTGACTGTAAATGTTCGTAAGTTCTTCCGCCATAAAAAAGCCCACTATTTATTGGTCGAAAATCCATAGTTATACCTACAGAAAATATTTCAAGTAAAACTACGTGCAGTTAACAGTGTACTCATATGAGTACACCTAGATATATTCAAAAAAATCTACAGAATAATCGGTGTGAAAGCAAATGCAAAACAATTATAATGTAAAGTACTTACCCAAGAGAAGTTTCCCTTAGATATAATCAAAATTTTTATTCGAAAAACACAAAAAATAATCAAGTTTTACACAGCGTCACACCTACGTTTCACGTCAAAATGGCAGGTTATGTTTTTTGTATAATACGAAGGAAAAGAACTGCAGACATAACGTAATGTAGTCACTTAAACGTGTTTAAGCGTATACAATAAGAAACAACAGCAAAACCATGTTCTTCCAAGAAAAAATATTTTTGTTTGTTTGCTGTACTCAAATCAGTACAGTGAACTCACATACGACCGCTGCCCAGCCCAAAACGAAAGGTGGCAACTAGACTCAGTAAAGCAAGAGGTGGTCCAACACGTGATAACACAAGGGTAACGGCCTAATGAACGGTAAACATATCTAAATAGATTTAGCACTACCACAGTCCCATCAATATAAACGAGAAAGCACAGGTAAGCTCGCTGAGGAACCGGAAAGCAAATAAACCAGAATCCCAAAAGCTAAATGAGGTAGAGTATGGGGGCAACTTTGAGACTCCTTGAAGCCTGAACCCACCTTGACGCTCACCGGATGGTGCAGGGTCCGCTTTATATCAATCTTACACTAGCCGCCCATCGGGCGACGACACTACAGATGGCTTTTACTGAAAATCAACATGCAACATAAAGAAAAATGCAGCGTGGACGTTTGACAAGTGAGTCTACTGTTAAAAAATTTCAAAATTATGCAACATTGTGATTAGAAGTATAAAATTTGGATTTAGTTCACCACATTTTTCAAAGCTTTTTTTATTAATAATTAATGGTAGAACTTATTATTCATGATAAGCGATATTTGAAAATAATTTAAACCAGAACGCTTGGCTATTCTGAATGCGAGAATGCAAAATTTTTGCATTCTCCCAAAATTCTCGTAAAATTTGCCCAGGGGTAATCGCTCTCGGAAATAATTCCAACAAAGGGTTGATAGCACGAACGGCCCATATGACAGGAGAAGGGCCTGGCACTACACGGAATCACCACCATCCATCCGACTCCCTTAAAGCTCCAGAACCCACTCTCAAATATTAATGACGGGAAACACATCTTCGAAAGCGCCAGGCGGACGCCCACCCGCGAAGAGGCAGACGAACACTGGCCGCACACCTCAAAACTAAAACTGCTCTCTTCACGAGCCGGATGCTAACTGTCGACTCCCGCCACGCTGCAGCCGAGAAACAAAAGAAACGGGAAAGGACGGCTGCAACTGTACACCGGCGAGACGAAAATTGAGCTAAACCATTAATTCTTTCTCTATCGCACTCATGAGCGTTGTTCGTTAAATACAACTCGTGGAATATTCTAGAAAGTGTCCGCAGACAAAATCGATATTCAAAACTCGCTCGCAGCGGCCGGGCTTGATACATCGTGCGCTAAAAGTCACTAAAAGCTTGCATAGAATCCAATATGACTAAATTTAAGCGGAAATATGTAAAAAATCTATATACGAGTAAACACGGAGTCGTAATTTACAAAAATAGGTTAAGTAGCCGTACATTCGTACAGTTTGAAAATGTCCTGACAAACATATTTCTCTAATAAACGGACGTATAGACGGATTTATTTCAAGATACCATTAGGAAGAAACTTAGCTGTTAAAAGTGAGTTCATAAATCACGGTTTTGATTAAAACAAAATAAGCAAAGTGCATTTTTAAACGTGTAAATGCACGTTTTATAAACTAAATTTAAATGCGGTAGTGCCTTTTCTTCAATCTTTCTGTTTATTTTCGTTTTAATTTGGTTCAGAATTAATCGTAGTGTCTGCTCTCAAGTGAGTCACTTAAAATTACAGTTATCATGACTTCCATTTTACATTGCCTGTTTTCCTAAGGTATAACTCATTATTTTACTTTTATCTACATTGAAATAATAGCTATTTATGCAACAAGTGCTAAAAGTCGATGTTTATGCACGAGACATGAGTATTATTAAAAGGCCGCCGAAACGACTTTTTAAAAAACGTTTATTTTTATTTTACAATGAAATATAACATTGCAAGCACACAGATTAGCTGCCAGACAATTTCTTACATCTAGCTACGAACTAACTGGAACTTATCTTAGAGGTGCAGGCTACTTGTATATATACTATGTCTAATCAGCTAAGATAAGCGTTATCTCTAAAAGGGAGCGTGAGACAGGAAGCCACGTGCGTTCAAGGTTGCAGACTTGCAGTTCACAGAAAGAAGCTATTATTGTTCAAGGTTGCAAGCTTGCAGTTTTACACAGGGGGCCATTGTCTAGCTGTAATATAACTCGTCCGCCGATAAAATGTTCAATGGGTGGTATTCAAATATGCCTCCATTGAACTTACAAAGAGAAAAGAAAATTAAACTTATGCATTTACGTTAACTGGTTCAAAATCTTTATTTAAAAATCTAATAAGTTTAATCTTCATTGTGTTTCTATTATAATACAAATACAATATAAAAATTATTAACATAAGAATAGTACACAGAGTAAATATAATTGCAGACACACTTAAGTTATCGGATTTAGTATAATTAACAGGTTTTAACAAATTTTCATATTTATTAAGCTTAATTCGGTCCTCAACCAATTTCTGGGTGTCAACTGGTATCAAGTCAATCTTTGAAACATTTATGTGGTTCGATTCAGGAATTATTAAGCGGTCAATGTTTGAAATTTTTAAATTAACAATTTCATTTGAGGTTCTTTTTGCGGTGAATAACATGTGTTTTTGATTTATTGAAACAAGACAGTCTGAACTGAGGTGTAAGAGGTTAGTGCCAGATATTCCTTTTCTAAAATTCTGATTTTTACATTTGACGTCCAATATTGCTTCAGATGGGGAAGATATTAACCATGTCGCAGGATTTATTTGTGATATTTTGATCTCTGTTAAATTGAATAAATAAGGGATACATGTTTTATTTTTATTAAATGACAGAAGTTGTGTTTCGCATAATTTGTTGTTGGGGATTTCAAAGTAGTTATTTTGATTACAAAAGTAGGTGTCTAAAGTTATAAGTTTACAATGACTTATTTCAACGGGAATGCTGTTTTTAACGTTGAATAATAAAGTACTATATGTAGGTATAATCATACGAAATTGATAATTTTGGATAAAAATCGGAAATGGTATTAATTGTATCATTTGATAATCGTTAGTTTTGGAAGTAAGAGGTATTTCGAATATAAATGTAATTCTGTTTTTAACTTGGTAAACTTTTGTAATGATAATTGATTCGTATAAATGTAAATACTGTAACTCTGCAGGATATGGAATAGTTAAAGCTTTTTCTGATATGCTATTGAGATACGTCGAAATTTCATTTAGATTTTCAATTAAATCGTCATTATCAATTAATGACATATGCATCTGCTGATTTTGGGCAAAAGTTAATGCATTTTCTAGTTCCAAACAAGTGTTAATAAGTAGTTGTAAAAATTGAATTGCTTCTAGCAAGACTGTTTTTAAGGAGTATGTAGCGAGATTTTTGCCTAATTCCTCATTTTGTAAAATTATTTTATTTATATTTCTATCTAATAATTCCTGACTCTTTGCTATAACATTGATTACTGAAATGGTATCGTTTAAAATTTTAGTTTGCTCTAATATAATGTCATTTTGAATTTTACTGCTTTCTTGTAATTTAGTAATCATAGATTCGTATCTGACTCCATCGTTGGCGTCGAGGTTGCCAGTTAAAAATTTGAAAGCGGATCCTAGTCCATCGAAAAGTTAATTAAGAGGACTTTTATTAATTTTATGTTTAATATTGTGAAATAATTGATTCAGAAGTTTATCAGCTTTTTTTACGTATTGTTTTAATATTATAAGTTAATTATTACGGTTGATAATAATGTCAATTTTCTCAAATTTCTATATTCAATAACATCACTTTTATTTTCAAGTAACGGTATTACTTTCATTAAATTAGTTCTAAGTGTGTCATAACTAACAAATATAGGAGTATAGTCTACATTTCTAATAAGCGTCCATTCGCTTTGTTTAAGCACTACGTTTCCTAAGTTTAAGGGATATAATCCGGGATTATCTTTTAAATTCTTAATAATAATGTCGCTCTGTATAACTGGCGATTGAGTTAGCAGGGTACAGGCGATGAAGAGGGTAGTAATCCTGAAAAAAGGGAGAGCAATAATTCCTTTTAGTCAAGGTGTTTTATATTTCCATTTTTTTTAAATTAGATTTAATTTTGAATTTCAACTTTACTTCTGAAATTTGTTTTAACAAATATTTTTTCATTTAATTGGAATGTTTGATTTTTCCGAATTGGTTTTAATTTTAAATTTCATCTTTACTTCTGAAATTTGTTTTAACAAATATTTTTTCATTTAATTGGAATGTTTGATTTTTCCGAATTGGTTCTAATTTTAAATTTAATCTTTACTTCTGAGATTTGTTTTAACAAATACTTTTTCGTTTAATTGAAATGTTTGATTTTTCTGAATTTGAATTTAATTTTAAATTGTTGTAAAGGTTTTTCTTTGTTTTCCTTTAGTAATATCAATTATAAAGGTATGTTGCTGTGAACATTTAGTTTTAACGCGAGAAATATTGTGATTATTAAAATTGTAAATACCATATTATGCTGGTCTTGTTTGTTTGTTAAGTGTAATTTTTATTTGAGTTTTTTCTGATTTAAATGATTTTAGTCTTAAGTTTTTTCTTAAGATATTATTTTTAAAAATACTTTTGATACTTGAAGTTACTGATTTATTTATTAAAATTTATTTGCAATACTTGAAGTTTTTTTTTTTTAAATTTAGGGGTGTGTACAATCTTATTTCTTTCTTTAAACACACGGTTAAAAATTTAGTTATTTTGGCAAAATTTTTGATAAATGTTCTTTAATAGACTATTTGGTTAAAAATGATTTTATTTCGATTTTTAAGTGCTGGGAAATTTTGATTATTGAATTTTTAGATGAATCTGATTTTATTCCTTCTAAAGTAACTATATGATCTAAATGTTTTACAGATTTATGTCTAAATTATTAAATCTTATGAGTTGACTTTTATTGTCAGTTTCGTAACGGATAAAAGGTATTTCGGGAGAGTAAAATACATCTCTGTATTGAAAACATAAATTGGTCAAAAGAGTTTTTCCGTCTTCGTTTAAATGGTCTAATCTTAAATTGTTCTTTTAAATTGTTATTTAAAATACTTTTGATGTTTGGAGTTTTTATATTAAAGTTGTTAAAAAATTGTTATTTAAATTAATTATCTAAAATACTTTTAATGTTTGGAGTTTTTATATTAAAGTTGTTAAATCTGATAGACTGATTTTTGTTGAGCTCATAATTTTTATTTTTATAAGATTAAGGATTATAAATATTAATTTCTTGTATTTCGTTTAAAGTATTAATTACGCTTGTTTTAAATTGATTATTGTATGGTTTCAATTGCTGAAGGCATGACTAATTTTTCATTAAATTTTAATTTTGGAGTTATTTTAGTTACATTTTTTTATGCTGATAAATTTACAAAACATTCTGTACGCGGAGGTACTACAAGTTTTCTGACAAAATCTGAGTTTTTAAATTTGGAAAAATTACATTCATTACGTTTTTGAATTTCCTGTTTAGTTTTTGATGGATTATAATAGAATGGTATTACTGTTTTTTCTGTTTGAATGTGCATCCATTTATAATCTATTCGTGCGGATAATTTTGAAAGTAAGTCGGATCCAATAAGTCCTACATAGTCTTGGTGAAAATTGAATAAATAACACGTATGTGTTCCGTTTTTATAAAAAAGATTAGGAATGGGTAAATCTGCAATTAAGTTATGTTGAGAAATTCCATGAGATGTAACTATCTCGAATTCTGTTTCATAAATATAATTTGGAAAATGTTGTTGTACAAAATCTGGAGAAATTATTGTTTGTGAGCTACCTGTATCTATTAAAAGTTTATCGCCGGTGGCGGGAATTATAATATAAGGAAGGTTTGATTTTGGATTTATATTAAAAGTTAAAATATTCTTTTCCGAGGCTCTTAATAAAAATTAACGGTATCGTCTGGATCTGGATATTCGAAATAATCTGGGGTGTGATCTAAGTCCTGTGAATTATCAGGGTCAGAATATTCCTGAAGGTTTTTGTTAAAATTTTCTGGAGTTGAAAATTCTCCATTTTCAAATAAATCTTCGGTTAAGTCTTCATATTCATCCGGAGGTTTTTCTTGATGGTAATTTAAATGATTAAAATTTCTATTAACATTTTGAGAATTTGCTCGATATTTATTAGAGAAATTTGATTGTTGAGTAGCTGGTCTTTTTATAGTGCTAAAGTCCATAGGTTCTGGTTTATTTGTTGGTGAAAAATTTGGTTTTGGTGCAAATGCATTAAAGCTTAAATTTTGGGTTATTCTGGAATTATTAGGATTGTTAAAATTTGTTGGACTTTTAAAATAGTTGGGATTTTGATTAAAATTACTTTTAGGATTTTGGTTAAAATTACTTCGATTTTGTTGGAATGGTCTTTGCATAAAATTTGGGTTATTAAATTTAGGTTGATATGAATTTTGTGTTTGAATATTGGAAGTTAAATTTGATTTATTTAATTTTTGACTTTGAAAATTATTTTGATTTTGAGAATATCTGATATCAATTTCTTCTTTTACTATGCTTAAGGCTTGTTCTAGTGAAGTTGGGTTTCTACTTCTTACGAAGCTTCCTAAATTTTCATTTAGTCCACTTGTAAAAGTGCGAAGTTCTAAATCTTTGTTAGCCTTTAATTTATAAGTGATAATGTCTTTTGATTCTTGACTCAGAGAAACTTTTGAATTATAAATAGCCAAATGGGTTCTAACTTTATTGAAAAATTCTATGGGAGAGTCTTTATTCTGTTTTAATTTAATTAAATCAATTAAAAGATTCAATTCTGACCTTTGGTCGCCAAAATTTTCAATTAAGACATTTTTTAAGTCTTTCCAAGTATCATACTCGTAACCTGTAATTACTTCTAACGCTTGACCTTTTAATTTATTCCTTATCGAATTTAAAATTACTTGGTTGATATAATCGTTTAAATTTTCTGTGCAAAATTTAGTTGCGATGATTTCTGCGGATCTGATAAATTCCGAAAGAGTGGCTTGATTACCATCATATGTGGGAATTTCATTTAGTAAAGCTACGTTAAAATGTGGGGGAAACAATGATGCGTTTTGGTTAACCATATTTGGGTTGTTACAATTATTTAAAAATAAAATTCTAGGGATAGAATTCCTTGGTGAGCGTGATCGATCTCGTGACATAAAATTTTACAATTGTTTCAAAATATAATTTTTTTATCTGATACTTCAAGATAATAGTGATCTAAACATAAAAATTTTGTAATTGTTAAAAAAAATAAATTTCTAGGTGTTTTTACTTAAGATTCTCGCCTTAACATAAGAATTTTTGTAGACAAAAATTAATTTTACTTTATTTGTTTCACTTGATTTTTAATTTTGTTTTATGTTAGTAAACAATTTATATGACTAGGGGATGTTTCTAATACCTTGTTAGGAACCCTACGCGCAAGAACGCAAGCACAAATGCAAATTAAGCACACCTAGTATGTGCAGCAATTGGTCTGGCTTACTACGTTCTGCCTGATCTTATAAATAAATATTTAAAACTATGTTAGTATAATTTTTTAATTTTTATATTATTTAACTTTGTTGCTTAGGCGAACGCTTTAATAACGTTACTTTGTTGCCTTTAAAATTATTACCTTGTTGTTTAGTAGGCGAACGCTTTAATAATTATTACTTTTGAAAATTATATTACGTTACTTTGTTGCCTTTAAAATATACCTTTGCTTTTTCTCTAAAGCTTGAAAATTATTAATTTTAAAATATTCCTTTGCTTTTTCTCTAAAGCTTGAAAATTATTCTTTGAATTATAAAAATATGCACTTACATTGTGCGTTAAAATTGACGAACGGCGTGCGATCTGCTACGTCCTGTTGTCTTCAAAAAGGATGCGTCGATCCTGTTGATGTCGGCTGGCCTGCAAACAGCTAGGTCCTGAAGTCCGACTTTGGATAGTCTGCTTTGCGCTAGAGCGTTATCCAAAAGTTGTCCTGGGGTCGTCGTTGTTGACGTTGCCAAACCAGAGACTGATCCCAATGATCAAGTGGTCCCAATGACCAGATGGTTCCAATAACCACGGAGGAGCAGGAGCTGGGTCGACGGGCGCTTCTCACGATCGGGCGATGTTTGTCCCTAATGGAGATGTCCGAAGATCCGCTGAGTGGTAGGTGTCGATTTGCGGCAAAGAGCTGAACCTCAAGGAAAGTTGCTGGTCGACTCGATGTTTGTAGTTTTTCCAGGTTTTCCTCCACAAATCCGAACGACTGCGCCAGTTTTATTAAAATGCTGCCGAAACGACTTTTTAAAAAACGTTTATTTTTATTTTACAATGAAATATAACATTGGAAGTACACAGATTAGCTGCCAGACAATTTCTTACATCTAGCTACGAACTAGCTGGAACTTATCTTAGAGGTGCAGGCTACTTGTATATATACTATGTCTAATCAGCTAAGATAAGCGTTATCTCTAAAAGGGAGCGTGAGACAGGAAGCCACGTGCGTTCAAGGTTGCAGACTTGCAGTTCACAGAAAGAAGCTATTATTGTTCAAGGTTGCAAGCTTGCAGTTTTACACAGGGGGCCATTGTCTAGCTGTAATATAACTCATGAAAATTATGAAACGTGTTTCGTGCATAAACGACTTTTAGCAGGCGTTGCATACAATATTTTATCTACGAACTTAATTTTACCGTTATTAATCCATAAATATCGGTTTAACAAATGTTTGCATCTACGACACTTCTAATTTATGTCATAATAAATAGTAGGCCATGCGCGGACGAATGTTTGCGAAGCCAGTGCTGTCAAGGCCAGTTACGAAATGTAATTATTAATACTCCACATCTGAGTGTATTCATTACATAACGCTTTAATTATTTCAAAAACACTTTAACTGTAATGCAAGAAACAACTAGAATAACTTTACAACTTCACTTCCAGTTCGAAATTGTAGTTTTATAACCGCACTTCACTTTTAGCACTAGAGCTAAAAGTAAACAGCTGATTTTTTTAACCACGGTAAACTATAAAGCGTCACTTTTAGTGAAACAACCTAGCGCTAAAAGGCCTACTTTTAGTAGTGGTCGTAGATAAATTATTTTGTGACTTACTCTAACATACAATAGCATCTAAAGCATGTTGCCTCTAAACTACATCATCTGGACCACAATATATTTAAAATAATTTTATATTATCAGTAAACCATAAACATTTACAATGCGCAATTTTCAAGGCTGTTTATAAATATGGGAAATAGGAGTAGGCCCAAATTGCTACGTTGTCGAACGCCTGATGTAATTCAAAAGCTCTTAGATATTTAATGCAGACAAACCCACTGCAATCTATCTTGCAAGTAAGTTCTAAACATTTGCAGAGCCAGTAAAAAAAGATTACAGAAAGATCATTTTTAAGTTCGAAGTCATGATTAACCCGATTGAATGCTTTCGCAAAATATGTATAGAAATCATCCATTTGTGCCGTATGTCCCAATGATTCAGATTAGTGATGGGCTTATTCAAATGAAAAATAACCTCATGCTGATACGTACTACGCTTTGAATATAAAACCTCTATTCAAAGGTACTACGTGCCATATCTCAGCGACCTACGCAGTGCTCGAAATTCTGTAAATATAAATACGTCATAACTCATAAACAAAGCAGGTTGTACTGAAAACACCATTTGGTTATCGCGTACCTGCCTCCTATCATAAAAATATCAAATTATCAAATTCTGGGGACCTGAAACCTGAACGCCTAAAAACTGCAAAACGCATCAAGCTATAAAACATTTTTTTATTTGCTTACATCTCCAAAGGTTCAAAACTAGAGGCGGAGCCTTTAACCCGCCCGATCGATAAAGATAAACGTTTTACCACTGTTTTTATTGCGAGCAAGCAGTCCCGCATATTTCTTTCTTTCTACACTTCTTAATAAATACCTCTTAATTTCCAATACATAACACATAATGTACGGTCGACGCCTTAGAAATCGGGACACTATGATATATTTTGCATGTATTTTTTAAATGTATAAACTGGGTTTTTGCAGTTAGTATGGTTTTAATTTTTACGTCAGATTGTTTATTGTTTGTCAATTATGAAATGCCATCTCACATTAATAAAGTAACCGGAGCAAGAATACTCCAAAGACTAGAAGAACATATTACGTGTCCCGATTTCTAAGGCGCCGACCGTACATATTATGTTTTGCTTATACATTGGAAGAAGCCGTAAAACATACAATTACAACAATATATTATTATATTATTATAAATCGCCAGCAATCGAAAACAATAAAGGTGTAACCAGATATAATGCATTCATATCCACAATTACTTATTGCACAAACTCCTTAGAAATCAAATAAAACTCATTTATACAATTATTATAATAATTAACGATTAACTGAGTTCCTCTGCTATCTGCAAGTTACAATGTCGATGCAGATGACGGTGAACCCATGTCGATGCAGATGACGGTGAACCGCCAACCGGCAAACCGGCGAAATCGAAACGAATCGAGAGCCAAAATTTATTCAAATGATTATTCAAATAATCATTCGGTTATTAATATCATTCGAATTGTCCGGTTATGCCCATCACTAATTCAGATATTGCTCAACAAATAAACTGGACCATTTACATATATTTGTGCAATTTTTAAAAGTATTTTCCAAAAGGACAGTCAATGCATTTTTGGTAACATTTTAGAGTTGTGTCACTATAAAAAGCATTTTCATAATTTTGGTTGAATAAAACTAAGTCCATTAGTAAAATATTATTTTAAAATTTTGAATTTTGCACAAATGTTGATAGCACATTGCATACAAATCGTTGCCAAACATTTTTAAACTTTCCGACGAGCCTTACAAAACTACTAATTTCCTTTTTTGTTCTTTCTCTTATTTTTGTTAAATATAGTTTTTTAATAATTTTATTATTTTTAAATATTATTATGATATTGTTATTAATTCAGTTGATATTTGAGAACAGTGCAATTAAATATGTTAATATAAGTATACAAAACTTATGTAACAATGTAACAAATACAATTTTTATGGTTGGTCCAGTTCATTTGTTGAGCAGTATATAATAATCAATAATTATGTGTAAGTTTATCTCTTTAGATCTCGCTCGCATAAATCCAAGTTGCTTGGAGAAATAATTTTGTTTATATGTTTTTATGATTTGTCATACAGGCTTTGCTGGCATATTTTTCCACACCAAGATGAAATTATTATAGGTCAATAATTTGTATCTTCTAATATGTAGACTGGTGTAACCGCAGAAATTTTCCACGCAATAGAAAGAGTACCACTTTTTACTAAAAGATTAAATATTGCTATCTACACATGCTCGCTTTGGCTTTTCGTAGTCTGCGATAACTTTTATTGTTTACTAGCTCTTTACCTTCTGCGGAAAACAGCGCAGGGTATTTGGAAATTTTATTTTTGGTACAATTTGACTAAGAATTTCATTAAAAATTTGATAAAATTTTTCCTCACATTTATCTTCGTCCTCAAGCAGTTCAACCACTCTCGAATCTCTATCACGCAACATTTCGTACATTAGTAAGAAATTTGCATGCTTGAAATTGTACAGGGTCGGCACATTTTTCAGATGGTGATAACATGGGCGTTTATAAACAGCGAGGACTGAGTTTATTTTGTATACTTTCATGAAAATCGTACGACACTCATTAATGACCAATAGAAAAATTAGTTCACGAGCCGTATCCAAGACAACAACAAAATTTCTTGGAAATTTTTTGTAGGTAGACATTACTTCTTTTTAGGGTTTGTGTCGTTAGATTTTCTTACCGAATCTGCATTCGAGCATTAATTCATATCCGGAAATTATTTTTCGTGCATTCAACAACGTCCTAATTTTCCCTCGCGTCCCGCTCGGTCAAATTAATACGACGTTGTTGGAACGCACTCAAAAAAATCGGAAAAAATTAATGCTCTTATGAGATTATATGTGAAAAATGCAATTCCATTGGCTTGTTCCAAATTAAATTCCATATATTAAAATCTCCATTATTATTAGTTCAATATCAGTCATTTCGTACCAATTTTCAATTACATCATAATAGCATTTGCAGGTTTCAATGGTAACAGCAGGATGGATGTAAAATATATTGAAGGAATATTTAGTCCCTAAAAAGTTAAAAGAAATGCAGAATAAATGCAGATGTTCGTTTGAGCATACTTCAAGTAATTTGTCTAGGAAGTATTTAATATTGCGGTACGTACACCCACCCCGCCTTTACTTTTACCAGTTTGCTCCTTCTTCCGATCACATCTAAAAACTTTATATCGCTCATCAAATAATTCGTTCAAATTATCATCTACTCCTGTTTCAGTCAGAGCAATCAAATCATACGGGTCTGAGCAAATATTTTTCGTAGATACATCGTTTTTATTCTGAGACCTCCCGCTTTTTGATCATAAAAACTCAATATTTCCATAAGTTTCCAACCAAAAATCTATTTCTATACCTAAAAAAATAAAATAAACACATAGATATAGGACAAAAAGGTATTGATGCATATGTCAATTCTCATAAATCTACCTGCTTAATTTATGCATATCATATGACGTGTGGATCACGCACTTTTTTTCTATCCTTGATTAAGCATATCGCACCATCTTTGATTCACACATTTTTAAAGAAAAATTTTTCAACTGCATCTTTGAACAAATCCAGCAGTTGCCTGGTTAAATGTTGGTGGAGAACCATGTTAGTGCCTGTCAATTTCTTCTTATTTAGAAAAACGTTACTCGATAACGATAGCTGTAGGACTTAACTATGCTGGCACGCGGACGATTAGGTTTCGTATTAGTTCCGGAAGCACCTGTCATATGGCAGCTATCAATATAGTCTGCATCATTTCTACACCAGATGGTTATTAAACACCTCAAGTACCTTTTTCCTAACATCTTCATTTTTGTATTCCACACTACCGAATAGCTTAACACTGTTTCGTTTCATATACTGTTGCAAGCTATTGACTTTAACTGAGAGTCTTTCATTATTTTTATGTAAATCGACCATCTTGTTTTCCAACATACTACATCTATCTATCGGTTCTTTTATGTTCTCAAATCTAGATTATAGTTTTTTAACGATATCGGCAAGCGTTGTCACTAATGTATCGAATAATTTACCATTTACACATTTTGTTCAGTTTTTATATCACTTAAATGCCTTTGCGTGAAGACCGTTCGATTAATATAGTATATTATTATCTAAATGGATTGTAATACCTACCATACACATACACAATGGGAACGAACGCTAAACGTCTCTACTAGCGTCTTCAGTCCAATATACTCCATATCTCCAAAAATGTAATTAAATAAAAAGTTAAATTTCTTAAATACAAAGGAACAGCAGATATATATTGTGATGGTCTTAGGCCCCGACCCGATTCTGTTAGCAGTACAACTTAAGAAACAAGTCACTAAGCACAGAGTTGGGCTGTTTTATATAACTGCAATACTAAGCTTAAATTTCAATCAGTAAATGCATTGGAAAAGAGATGCCAGTATTAATAGTTGAATTGAGTAAAGAAAGCAAAGGGCAAAGTTTGTTTTCACAGGGTTGAAGTTGACGTTTAAATTAATTAAATATTAGGTGTGTGCTGAATGAATGGCCGAGCCGATAGAAATTAATAGTCACAAAAAGGTTTGCAGTGCATGTCAATGAAGCGTAGATTTCAATATAGCTCAGCAGGGAAATTGTGAGCAATCTAAAAAAGGTATAGGAAGCCAGAAGAAGATAATAATACGTTGCAAAGAGCAAATTAGAAGCCAGGCAGCAAGACAAAGAAATCAAGTGAAAAGCAGACAGATGGACATGAAAAAGCAAGTGAAAAGTAGATAAAAGGAGATGGAAAAGCAATTATTAAGAAATTAACTCTATAAAATAATCAGTGCAATTAACGCGAGTGAAATAAAGCATAGTAAATAATAAAACGCGTTTGTGGCGCAAAGAGACCTTTTATTATTTATAAATGGACAATATTTTAGTTATAAAAAATTTGTAAATATAATTTGTAATCAAATTCATTTCCATAATGTATTTAATTTGATAAAAACCAATTTCCGGTGCTTTGGTAACCATAGTAATAGATTAGATTTTGTTTTTAATAACGGAAATAAAGAAGAACAAATAACTAATTAAATTGAGCTTGACATGTAGTTTTGTACTCCACTTCAACTAAAGTTTTTATATAATAAATAAAAATATTTCGAGCTAAAAAGGGTATCATTGTGTTGACCAAGTGTTGAAGTATATGTGGAAACGTTTGTGGGATTTTCCGCTACTACTAAAAATTAAATTTTCACCGAGAGCACTTCCAACGAGCATTGCAAGCCGATCACATCAGGATTCCGATATTGAATTCCGGCCAAAAATAGGGTCCAAAGCCAGGGATTTTTACTGCTACGCATCAGGCAGGAGTGCGGGAGACCGACCAACAGCAGAAACACCTAAGGAAACCGTTCCAGAGGAAGACACCAGCTGGGGCCCCTTACCGAACATTGCGAAGAACACACCAAATCTTAAGTTACTGTTTTAACCTAAAAGACCAGACCTTGCTTATCAAGATTCAAGCATATACTAGCATCCAGCGAAGGCGCAATTCAAATTCTAGGCATTTACCCAAATTTGAAGTTAGGAGAAGGTAAAAACAATTGCGATATTTAGTCGGCGTCCCTTCTGACGTCATGTAACAAATTAATGCCTAAAACAAATGATAATAATAGCCGCCAAAGCGCTACGATTTGAATAAATACCTCTACGAATGTTCACAATTATTTTAAAATCAACAACGCTGACTGCACGATACGAACCATTTTGTAGGTTTTGACATATTGCATGCAATAACTACTGTGTATTGGAACTAATTCAGGTGTACAGTGGCGCACCAGGTCAAGTAAAAATTACAATCTATTAGGAATTCACCCCTGGGAATAGAGTTAATTGTTCTACTGAACTAGCGTTTTTATAATAAATTGCAGATAAATAAAATACTTAAAGGGGCCTACTACCATTTATTTTAGATCAAGTAAATAAAAATACAAGACAGCATATTTTAATCAGTCTAAATTAATTTTATAAACAACCCCAAAAGCGAATTAATAATTATTAGAGCATATCCATCTCAATACATACAGACATTTATGTAAACGAACAATACCAACTAGTCCTATAACTAAGTACTAAACAACAAAACAGACAGCCCTTTTCTACAGCGCCTTTATGCTGACAGTCTACTACGCAGTATTGTTTAACAAACTCACAGAACTAGTTTCGGTGATGCACATAGCTCCGGGTTCCGATGGCTGCTGGTGAATAACAGAATCTGGCACCCACATTACGTAATGGTCGTTAAATTCCAGTTAAAAAAAACTGTATTCTCCCTCTCTAGTATTTTTGTTGATGCTTTTACTATGGCGTCTCTTGAAAACACTTTATTTGCCGGCTTACTAAACCATTGAATCGCTAAATAACAGTGACCGCAGGATGTATAAAATGTCCGTGAGGTTAACAGGCCAGTATTGCGACATTTAACCTAGAGAACAAGCCGGATTTAGGCCCAGCTATAGCACATAAGACCAGTTACACACTATACAAATCTTGATTGAGAAGCCCAATAAATATAATATCTCATTATATTCGGAATTTGTTGTAGAGCTATGCGCTGTTGAAAGGGCACTTCAGAACTGTTGAGTTGACAACATGTATGTTGAACTACGGCCCAACATCTATAAAAACATTACTTCCAGTATTCGTTTGCATGCCGTAACTAACTGTATGCCTATCAAACAAGGGCTAAAGGAGAAACCATGGCGACCGTGGAATTGAAGACGAAGGAGAGAAAACGTTGGGTGGATAACGTTAAAGAATCGGGGGCTTGAGATGAATGCGAACAGCAAGAAATTGGGAACAGTGAAAAGGTTTGGAGGATGCATGTGTTCAAAATTTTTCTATATATTGTTGTAAAATAATAATTAATTGTTGTTGCCGGATACCCTTACACCTACAGTTTATTTTTTATCTGTATTTGCAAGACAATAAATTATTATGGGCACACGTAACAAGTTTTTCGCAAGCTCAAATTAAATAAGACTCTTGTTTTACACATGTACCAACTCAGGGTTTATAAAAGACAACACACAACATCAAACACGTTCGTGGGTTTATGGTAGTAACGATAATAAATTATTTAAGAATCGAAGAAAGAAAACTTTTTTTATTGCTGACCCTTTCAAACACCTATATTCGTCAGATTAATTATCATTATAGACCTCAACATCACAATAAAATACGTTGGTTACAGAAAATTTAACACAGCACAGAATAATTTTGCTAACCTATTTCTCCACGTCACTGTCGACCCGTTCCTGAAATCTGCAACCGCGCGACGCTGCTTCCCAAATGACTCCAAGATAGCTGCTGGCTTGAGTCGAACAAACCTGTATTATTGCATCAAAAAGGAATAAATCAAGCACTAACTTTGAATCAAAATGCCGTTCAGAAATTACTACTATTTATTTTCAAGTAAGTAAGCGTTTCAAAACAAATTACACAGATACATTAGATCAAAACAGATAACTTAGCCTTTAAAATAACGGACAGTGAGAGCGAAGTTCCCCGTTAGATACTCCTTTATACCTGCCGAAAACAAATAGTGAATACTTAAATCTAAACCATTAGCCGAAACTGATGTCACTTTGAAATGCAAATTCCCTCGCAAATATCAAACAAATGCTAATAGCTAATTGCAAAAATGCGTATTCTAATTTTAGAAAAACCTTACATCTAAACGCAAAACTAATTATACCATCGTCTGCAACGCATTTCGGTGCAACAATGTCCAAAATCTCACACAGATCCGGGCTGATCACGTGTCGAACAATTTTCAAAATGAGTAGGCATTCGCCCCACACTCAACCCAGATGTGGTATCTGAAAGGTTGGTCGACATTCTATTCGCATCTTACAATCCCCCACAAAACGGCAAAGCCCCACAGCTCTACTAGTGGATGCAGGCCCCAATATGTTCAACAGCACCTCCTCCAAGTATGTAAGTATAAACTGCACAGACTCCTCTAGAGCATCTCTGATTGATAACAACTCTAATATCACTGGTACGTATGTGCATAGCATTAACGTACACAACATCCAATTTTTTCTGCTTGTAAGTCCCCAATTTTGAACACACACGTGTTCTTCAGCTACGACCCTAGAATTTTGCAGCTGTGCCTCAAGTTGTGTTGTTAATAGCCCTCGGCTTTCATACGACTTCAGACCACTTTCAGAGCACACCAACGGCCCAAAGTCTCTGCCAGTTCCATGATTGCATAAAGTTCTGGTGTTCTTGCCCGGTTTTATACGCTCTTTTAATAGTAACTACACTGCATTTTTAGTTTATAAAACGCGTTACAAAGTGCATTTTATAAACACTGATTCGCACATAAACCTGTCCAAAATGTTTTATTCTATGTCAACTAATAATAACACATGACCCTATACGTTTGCTGGCCCATTGTGTGGCTAAAACAGAGCTCCAGATGTATTCTGACCTTGTTTTCCCAAAACATAACCCCACCTTTTGTCAGCAGACAACTAAAGAATTTCAAATTTACTTGTTGCTGTGTGAAGTTTACTTTACATGTGTGCTTAACTTAGTTCAACTATGATTTATATGGCTACTATATACAATAATCTCCTATATTTTACCTTTAAAACAACTCTATGTCTTAAATGTGACTATTTACAACAATCGGGTAAATGCTACGACAAGGAATCTAGTTGTGCCAGAAATTTTCCTGGCAAATAAAACCTTGGTAGTTACCCAATACATTACTTTGTTAATTCCCCACCGTATAAACGAATAGCACAGCAATATACGGGGTTAGATAAACGTATGTTTATTACTTTTGATTTAATCAGTATATGTAAAATACAACTTAGCATATGTACTGAATCTCGCCCTAACTATAAATTCCATTTTTTCTGTATTACGAGTATAGTAATAAAGACAGTTATTATAGTTATTATTATTATTATATATTAATCTCTGACAGATCATGTAGTTCCATATTTGTACCATTCTCCCCAATTCTATTTGGCTTCTAGTTTTTTTCTTTCCAGTTCTGCACCACAACTTCTCGCATATCCTCTACCATCGCGTTCAACCATTTACTTTTTGGGCGCCCTTTTCTTCTTGTTGCCTCCGTATGTTTTTCGAGTACCGCCTTTGGTAATTCTGTGGGGTTCATTCTCTCAATGTGTCCTAGCCATCTTATCCGTTGTACAAACGCATACCGCTTTGTTAGTTTTTCTCCAAAAAGCGGTTGCAATTCGTTCTTGTTTTTTTTCTTCCATACCTTTGCCACCCCTTCTCTCTTAATTTTTTCTAAATCTTTTTAAAATTTTTCTAATTTGTAATTTTCAGCTTTACTTGTCACCTGTGTTTCACAACCGTATGTACGTATTACCGTGTTGTATACTCTTATTGTTTCTCGGTACACTTATCAGCTTTTACTAGTCTGTTTTCTATTTCCTTACTGCTATCTCCATTTCCTCAAAAAACCTAAGCGAGTTGTGGCAACCTACAATGTTTGAGGAGCTTAATTGGCTGTCGAATACACTGATGTCGAAACATTATTTATATATTGCAGGCAAGCTGCTAGACAATAAGAAAAAATGCCTATTCGGACAGAATAACTAAGACACCACCAAAATTCTGTCGACAATCATCAGTGGGCAATATCCTTTATCTAATAGACTTGTCTGTCCGTCCGTCCGTCCGTCCGGGACGCTGTTTCAGCAGCCAAACCGTAAGAGATAGAGAAAAAAGTTATTAAAGTTATATGTTTGGAATGGTCATGTTAGCTCAGGAACCGAATTTCAGTCACGTGACACTTCCGGTTTTCGAGAAATCACAAAAAAGACCGTTTTTCAAATAGAACGCGTATTAAATAAAAATGTTTCAGTAGCCAAACGGAGCTGCGACCCTCTGCGCCTTAAAACGTCGATCGGTTAGGCAACCACTTTGACACCTTCCAGGTCTGGGTACAGTTTTTATTTAATACGCGTTCTATTTGAAAAACGGTCTTTTTTGTTTTTTTAAATGAGACATTTGTCTCACTGGATTGCTTGTACTTGACTATTAGGCGACCTGACTGGGTTGCATTCACCGAAAACTACACCAGAATGTAATTAATAATAATATTAAAATTTTAATTTTACGTTACTCGCGACGTCCTCCAAATCTGTTGGCCACCTCAGCTCCGCTGCCACCAAGCGCTTCTCAGCCAGACCTCTCGTTGCTGCGTCTCCAGTGGCCACCGTGAGTTCTCGCCGCAGTCGCATACTAGGTCATCGGTTCCAAATCCGCACCAGGTAGTAGCGAAAGCTACATGGCCGGTAACAAGCTGGACTGTGAGCTGGTCCTATCTCCCGGTAAATTTGTTCTTAACCTCAAGATTCGATATGAATATCTAGGTCAGTCGCCGTTCTCTACCTTGCGTCCCATAGCACCACAATGCATCACGTGCGCTTCTCCAGGCCCTTGAGTATGAAATCGAACCTGATGTTGCCGTTGTCCGCCGTAGCTTCGTTCTACAATTTGTCTGCGCACTCATTCCCCTCAATGCCGAATGTGTCTTTACGCTGTAGAATCGAACTCGCCCGCTAAGAGGCATGGCGAGTTCAGACCCTCCTCGTGATATACATCTACTCGAATACCATTCGAATGGCTAGCAGCTCGCATTGAAGTACTTATGGGGTTTAGTCAGTCAGCCTGACGACTTCGCAGGTGGTTCTTGTCCCTGCCGAAGGTGACAAACCTGGCACAAATCTTGCCGTTTTCGTTAAGAAAACCGTGTTTGTAGCTTTCTTCGGCGACGAGGAAGTCAAAATTCTAACATCGACGGGCGTCTCTACTCTCGCGTTACAAAATATAACACAAAGGGGGACGTTACTCTTTAATTCTCCAGTTGCATTGGGACTCGGATAGCTCTATGCTTGAGCAACGGTACTGTGAACACATCCAAAGAAAAGTATTCGGAAATAAACGTCTATTAATCTTCCGCATACCATGTGGGGTGCACATGCACCACAATTCTTGAAATTTTGCGGTGGCTATTACATTTATACAATTATGTTTACAATCTTTCATTTTGGTGTCTATATTTGTCTTTAGTATTCATATCTAGGATAGTTTTTTTTAAGTTATGTTTTACAAGAAAAAAACGATTATTTAGTATAAAAATAATACACTGATATTACACAGGATCCCAATGAAACTCAACATCAACAGGGACGATGATATATTTGCCAAAGGAAAGAGGACAGGAAGAGTGGAACAAAATGTAATACATTTGGAAAATTTGTTTGTAACAACCGTAGTAAAGTAATTACTAAAAATCTGGTGTGATACACGCACACAACTTCCTTTTACAGTGATCTTATAGTAAGCCAAAAATTTGATTTTGAATTTTGAGCATTTGTCAAAAATTACAAATTCTACAGAAACCGTACAAAATAGAGCATTAGTTCAAGAGACAAATTTTCTCTAAAATTTTAAGCTGAATTCAAAAATGTAACAATATTCTGGTAGTTGTATTTAAAATAACAGTTAATAAAAGAAATTAAAAAACAAAAGAAACCCATTTTAGAGGTATTCAACTGGAAAATCACCTGCCTCACATCAATACACATGTAATAAAATGTAATGTTTGAAAAAAATCGTTAGAACTGGTTTTGAGGAAATCGAAAAAAAACTGAAAATCACACAAATGAACACCATACTTCCGGTTATACGATTTTCTTCAAAAGCTTGCTGTCGCATCTAGATAGCACACAAAACTTATACAGGGTGTTTCAGAACTATGGGATCAAACTACTAGGGGATATTCACTGCGATCGTAGAAGACATTTGAGTATAGGAACCCATGACCGGAAATGTCTGCCTGGGGCACTGGGACTCTATGACACGTTAAGATAGATTAAACAATTTGAATGCATTGCAGTTTGTTGCTTCATATGCCAGATGCATATCTGCCAGTTCTTGATTGATGAAGTCCATAGGAACGGATAAATTGTTACAAACTTGCTGTACGTTATCCTTGACATTTGAGTAATTGAAACCCATTTAGTTTTTCAACTGTCTTAACGTGTCATAGAGCCCCAGTGCCCCAGGGAGACATTTCGGATATGGGTTCCTATACCGTATCACTAAATACTCCCTAAGTAGTTTGATCCCATAGTTCTGACACACCCTATATATAAAGTCTTTTAATTTTGAGATATTTTGCTCACACAAAGACACAGAGACTTACAGACAGACCAATGAACAAAAACATGTTTTTTGGGTTTGTGGAACTCTAAAACGTAAAGATCTGTTGAAAACTCAATTTCGAATTTTTGGGGTGAATCCAATACTATCTTTATTGTAAAAGAAAGTAAAAAAAATGTAATGCATGCGTATCCAAAAAACTGTTTAGTTACTCGTGACTGTAATGCAATATCCGCCTTTGTATTGACTTAGTTTTATGTTTGCAATAAAGATTTCCTTTCTAAAACATTTTTAATTTGTATTAGTGATAAAGCAATTAGAACTAAAAGGTTAATAAAGCAAATAACTATAATATTTCCCGGAAATTCGTGCCAATTTTGTTGCATTGTATACGGAAGATTAATATTTTTCTATTACAAAATAAAATAATGCCAAATAAATTATAACAAAATGTCAAATTATGTACGCTGGTGGATGGACGGCTAAACGCTTAAGGGGAAGAGAGCACTTAGAGTTTCCTGTACATTTTATATAGGTGGCGCATCTATCGAAAACCTTTCAAATGTTTGAGATTAGGCCACCAACCGAACAGCAATTATCGACTGAGATTATGCAAAACTAATTTTACTGATATGCACTTAAGTGCCTTAATGTTAAGAAGGATTAAGTTGTCAAGGTAGACGCTAATTGTTTCCTAGCGCTTTCTCTAAAATGAGATGGTGATTCATATTTGTGTAGTTAGGAAAGCACCGCTCCGAGGAGAAACTATCACTTGTTTGTTTATGTTGATTCCATAACGACCAAAAACTACTGGATTTTAAAAATTTCCAATAAATTCTCAAAAAGTAACAGTTTTCGATACCGCATTAGAAAAGAATTATGTGTGCAAAGCGTAGAAAAATCGCACAGTTTTAGATACTTTTATATCAACATTTTCAAACATTTTCCTCCAGTACGTGAAAAAATAGCATGTGCAACATGTGAAGAAAGTGCTTTTTGTGCTCGGCACGTTTTTAATCTTGGCTTTGCTTCGATTAAAAAGTTCGCGCCTTGCAAAAAACAACTACACTTTTCTCAACGTGTACAATATATTTTTCCGCTAATCGTACTAGAACTGACACATTATTGATACAATTTTGCTGAGTAAAGTGAAACATTCCATTATATCAGCCGTTGCTAGGTAATTGACAATAAAACTGTACAGGAATAATATTCCCGTCCTAGGCAGGGAATATTCGAGTACTATTTCCTAATTTTTTTAATTACTCATATCGATCGGCGAAAAAATAGTATGTGTATCTTGGACAAAAAGCAACATTCTCAGACTCCTGTGTTGTTGGGCTCGGCATTCACAGTTGTTCGGGAATGTTACGCTTTTTCACATAGATACACAATGTACTAATTTCACGTACTGTAGGGATGACATGAAAAAATAACATATGCAACACGTGAGAAAAGTTTTTTCTGTATTCGGTACGTATTTCAACTCGGCTTTTTCTCAATTTAAAAGCTCGCGCCTTGCTTGGAAAACTACAATAGTATAAAATCTGGTGTGATACACGCACACAACTTCCTTTTACAGTGATTTTATAATTGGCCAAAAATTTGATTTTAAATTTTTAAGCATTTGTCAAAAATTTTCAAAAATTTCAAATTTTACAAAAACGGTACAAAATAGAGTGTTAGTTCAAGGGACAAATTTTCTCTAGAATTTTAAGCTGAAATCAAAATGTAATAATATACCGGGTGTTCTATTTAAAATAGGAGTTAATAAAAAAAATAGAAAAAAAACCAAAGAAACCCATTTTAGAAGTATTCGACTGGAAAATTACCTATCTCACATCAATACACATTAAAAATGTAAAGTTTAAAAAAAATCGTTAGAGCAGTTTTTGAAAAAATCGAAAAAAACTGAAAAATCACAAGAGTAAACACCTACTTCCGGTTATGCGATTTTCTTCAAAAGCTTGCTGTCGCATCTACATAGTACACAAAACTTATATATGAAGTTTCAACGCCATACCTCTTTCCGTTTTTGAGATATTCTGTTCACAGACACACAGACAGACAGACACAGCCAGACAGACAGACCAATAAAAAAAAATATGTTTTTTGGGATCCGGGTACACTAAGACGTGAAGATCTGTTGAAAACTCAATTTCGAATTTTTGGGGTGAATCCAATACTTCCTTTATTGTAAAAGGAAGTAATATACCGGGTGGCCATAAACATCTGAGATCCCGGTAGCATGGAATTAGCTACTTATAAATGTTGGTTAGCATTATTCATATTTTAATTATAATAAGTATTGGTATGAAATGTAATAAAATGCAAATAAGAGGAGGGGAATGTGCCCTAGATTCTGCAGTTTAGCCTACGACTCGATTATAAAAATCTCTTGTTCTAACTTCAATACTTATTGCAATCTGTAATAATTTTTGACAGATAAGAATTTTAGTTGTGATGACATTAATGGCATTTAGTTTAGTTGGATTCATCACTTTAATAAAGCGGTGTTGATTCCAAAGGTAATATGATTCAGATATTTATGGCCAGCCGGTATATACGTATATATATAATAGTACAACAAGTTGAGAAAAGTGTAGTTTTTCCGTGCAAGGCGCGAGCTTTTTAATCGACGCAAAGCCAAGATTAAAATCGTGGCAAGCACAAAAAAGCACTTTTCTCACATGCACATGCTATTTTTTCACGTACTGGAGAAAATTTCTTGAAAATGTTGATATAAAATTATTTAAAACTGTGCATCTGACAATTAAACTGTGCTTTGCTATATAGAAAAAAGTTGTATGCAGAAAAATCCAATTTTCTGGTTTTCGATTTTGTACTGAGAACTACAGTACATTTTCCTACAGTACGTAAAAGATAACTATTTCAGCAGTGTATTATATCCCTTTTCCCTCTGCATTTACTTTATTAGGTACCTGTTTTTGATGTAAAAAGTTGCTAAAAATTCTCAAATCTAGGAATTGCTAAATTTTGTTATTAGTTTTGACATGTGAAAATACCCGGGTATTTGTATATGGCAAATGTTCACTAGTAATTAATTGATTGTCACTGCGAGAAATTCTAAAAATACAAATTTTGTATTGCAGAAAGTTGTCAAAGGGAAATAGTCAGTATAATTTATTGATGCTTGAATATATCTATTGATTACATCAATTAGACTATTTAAAATTACTGGAGGTAGTACCTAAATATTTTTTTTCGTACACTAGCATGGTAAGAGCTGCTTTGTCGTACAATTTATTAATTAGAAAGTTGCACTTTGCGGTATTCGTACGGCAAAGTAGTCTTTTGCGGTATTCGTACGGCAAAGTAGCACTTTGCCGTACGAATTTTACTTTTCCGTACAAATACCGCAAAGTGTACCTTTCTAATTCATAAATTTTACGGAAAATTCACATGAGATGTATGCTAGTGTACGAAAAGGTATTCTACGAAACTCGTATGAAAGTGGCTTTTCCGTACTCGTCTCTAAATTCCGGACTCGGCCTAACGGCCTCTTCCGGAAACATCTCACTCGTACTGAAAAGCTCCACTTTCTATACTTGTAACGTAAATTACTATTATTTTACAGTTTGCCGGAAGAAAAGCTTCTAGATCTATGTGTCGAAAGTGAGAAACCCAGCAAACCCATACTTACGTCAAATGACAACCGAATAGTTGACATTCAATATTTTATAAGCCAAGTACGTAGATTGACAGTACATGATTCGTGTACCATGGGGAAAAATGAATCTCGTTAAAGAAACTAGGATCGGTTTTCAATCTCACTTACATTACTACTGCGAAGTGTGTAATGTTGAAATAGTGTTAAAAGCCACAACTGTAATAGCGACATCAATCAGTCCTTTGTATGTGGTGTCTCTCTCTGTTATAGGTAGTGGTTTTTCACAATCCGAAGAATTCTTTTCAGTCTTAGACATTCCGATATTGAATTAAAAAATATATAAGAAAGAAATGGAAAATCTGCATACGAGATGAAAAAAAATGTTATCTCAACAAATGTTCGAAAACGGCATGGAAGAAAAAAACGAGCAATAGAAGAAGGTTATATGGAACAAGGGTTACCGTATATCCCCGTTATAGTGGATAGAGGTTGGGCCAAACGTTCATATGGACATAGTTACTCTTCGTTATCTGGGTAGCATGTATAATAGGGCGAAGAACAAAAAAATATTATACTTAGGAGTAAAAAATAAATTTTATCGGCAAACGTCAAAAAAGTAACAACTTATGTGTCTTTATTAACAAGGTAAAAGTGTCACTTTATCGATTAAGCAGATAAAATAGCAACTTTTCCGTACTTTATGTGCCCAATCACACAAAATACAAAACTCAAACATTTCAGTGAAATGTTTACACGGAAAAATTGTATTAGGTACCTATTAGATTATTTTATTTATTTACCTACTTGCTAATAAATAATTAGTGTTACCCTTTATCAATTTTAAATTTATCTGAATACATGTGCGAATAAAATAGTATATGTTATTCCGAGTAATGGTGACTTTATGTGGCTTAGCTGAATTATTTGGCTCACTAACGTTCGGCTAAATAAACTTCAGCTTCGCCACATAAAGTATCACTTTTACTCCTAATAACATAATCTACTATCGCTACGCATGCGCTACAGATAGAGGACCACATAAATGTTACAAAAATTACACAGGTTAGGTATAAATATTTAATAAGTGCCGGAGATTCCAGTGTTTATACCCGAATAATAGAAAACGTCTCCTACGGTCGTTACATAATAAAATTAGAATGTGCTAATTATGCTACGAGGGCATTTACTTCCAACTTATATAAATTGGTAAACGATAAAAATTACGATTACGCTGCTAGAAATATAATTAAATCAAATATTCAGCATTTCAGTTCGTTAATAAGAACAATAATTGCTCGCACTTCAAATATCAATAATTTAGTTGAAGCAGGTTTTTTAGAAAGAAAAACTGCCATTAAAGGAGGTGGAATATCCATTTGTAGTTCATATTTTGTCTATTCCTGGTTTTAATGACGTTTTTAAAGTAATTAATAGAAAATCTATAGAATTTGTGTAAAACTGTATTCAAAAATTGTTTTATGACTTTCACAGCAGTAACCTATCGTCAAAAATAATTATCTACTTTAATAGAAAAGAAGAAACGAAAACATTAATTATTTATTAATAGACAAATCTTAAGATGATTTGTCTAGCTAACAGAAATTTCAGTTACTAAATAGGCATAGTGAAAAAAAAGCAGTACAAAATATAAATGATTGTATTTCCGATTATAATCAGCCAATGCAAGTAACGACTGAAATAATCTTATTTGCAATAATACAACGTTTTAAATCGATTTATTTCACTTTAATGAGAGCCATGCGAAAACCGAAGTTTTTAATAACGTCTCATCGCGTCGCTTTAATGTGAAATTAAATCTCTAACAAAATTTTGAGGCAATGAATTTTGATTCATTTGTTTGGTTGCTTGGTAAACGTCACTTCGTATCCATCATTTTAATTTTTGTTGTTGATTAAATGAGGTTTTGAAGAAAATAATAATTGAGTTTTGGAATCAGCTGCCTTACAGGAGAATATCTTATGCGATTGCTCAATGGGCAAGACGATTAACTCATATTTTTAAATAGCATATTTAATAATTATTTAGATAATTTTTTTAATTATTGTTGTATTTTCTAAAGTTGCAAAAACAACATTTATTGTATGCTTTAATTTAACCATACACAACTACTACATCTTTGGAAGTAAAAGTGCTTCCTTTCCATCTATAAAGATTGAGATTTTCGATGGTATAATCATCATTTAAAAATATTCATGACTTTCTAATATAAGAGGCTACAAAATCTGTTTTAATTGATGCATTCTTTTTATGCCGTAGCCTCAGCCGTAGACCAATCTGCAACTTCAAAATTTAAAATTGCTGAATTCTCAACAGGAGTAATAACGCCGCAGGGCAAATGCGTTTACCTGCGCCTTTATCCAGTACCATTTGTGTTGCTTTATCTCGTGCATCTAAAGCCGGTCATTAGTAGTAGCGGTGGGACTGCAGCCATCTTGTGTATTGTGAATTATTAAAAATTGCAATATATTTTGAGATTTTAACATATTGTGTAATTATTTCATTGAGGCGGCTTGTACCAAATGACACAACGTCACTCGAAAAAGGGTATGACAAAATTTCAAATGGTTTGGACGGCGCAATCTCATCTTAATTTCGCTTATTTCATAAAATTTTATCAAATAGGTCCATTTTTTGCTTATAACTACATTTAAATTGATTATACAAACACCATACTGTTTCATACCGCGTATGGAAGTTCATAACATCAACCTTTGAAATTTCAAATCATATCAATTATTATTTATGCAGATAATCACAAAACATCTATTTTTGTTCCTATCAGTTGAAGAAACATTTTTCTTTCAAATTTGTTAAAAAACTTAATTTTAATCGTAACTACCAAAGGAAATCAGAAAATAAATTAAATTATAAGATATACAGCCACTTTTTAGGTCTCTGGTTATAGGGTATACCCTTCTGCTGCAACTCATGTCTCCCGTGGAGCTCAACTGGTGGCCTATAGGTGATGCCTGGTTCCTCCTTCCGCGAAGCTTTTAAAGATGGCTAACTTTTAATCTGCTAACAAAACAAAAATTACCGGTGGCAATAAGTGCGGCGTTGCATTGAAAATAATTTATCGGGGGTGATATAAGTACTCTGGGGTTTCGAGAATTTCGAAGATGAGTTCAACACTATACGAATTATGCTCTTATAATTTTGTAAAAAGCGCTTTCGGAATTGTTTACTTCGGCGGGGCTAATGTAACTTCCCTTAAGAGTTTAGGGTTTAGACAAGGTGGTCGGGATATGCTACGGGGAAGTTGTACACCTTACCTGGACTAGTGCCGATGTCCAAATCGGTTAATTAGGTGAAAACATATCACGAGTTGCGGCTTCAAGCGTTCACCAGGACGCTTTGCCGACGGAAACCGAAATCTTCACAGACCAGCGCCAAATTCGATTGGATTTTGGAAAAGGGTGGTTGTGCAAGTCACCTGAATCAGCGCCTTGTGCACAACCCAGGTAGTGAAGTGGTATTAAGCCCACGACTTGGCTCTGACTGCAGTGCAGGATAATCGACTGATTCAACTAAGGACAGAGTTGAGGTATTTTAAATAACTGCAATATTAAACAAGAGTAAAATAGTAAATGCATTAATAATGAGATGCGAGAACCAATAATTAGTAGAGAAAGCACGCTAAGACAAGGCATGTTTAGGGGGTTTTAAATTGGCTCGTGAATTAATAATTTACAATGAAAGGTTTGTGCACATGCAAAGCCAAACCGTATAAAATGTATTTAACACAAATGTTTGTTGGCTGCAATTTTAACCGAGCGTAAGTTTATTAAGTCAAAGCATAAGATGATGAAAATTGTGAGCATAACAGAAAGGTAAACCGATATGAAGCAGAATAGAAAGAATTTGCAAGAGAGCAATTGCCAAATATTGGCAACAGATTGTGGTGGGAGACATGAAAGTGCGGAACTCAATAATTAGTGCATTTAATAACAAAGTGAAACAGAGCAGAGCAAAGACTTTTAAAATAACGTTTGTGTGTTCAATCGCAAAGACACAATTATAATTATAAGGGTAAAGACAATTTGGATTTAAGAAATATTAATTTTAAATTTATGTATCAAACTTTATTGCTTTTGTAACCTTGTTGTATTAAAACTTATTTCTGTAACTTAGCAACCGGGTGCTAGATTGTTTAAAACGAGGAGAACAATTGAAATTAATTAAACTTGAGGTTTGTGGGAAATTTGCTCCACATTTAATTACGAATTTTTAATAATAAACGAGCATATTAACAAATAAAATGTATCGCATTTTATTGCCTATGCAGCCGTTTTCAACTGGAATTTTCCAGCTTTGTTCACGGTAAAAGGAAGCATCCCGAGCCAGAGGCCTGTACTCAAAGACGTCTGCAGAGTCTGCAAGAAGGCCACCGTCAAAATTAGCAGCGGGGAGACCGCCTCCAGCAGGAAATCTATACAGCATCACCTACGAGCATCTACGTTGCAGAGCGACCCAAAGTTTAACAAGGTAGGGTGCCTGAAATGTATGCATTAGAGCCGGAAAACGCAGTATAACGCAAAAACAAACCTTGGCGAATAAGTTTAGCGCGTTCCCAGAGCTCCAGCGACGTTCTAAATATCGAAAATCGAGTGGCGTTACCTAAATTTGCAAATCCAGCGAGAAGCCAAGCTTCCTGAAAACAATTGCTAGAAGTAGTGTCGTTTCCGCTTCTGAACAATGAAGAAACAGCCGTAACGTCATTCTAAAACAAAGACGAGTTTAGTTGCCAAGCGGGAAAAATTTAAATGACTTACCTAACGCAATTTTCACAATATTTCCACGAGTTTTAAAACGTTCAGATACGCAGTCTTACACCATCAACAAATTTGTGGCATCTGTCAGTTGGACAATTATTTGACTTACCTACTAACAACCGCACATTTGAACTGAGATAGTTAAATTCAGATCAAACTTGAAAATATAGTATAAGAGTTTCATGTTTTGTTGATGAGATAGTGCATTGAATTTGCAGTTAATTGAAACATTATAAAGGTCATACAACCATTTATTTGTGCATTAAAATATTGCATCTCATTTTAAACCGCCGTAATTTATTAAAAAGCGATATTTGATGAACAAGCGAATTAAATTAAATATTATCATCACATTTACAAATAACAATGCAGCGAATAATTAGGGCCCTTTCATCTCAGTAGATTCTTCGGGTTTAGAAAAGATTATTGGTTAGAACAGGCAGATTCGAAGAGTTGTTTCTTCTGTCCGAAGCGCGTGTTTTCATGCGCTTTCGGGATCTTGTTATCTACAATTTAAAGTGGGGAAAACGTCTGCGTTGAAGACACTTCGCAGAGCCGCGCACCACGTGACTCCCACCTAAAAATTGCAATAAAATACCGAGCTAAAATGTAGATGGTGGCGACATGCACATTTAATGTAATTACAATTATTTCTATAGCCAATAGTTTGCCTCGAAGTTATCGTTACAACACTAACCACCTACCCGGCTTACAGGCAGACAGGTCTTATAGAACTACAACTTTGTAGAATTCAGAAAAACACTGTCCTACCAGAAGAGAAAGAAAGAGAATATAAAATTGTCGACGTACGATTCTTAAGTTCTATAGCTTTTCTAATGCCTTTCTATTGCTTGTTTTCTAATTTTTCTCTATGTATCTTTGACAAGGCTATTATAGAACCACAGCGATCTTTAAATTTATGAAAAAAAAACACTAGTGGATAATTTGCCGAAGAGCAGACGGTATTAGCAACAGATAAAACGGCTATGAATATATGGCATAATTTTTTCAATATTTAAATCCATGATTTGCTCAAACTGGGGCTAAATAACAGTAGGAGGGAATCAATTTTTATACCATCGAAATAGACCAAAAGAAATATGAGCCCGAATGTTTGAAGCTAAAAAGCTACTGTTACGGTATTAAAAGAACTTTACGACACCCACCCAAGGTGAGCATCGCACCACGGAATCAGTCCTGAAAAACTGGCACACTTGCCCTGAGATCGGCGAAAAATAGGCTAAAGGCCACGGCTGGAACGCTCAGGGAGTCGGGCGTGATTCACACGATACGTTCTGGGCAAGCGTGTTGCGGCATATATATATACAGGGTATGTCAGAATTATGAGGGCGCCACCAAGCCTGTCTTAACCCGACTAACCGGGCCTGAACGGTTAGACGGGAGCGAAGCACGCAAAATACTCCGACGATAGGATTACTCAAGAGTTGCAAGGTCAAATAACAATTTCGAGATTGCCTTATGCAAAGATTGTAATTAGGTGCCAATCCGACCGCGACTACGCAGCTGTCTCACCCACCTGTACGCTCAAAGCTTTCTCGTCCCGTCGCACAATAATCAGTACACTGAAGGGGGCGCTTATCTGAAACAGAACATGCACAAGTCGAAACAAAACAATAGTTCCCTTAACTAACAAATCATGTATTGAATCACGGGTTACAGTGGGGCAGCGGAGTGCGTAGCCCTATATCTATGAATAGATTATATCTAAGAAAACACCAGCTGGCGCGCGCTCTAAACCTAGCGACAGATGTTGAACAGTAATGAACAAAGTAGCACTTGTAACATAGACAGTCTGTAATTTGGAATGAATGTACAAATATGCGGGCGCGACGCCTTATGCAACAAACAGTAATGCAAGTCCTTGTAAAATAGACAGTCTGTAATTCGGATTGAACGCACAAATATGACGACAGTGCCTGTAGGCACAAGAGATGTGACGGGCTCGCTCGCGGCGTCCCAATACAGCTCGTACGCGGGGCTTAATGCTCTCCGCGGGACAGGTAGACTCGCGTTCACAGCGGTAATCAGTTCAAAGACACATACCTTAATATGTAGGCGGTTGGGGAGCCTGGTACAGTTGAGTTGCGACAGGCTGCAGTCTTAGGTGGCAGGTACATTCGATGTTCGACGGCTATAGGGATGAGTGGACATCCGCCATACTGGCGACGTAAGACGCGTCAGGACCCGTACAACTGGACGACGAAAAATGGGCCACTTTCGTTCTGTGGGACAGATCCTCGAAGGTCGAGATGAAGGGGCACGATCCCTTACTTACGGGAGCAGGAACTGGGCTCAAGATGCACCCACGCTACGCCGAAATAATTCGAAGCACGCACAAACACAACACCTCTCGAAGGTGAAACCATTCTCGCAGCGCTCGCTGCCACAGCTCGAGACGGGCAACGGAAAAGAGGGCCTCCACGGCAACAATACTCAAAGGACAGCGGCAGGCGTCCTCGGGCACCTAAGGGGCCCGAAGGACGCCGCCTGGATAACACAACCACCACACGAACGCTTTCTGCAACGGGCTGCGATCAACTGCCCAGAGGGAAGCGCTGCCACATGTCACATCGGTCGCGTCCCCACGTGACTATACCTCGGCAGCCAATCGTGAGGCGATAAAATTAAACAAATTAATGCCGGCGACAAGGGTAGCACGCCGCAACGGCGTGTTTTCTAGAAGATTCGGAATTCTTGCGAGCGATAACGCTCGGCTGCCAAAGCGCCATCAGAGGGGCGCTCCAACCGACGAGAAATACTGCGTTTGGGGCTAAATATGTGCAAAATCATGATTCTGGAATTAGGCGATGGAGCCAAATAAGTAACTAAAAGGGTTTAGCATACGGCACGCTGCCCTAAAGCCTAGGTGGCTATTTAAAATACCAAAATGACCTGAATCAAATGTGCGGAAGATGAGATTGTACTTGTGCGCAAAGATTGAAAATGGTTTAAACATAGCAACCAGTTGCCCTAAAGGCGTGAAATGCAATTAAGCATCTACAACAGCAAAATGACTTAACACTCCCCTTACTTGAAAGAGAGTTTCCCGAAGTCTCTTATAAAACAACGAGGCATTTTGCGACAACGTAACGAGAACTCAAACGAAAACGCAACAACGAAAAACGAACAAAAAAAAACAACATTCGATACGATAGAGTGCACCCCCAAAGGGATTACGCACACTGGCCACCAGATAGGGTGCAAAGGTGGGAAGAGAGAAGAGGAAGAAGAAAGACTGGATACGCCAGTAGAAAATACGTAAATTTTGTCGAAATCGGGTACAAACAAGTCTTACACCCGTGGACACTTCCGACCAACCGTTCCAAAAGAACACAGGGAGGGGGGAGTATAGAAATGAAAGTCCAAAGTCCCACCCAAGAGTTACCTGAAGAGGGCACGCTGCGCGTCACGAGATCGGCGCATTGTGTGGATCCCACAACTG
Source organism: Agriotes lineatus (assembly GCA_940337035.1). NCBI lineage: Eukaryota > Metazoa > Arthropoda > Insecta > Coleoptera > Elateridae > Agriotes > Agriotes lineatus. Next base: position 36,501,085 of record OW679194.1, on the reverse strand, counting down.
GTATGAGTACCCAAGAGAAGAGGATGAACCACCAAAAAAAGGAAATGGTTGTGACAGAAACTGTCAAAAATAGTCATAATCAGTAATAGGAAAAACTCAGTCCACCGAAATCCTCAATCAATGCCGATGCCGGAGCCAAGTCGATTATTAAACCGCAAAGCGCGAGCTCGAAAGTGACTCCAACACCGAACACCAAAAGAAAATCCGGAAGAACCAAGTCTCCAAGGGTGTAGGCGTTCGATGACGCATGCCCAATAAATCCTTTTCAGAACTCCATGCGGCCCAAAGGGACTACCTTACTACGACAGGTCCGCACGAAACAAAATGACCAGAAACACGCTCTCTTTATGTAATCCCACACAGGTGGTTGAAAATGGCGACGGCCAACGGTGCGGTAGAAGAGCGTTAGGCCACGAAAACAACAGGGCATCACTACAAAAAAAAGTAAAAAACCTTTAGACACTCAAAATCTTTCCACTCAAGAAACCTTGTGCGGCCAGCCGTGCACTGCCGCCACACAGAGCTCAGAAGCTTCAACGAAACTGTTCACAAAGAACACGACACTTGACAACATGACGTCATCAGACAAAAAGGGTACGATAAATGACAACAAAACGTCAACAAGTACGAAGCATTCCGACCAGCGGTAAAGACTCGTTAAATGCTAACGGTAAGTGTACAAAACACTGCGATAACTGTTAGGGGTGTCCACGAAGAAGTCGGTAAACAAGGTTGGGCAATACATGATAATAATGAGTATGAGATAAAAGCCAACGAAAATAACTACACCAAACCAACTAAGAAGATGGCCTGAGGGACGTAATAACCGCACGAGCGAATCTCCCCAAGCACACCAACAACAATCCACAACTGATCAACAAACCAAAACGCAGTGATGAAGCTGAAAATAAATTCCAACCTGCTCACTAAAAATCAACGCGGCACAACACCAAACGATAGCAAAAAAAAACTGTCAAAATCGGTAATCATCAACGTCAAAATCGATAAACCTCGCTAACGTGAACGTCAAAATCGATAAACGTCAGTTCGGTACAACAAAAGTGTCAACTTAGCCCAAGGCTAAACAATGTAAGCGACAGGGAATCGAAACTCCCAACTAAACCTTCGAAAAGACTTAAAAAAAACAAAGTTGGTACCTTCACTCAATTACATCTGGTACTAAATCCGACTAATACGGGATAAAATCTGCACTAAATGCAACGAGAGATCTCGGTAGTATGAACTGGCTAAGAAAAACAAGAAACGACGGTAAAAATGACGAAAAAGATACTCAAAATATGAAAAGACATGGAAAAACACAAAAGAAAACTCAAAAAGGCGATAAACAACAAGAAAACACAAAACTACAAATAGAAAATAAGAAAAGACAAGAAAAAACATAAAGAAAACAAGAAAAGAAACGTAAAGACAAATGACAACTAAGAAAAAAACGTATACACGGTCAAGAAAACTAATGAAAATAAACTAAGAACAGGAAAAGACAAGAAAAGACATATAGAAAACAGAAGAAAACAGGGAAAGACAAATAGAAACAAGAAAAGAAGCTCGGTAAAATATTCTACTAAGAAAAAAAACGGGTTTACCAGTCCATACCACTTCAAAATGAGGAAAAAAAACACTTGTGACAACAATATAAATGATAACAGACAACAATGAACATCAACGTCCCACGTTGTCGCGCCAAAATTAGCCTGTTACGGTATTAAAAGAACTTTACGACACCCACCCAAGGTGAGCATCGCACCACGGAATCAGTCTTGAAAAACTGGCACACTTGCCCTGAGATCGGCGAAAAATAGGCTAAAGGCCACGGCTGGAACGCTCAGGGAGTCGGGCGTGAGTCACACGATACGTTCTGGGCAAGCGTGTTGCGGCATATATATGTATATATAGGGTATGTCAGAATTATGAGGGCGCCACCAAGCCTGTCTTAACCCGACTAACCGGGCCTGGACGGTTAGACGGGAGCGAAGCACGCAAAATACTCCGACGATAGGATTACTCAAAAGTTGCAAGGTCAAATAACAATTTCGAGATTGCCTTATGCAAAGATTGTAATTAGGTGCCAATCCGACCGCGACTACGCAGCTGTCTCACCCACCTGTACGCTCAAAGCTTTCTCGTCCCGTCGCACAATAATCAGTACACTGAAGGGGGCGCTTATCTGAAACAGAACATGCACAAGTCGAAACAAAACAATAGTTCCCTTAACTAACAAATCATGTATTGAATCACGGGTTACAGTGGGGCAGCGGAGTGCGTAGCCCTATATCTATGAATAGATTATATCTAAGAAAACACCAGCTGGCGCGCGCTCTAAACCTAGCGACAGATGTTGAACAGTAATGAACAAAGTAGCACTTGTAACATAGACAGTCTGTAATTTGGAATGAATGTACAAATATGCGGGCGCGACGCCTTATGCAACAAACAGTAATGCAAGTCCTTGTAAAATAGACAGTCTGTAATTCGGATTGAACTCACAAATATGACGACAGTGCCTGTAGGCACAAGAGATGTGACGGGCTCGCTCGCGGCGTCCCAATACAGCTCGTACGCGGGGCTTAATGCTCTCCGCGGGACAGGTACACTCGCGTTCACAGCGGTAATCAGTTCAAAGACACATACCTTAATATGTAGGCGGTTGGGGAGCCTGGTACAGTTGAGTTGCGACAGGCTGCAGTCTTAGGTGGCAGGTACATTCGATGTTCGACGGCTATAGGGATGAGTGGACATCCGCCATACTGGCGACGTAAGACGCGTCAGGACGCGTACAACTGGACGACGAAAAATGGGCCACTTTCGTTCTGCGGGACAGATCCTCGAAGGTCGAGATGAAGGGGCACGATCCCTTACTTACGGGAGCAGGAACTGGGCTCAAGATGCACCCACGCTACGCCGAAATAATTCGAAGCACGCACAAACACAACACCTCTCGAAGGTGAAACCATTCTCGCAGCGCTCGCTGCCACAGCTCGAGACGGCAACGAAAAAGAGGGCCTCCACGGCAACAATACTCAAAGGACAGCGGCAGGCGTCCTCGGGCACCTAAGGGGCCGAAGGACGCCGCCTGGATAACACAACCACCACACGAACGCTTTCTGCAACGGGCTGCGATCAACTGCCCAGAGGAAGCGCTGCCACATGTCACATCGGTCGCGTCCCCACGTGACTATACCTCGGCAGCCAATCGTGAGGCGATAAAATGAAACAAATTAATGCCGGCGACAAGGGTAGCACGCCGCAACGGCGTGTTTTCTAGAAGATTCGGAATTCTTGCGAGCGATAACGCTCGGCTGCCAAAGCGCCATCAGAGGGGCGCTCCAACCGACGAGAAATACTGCGTTTGGGGCTAAATATGTGCAAAATCATGATTCTGGAATTAGGCGATGGAGCCAAATAAGTAACTAAAAGGGTTTAGCATACGGGCACGCTGCCCTAAAGCCTAGGTGGCTATTTAAAATACCAAAATGACCTGAATCAAATGTGCGGAAGATGAGATTGTACTTGTGCGCAAAGATTGAAAATGGTTTTAACATAGCAACAAGTTGCCCTAAAGGCGTGAAATGCAATTAAGCATCTACAACAGCAAAATGACTTAACACTACATAAGCAAATTAATATAGAATGAGAACTGAAATTTAGAGAAAAGGGTTAAATACAAATCCATCATGTAATGCTGGATGTGGCTTAAATACCTGACGGTTTTTAATAAAATAGGTCGCGATAGTTCGGTTGAGATGTTAATTCTGAAGAAAATCTATATTTTAATATTTCTGAAGTCAATTTAGTGTTTTTACTTTTGTCAATTTAACTTAAGAAATGTCAACATTTAGACGGTAGCGAAGAATATGATAGTAACTAACCTGGGTGCCTATTAGAAGGAATATTTAAAAATACCAAACAATATATTTTCAATAAGGAGTAGAAATGCGCATATTTTTGGTAGGTTGGAATAAATTATATTGTATTCTATCACAAACATTGCCCATTAGAGCAAATTTTAATAAATAACGTATTATCGTTTGGCACGTCCTTGATAATGAAAGTGCATCTTTAAGTATGATGAAAATAACGGAAGGAGTTGCAGTCAATTTGTAGAACTTCATCCCTTAGCTTCAGCATAGACCTTCAAAGTAGAACGGATCGCCATAAAAAGATTACACCAATATTGTTTATTGAATAATGGATTAAAATGCTTCTAAAACAGAACATACATGATAAATAAATTAACCCATGTAATGTCTAATTATTAATTACCTGAAATACAGCTATTGAATTATGAAGTTATAAGTAAATTGTTAAAAATCGGTTATAAATCTGTTACAATTATAAATGCATATTCCAACCTGAGTAAAAAATTCATGTTTAAAAAAACTACCAAGCTAGCTCTTATATAAAACTACTTAACAAAATATAATTTGTCCACCAGAGAATTTAATAAAATAAAGAAGTGCATAACCATTAATATCTAAGTTATATGAATCTGACATTTAATAGAGTAAAAATTTGAGCAATCCTATGTCTAAAGTAATTTTGATAACAAACAAAATTCAATTCAATAGAATTCATGTATACATACATGCACAGATAGATCATTGCAACATTTACTAAATAAAAAATCTTTATTTCATACTGATGTCAAAAATGACATTTTTCGGATTATTTATGATACAAAAAATAGAACATTAAAATCCTAATACTTTAAAGTAAAATTTTAAAGTTCAAGTACTTTAAAATTATGCGTCAGTTGTTGACATGAAATTTGAAATGATTTACAACTTTTATTGAAATTCATTAAATTTGCAGTATGAAATAAACCGTTGTATTCACCACGAACGAAAAGTGTTTTTAAAGGTCCTCGCAAGTAATTCCGTCCTCGGCTGACGCCTCGGCCGTAAACAACTTTCTCGTCCTTTAAAATGTCACTTTTGGTTCTAGATAAATAAACTACTATTATTTAAATGTAATACAACTAAACTACAGATGGAATATGGGCAATATGTATTAGGGCCAATTTTTAAAAATAACATGGCATAAATATCCACCGTCACTCAACACATTCTTGGGCTCGAGAGCTGACAGCATTCATAACTCCTCTAAGCAAAACTTCTGGAACACGCAACATTTCTTCAGAGATTTTGTTTTTCATGTTATCTATTGTGAATGGAATGTTTTATAAATTTTACTTTTAAGGTAAGCTCATAAAGAGAATCTGGTCCGGTTAAATCTGGAAACGTTTAAAATTGCTGTGGAAATAACATTGAGATTGAATTATTGACTGCTTTATTACGAACTCTTCAGTAATAAAAATACGCTGTTGATTAAGAAAGCGATCCATGTTCAGCAAAACTCCCGTCCACTGACAACATACGATTTTTCCATGGCACATGAGATAAGCTTAATTCAATTTTAAAAACCGTCAGTTTTTTGTCACACCCATTAAAAGGTTTTAAAAAAATAATGATAGAATATCCAGCAGAACAATGTGCGTTTAATATTAGTTTTTCATTTGCCTTTTTCCTGGCTACTATACGTAGTTAAAGTAAACAACACATTGGGTCGCCAAGTTTTGGAATAATACAGTAAAGATCTCGTTATGGAATGAATAAAAATGAAAGGGACCAATACGATCCTATAAATGTGTAAACCAAACATAGCTCTATAAGCTGAACTGCCAGTTTTCCACAATAACACTTACAAGGGTTATTGATGAGGTTATAATGTGGCCACTCGAGTTGTAGAACGAGAGTGTGCATTTTAGTGACCATCAACAAGTGGTCATTAAGAGCGAGTAATTTATTTTTGTGCAGCTATTTGCAGGCTAGTCGTTACGCCCGATTGTGTGCGATTTCGGTTTTATTTAGTTACACGTAAATAATCCTTTGGTCGTACGTAGAAGTAGATGAAGCTCTAGGAATTGAATAATACATAGTACTATTGGTTGTAAGACGTTTGATGTCGTATTTTTGTACACCATGGCAAAACGGAGAGATATCATCTTTAGTAAATGAAATCCATTTTACACTGTTACCTTGAGAAAATTATTAATAATGAAGTAAGTAGTACATTGATAGTTTTTCAATAAAAGCTGCGCGAAGTTCTAAACCTAATAAATATTACCTAATCTGCAGCAACGTTAGAAAAAACAGTTTTTATTTTTTGTGCGAATCAGTTAAATGTAGCGGAAAATAAAGTATAAGCAATCTTCAACAATAAATTTTGTTTGACGCCGTAACGAATCTTCTTTTCATTGCTAACATTTTTCAAAGCGTTAGTTTTTATTTGTGCTGCCAGTAGTGTTAATGTGTTCATGATAATAAAATATCCTCGTTAGTTTTTACATCATCTTTATGTATGCTCGCGTTGATTAAAGGCAACAGTAGAAACAGCATTTTGTACAACCATTACAACAAAATTTTAGTTCCAAATGCTATAGTTATTTACGTAACAAGTACTGCAAGTGAGTCTTTACAGGTCTAGTAGGCAATTTCGAGCCGTCGAGTCCAGCAAAGACCTACGAACTTTCAAATTTTTCCGATAACTCTAAAATGTGTAAGAAGGTAGACCTCTACAGTTCAGTAGCTTAAAACACGTGCTAGAAAACCTCTGTGTATCTTGTCATTGCTATTTCATGGTACTAGAACCATTTATAGTACTAGTACCGTAAAATGTGTTTTCTGTAGCTGTTTTGGTTACCATAATACTGATATTATTGCAAAAATTATTTTATTAAGAAGAGGGTACAAATAAAATTTTGTTTGATTATATGCACATATCACTTTCAACTGAAAAAGAATACAAAAGGTAAAGTCTAAGTTATCGAATTCCCAGAGACGCTAAACGAGAGTTTCACAGTCGTCGTAACAAAATCTCCACAGTTATACGTGGATATTTATTATGCAGCAATGTCATGTACAGATCTTAATTATCTAAATTATTTTATCTCTTCCATGTTTGACTTGTGCTTCGGTTGTGCTCTTTGTTAGTGCTCGCAAAGACTCCAAAGAAAAATGAAGAAAATTAATTAAAGGCAAAGTATATAAAACGACTAAATATTGGTTAGTTTGAATGGTTGACATGGTGTACGAAAAGAGAGCAAAAGTGGTAGCTATTAACTTAAATAAAGTACGATAACAGCGAAGTCAGAAGAGATAAAATACGTTGAAAACACAAATAAAGAAACAAAAACGTTGGTACATTATAGGGAAAGAATGTGATAATTATCCAGCAATTAGAACTAAATTCAGATTCTAAAAATAGAACATTTAAGATATAACGCAATAGATAAAATTGCGAGTGCTAATGTTCCAACAGAAACATTACACTGCGAAAACAAAACAAAACGACGTACGAATCAGATATTAGATTGTATAGTTGGTACTAGTCATTCATCCAAAAGACGAAGAAGATATAAATAAATCTGTTGCATGTACGTTAATTAGTAATCGTTTTTGTTGCATTTCAGAAATAACAATGCTCACCGCGTTCAACATACACTATTCTTACTTCTTCTTCTTTCTACGTTTGCAAGCTTTTTTCGGATCTTCTTCCTCCGCTCCCACAACCTTCACCTCCAATATCCTCTACATCTTGTTACCTGACACCAATTCTCTACTCTCAAAAACTGGATTGATCAATGCTGTTTGTCCAACTCGCTCCGTACATTCTCCTAATCTCACTTTTTGCTTAACCATATTTGACTCTTAAGATTTTTCTGTTGAAAGTTTCTGGGTTAAAAACAATTTGTATGGCTTGGACATCCTTGTACATAAAGTCATGAATATACAACATAAAAAGAATGTAGAAGACCAAGATGAAGAAAAATCCCTAGCCCCAACACTAGAACAAGTCATATCCGAAATAAAAGACTATTATGCTAAGTAAGAATGAATACGAGAGAATTTGTCAAGAACTTTCTCCACATCGACATGTTTGGACGGTTCTTACTATATACAAAGGAAGATTTTGTCGCGCTATAAAAACATTAAGCGCTATGGAGCTGGAGAAGAACACAACAAAGACGAAATATATGTATGTAAATCGCGAGGGATATCGACCCCGGGAAAAACAAAATCACAGAATAGAGGAATCAGAAATGAGTATACTTATCAAGAAATAAAACAATAAGAAGAATACTACTAGCTTGCAGATGCTACGATCAACTCCAATCCGTCATGAACCCACATAAAATATATGTATCCCGTAAAATAAAAATAAAAATATAATAAAAAATATTTATAAGGCAGGTTCTGTTATATGGTTTATAAACATGGACCATCAGCAGAAAGTAAGAAATTCTGGAAGCTTTTTCGAAAGGAATGTATGGCGCAGGTGGTATAACCACGAACATATTTGATAACTAGAATATCATAAGGACGATCAAGACCGGGCGACTAGAATGGATCACGAACATGTTAAAAAGATGGAAGACAACAAGCCGGTTAATAATATAACCGTTAACCAACCTAAAGGCAGAAGAGCAATAGGGCGACCAAGTAATTTGAAACAAAAGGCAAGCAACCGAACGGTGTGATAATGATTACTCTTCCATTCCATTATTTTTTATTAATTGTATGTTTAGTTTTCTTTCTTGTTCCTCCTCTCAGTCTAACATATTCACCTTTTTTCGTTCTTGTGTCCTTCTAATTTCTAAGCCAGTTATTCGTGAGTTTCTTCTTTCCACAAACGATATAATTTATATTGCGTAGTGATGGGTAGGTTCTTCGATTTCTGCTACACTTTAAAATTGGTACAGCGCCTTCTCTTCTTTAGGATATCGCTGTTATAATTGGTTGTTCGCGTTTGTGTCACTTTTAATTCTTTTATAGCCTTTACGAAAAAGTGGTTTGACTCTGAACAAGAAATTCCCAAGAACAGTCTACTTTATATAGGAAAAGGTGACTGTTGATTAGCAAATTTCGAGTGGTGGCAAAACTCATGCCTCTTTTCTCTTTATCCGTAACGTCCTCCTGTACCGTAATTGTTACATCTTTTATCCATAGTTACTTAATAAGGGGCCACAGCAAAAAGAGAAAAAGAAAAATTACTTTCCCTTGATTGATTATATTTTCGGGTCACGGCGGGTCCCGTCGGGAACGTGACTAATATTTGAAAATCGTGACGTGAACGTGAGTGAAAAGACGTGATTCACGTTTCACGTTAATTTCACCTTAAATATTTAGTAATGAATAAAAGATTGCACCCCCCCCCCCCCCCACTTGCTGCCCTCCCATGTGGAAGATCTAAAAATGGAGCTGCGCATGCGCATCTGTGTTGTGGTATGAGAGCTGTATGTACTGTGTACAGTCAATGGCGTCCTGTCTGGAAATTAATAATTATTTCTATTTCTATTCAAGGCAGCCGGGACGCACGGACACAAGAAGTGCTCTGTATCTCATGTAGAAATAGCGCATTCGCTTGCAATATCCCACAAAACGCTGGAATCGCATACGTAGCCGCCTGCCCTTCGAATTCGATCACCGGTAATATTTTTTTAGTTGAAAATTTATGTAGTTCATTAGAAACGTGAAGATATTTTTACCCCTAGCTTAATTTGATTTTTAAAATTATTTAGTGTCACAATGTCCACTTACGAGGGATGTTGAAGCCTTTCACAGATTTTTATTGGTTTCAAAATTGAACATTCTGTTCTATCTGAATTTGAATTTTGAAATAAAAACTGCGGGTCACGTCTTGAATGGCGGGTCACGCCGTGAACGTGAGTGTTTAAATCAAGCGTGAAACGTGCGTGACGTGAGTGAATACTCACTCACGCGCCCATCTCTGATCAGATTCACCTTGAGTCCTACCTTTTTAGATTCTGTGTTTAATTCGGGAATAGGGATAAGGAAAATAACAAAACATTTTCCTTGACCCTGGTCAACTACTATATCAGCATATCTGCGATGGTTAGGTGTTTTCCGTAGATGATAATTTCATTCGCTGACCCTTCCAACTTTTTTAATATATTCCCTAGCGCCAGTATATAAAGCATATTCCTCTATTTAAAGATATTGCATTGGTTTTTATGTAGAGATGATATGGCACTGTAGTTTTGTTTGCTAGGTATACTTTATAGCTGTTGACGGTTTTTACTGTCAATTTTGGAGTTTCCTAAAGCCCTTGTATTGCTGTTACACCTGCTGCTTCAAACGTGTTTCGTAAATACTAATAATAACAATAAAGGAATCTTAACAACATATGCGCAGTAGTTTGAGATTGACAATGATGGAAAATGTACCAGATGATATTTGAGCAAGGGAGTGCCTCCAGGAGCGCTACTTGTTCAAGGCAGAAAACCTACAGATGTAGTAATAAATCCTAAACCACGTAAGCGTCCAGATATATCAAAATAAAGGTACAAGCAGAAGTTGCTTACTCCTACAATTTTTATTTTAATAATATTAAATCTATTCAAACATGTACCACGAAATATGCAGAGAAGATAATCAACTATACTGCGTTTGCACAACATATTTAGTAAAAGCCCCTCCTATAAATAAACGATAAATTTGAATAGAATATAACTATTGGTAAGCCAGCTGTACGCTGCTCAATCTTATTTGAAATTAAATTATTTTTAATTATTTCGAGCTAGAAAACAGGTTTCTGCAATCTAAGCTTTTCCCAGTAATTTAAATTCTGCATCTGTTTGTTAAACTAAATATAATAACGAAATACTATAAAAATTTACTTATTTAGTCACGTGCGGAGGCGATTACACTGAAGCCGAAATTCCACGCATGTAGGAGAGCTTAAACTCAAATGCAGCTCTACTCAATTAACACTTTAGAACCCGCACATTACGCGAAAAGGCCTCGGCGCATAAGTCATAAACCATTATAATAATGCAAAAGCAGCAATAAAGGCGTCGATAATCCCCCCAAGATTTGTCACATAAAATATAAATCCAAATTAGCTTAATATTAATTAATTGAAAGCTGACAAAGACAGCTATAGTTACCAAATTAATAACGGTTCCGATTCCAGCAAGTCAGAAATATGACACATATATGCTAAACCCGATTACTAACGAATTTAGAAGATGAAAACTGCTCTGTGCATCAAAAGCACGTCTAAAGATGTGGCCTGCTGCACAGGAAGCAATCTCTCCAAAATGGGAACAAGAAATCCCTCTCCCAATAAACTTCACATAATTATCAGTGAGATGATACCAACTGTAAATCAAAACTTAACAAATAAGAAAGGATTAACAAATTTTAAAAATTTGAAAACTGAAGTAGAAATTCGCAAATAGCTATTTAAGTAACAAGGAATGTAAGGACCTATTAAAATTTGAGGTAAGCAAGTACAAGCCAAGGCAAAGCCGCTGCTTGTTGCCTACCAAAAATGTTAATAGACGATACATTTCGAGTTATCTTATTGTATTTTACCCGCTGCTCATCAAAATTTTCCTAGATTTTTTAAGAAATAGTTTGGTTTGTCACCTGCCACCAGGATTAATGTTTATTTGAATCCCTTTCGTGAGTCGTGTTACTTGTGCCTGTCACATGTCACATAAACAGTTGCAATTGTAAACAAAACGTTTAAGTCTGTATCTTGCGTTGTTAATTATATTATCAAGGGAACTTAATAATAATATTAAAAAATTACCAAAGTGAAAGCTAAATTTGACAGTTCATCTTTCTTCGTTTATCAAGTGAATTAAAGTTCTTAAAAATAACAGAACCTCTCATTGAAGTTCAACAAGATGCCGCCTATGGGTTTGCTATATAACTGTAGCACACTCCAGCAGTTACAAAATGTCATTTTAAGATTAGCAACTATTGTGTAACTAAATATTTGACACACTGGTAAAAATATTCACATTCAGGGCCTGCTGAAAGTCACAAATGTTGTTTTGATTTATGTACGCTGGATTTTTCGTAATAGATGAATCGAAGTTATGTAGGAGTGTTATATTTGTATCATTTCTCAATTGATACTTTTCTAAATATATTATCTGCCTAAAATATCCTCTTGTACCTCACTTGTTTATAAGGTTTTCATTCATCCAATTTCTTAATATTTTTTTAACGTTTTACACATATCTGATAAGAGACGTATTGGTGGCTAATTTTAAAGTTTTCGGTTATAACCTTTTTAAAATACTACCTTGATAGTATTCTATACGTTTGGTATCTTGTCTTGGTTAAAACTTCTGGAATTCCACAAGGCTCAATTTTAGGGCCAATGTTATTTATAATATTTATTAATGACCTTGCATTAAGTTAAAACTCTACTCCTCGTTATATGCCGATGATTTGAAATTATCCCGTACAATCAATAATATTAATGGCGCCACATTATTGCAAAACGATATCGACACGGCGAATGAATGGCGCACCCTTAATCTAATATACCTGCATATTAGTAAGTGCTATATAATATCTTTCCACAGAAAACTAAATCTTATCACAGTAAATTATAATATCAGTGGTGCACAAATTCAAAGAACCGTGTGTATATAAGATCTAAGTGTATTGTTAGACCATAGTCTTAGTTTTAAAAACCATATAGATCAAATATGCAAAAAAAGCCTACTCAATGATAGGTTTTATTTTTCGCATAACGAAATGCTTCAACAGCATGTAGTCCTATATAATGCGCTTGTGAGATCTAAGCTCGAGTACGCAAGCATTATTTGGTCACCTAATTACATTGTGTACAAGAATCAGATAGAATCCGATCAGCATCGCTTCACAGAGTTTATATTTTTTAAATTTAAAATATCGCCTAGTCCTTATAGAGACAGACTTTTGTACCTAGCATTAGAGACACTTGAAATGAAAAGAACTGTTAGTGAACAATTATTTTTATTTAAACTAATTAATAACATTGTAGACTATCCCCACTTAGTATCCCAATTACAGTTAAACGTCCCAAATTACCGAACCAGACATTCATATTTGTTTTCACTTTACACACACTCAAATAATGTAGGTCATTGCTCAATTCTGAGCCGTATGATGAGTAACTATAACATACATTGTCCATATTGACATTTTCAACACTACTTGCAATGTGTATTTCAACTTCTTCAAAAAGCATTTTTCAATTTACTGTTTGTAATTTTTATTATAGCATAATCAACTTTCTTTTGTATACAATCCTGCATTAGACTAGTTTCTTTGTATTTTGTAATTTCATATCCCTTTTTTAAGAAAAAATGTGTAATTGGGTCCACGGCTGTTTGTCTTCCATTAAATAAATAAATAAATAAGTAACATCCGTTTAACAGTGTTGCCATTATCTTAATTAAATTTAACATCTTGTTTAATGTTTCGACTTTCCTTTAACACCAAAGCGTCTTCACAAAATTTATGCGGCTTTATAAAACCTTTTATCTACGACCACTACTAAAACTAGGCTTTTTAACACTCGCTTGTTTCACTAAAAGTGACGTTTTATAGTTTACCGTGTTTAAAGAAATCAGCTGTTTACTTTTAGCACATGTGCTAAAAGTGACGCGAGGTTCAAAACTACAATTTCGAACTGCAACTGAAGTTCTAAAGCTATTCTAGTTGCTTCTTGCGTTACAGGTAAAGCGCTTTTGAAATAATTAAAGCGTTATGTAATGAATACAGTCATATGTGGAGTATCAATAATTACATTTCGTACAACTCACCTTGACAGCACGGGCGTGGCCAAACAATCGCCAGCGGCGTAGCCTACTATTCATTATGACGCAGCGTCGCAGATGCGAACCTTTCTTAAATCGATATTTATGGATTAATAACGGTAAAATTAAGGTCGTAGATAAAATATTGTATGCAACGCGTGCTAAAAGTCGTTTATGCGCGAGACATGTTATGAAACTCAGCCTTCGGCTTCGTTTCATAATTTTCATGTCTCGCGCATAAAAGTCGACTTTTAGCACTTGTTGCATAAATAGCTATTATATACCTACGCAATTTTGGGTTGGTCGCGTTTTCGAAAAAATTTTAAATTTGTAAAAATGTTCGGGCTCGGCAGGTTCTACCGGAGTAATAATTATTTTTCAAATATACGATAAATGCTCTCCGTCAACCTCCATGTTCGTTAAAAGTCCTCATAAACACTAGTGTTTATTCTTTGTCTTAACCACAAATCTAAAGCCCCAGTGTTACGTAACAGAAAGAAGCTAAAATCAGCCCCTGACCGCATCGGCACTAGATCGCAGCCACACCAATTTCCAGTCGTTGACTTGCACAACTAATTAAACTTGCAGCCGTTCCCGGCTGATCCACAGGAGATTAGCGTATTTGTAGCAACCTGTTAATTTAAGCTCATCTTTAATCGCTCTATCTAGGATTAGAGTTCTTAGCACCTCCACCATCCGGTAGTTTCGGAATGAACGAGTCAAGTTGTGGGTATCTTGCGCTTGCAAATTTTCAAAGTAACCAGATTTGACTGTTGGCCTCAGACGGCTCACGATCATGCTAATGAAACCTGTCACGCCCAATCTACGAGGGCGCAACATCAAAGAAAGCTTTGGACTGTATATCTGGAGCGTCATGAGAGAATAATCGCAACTTATATTTAAAAACACGCTTTTAAATTCTGGAGTTTTTCAGAGCACTAAAGACTCAATAGTTTCATTATTATTCTTACTATGAAGGGGTGGAGAACGAAAGCAGCGAGAGGTTCGATGAATACGCATCTCAAGGTCATTTTCATTTTCCATCCATTTGCGAACTTTAATCTTTCTAAATAAACACTGAAGAGTTCTCCTTGGCACGTGTTTACACACAACCCAAATGCGATATATATTACATTAATTTTATTAATAAATATAGAAACGTGCAATTAAACATATTACATCCTACGTAAATCCAAATAAACAATTAAGGAATAATTTCACTTTGGAGATTATTCAAAACACCTAAATTGTAACGGAATCACAGCCGTATTTACAATAAATCCAATGGGCTGATCAACCATTGTTGATTGAAAACTCCAGCAAAGCAAATCATGACACGCATAAGGAACACGTTGATGTTATTACTCAGGGCGAAGGATTTTTATCTTTAACCATTTCACCACCAACCTCCAATTAATAGTAATTTACGTAACAAGTTCCGAAAGTTATATTTTACGGATTGAGTAGGAAGTTTCCAGGACGAGCCGTAGGCGAGGCCCGTAAAATCACTTTCGGATCGTGTTACGTACAATACTTTTTCTGCTGTCGTTTATTATGTTAAAAAGAATATGGATGGATACATTACTTATGAACTTTATATTATACAAATTACATATAACAATCACTCTCATGAATACATTACTTATGAATATTAATTACACAATTATAACAATTACTTATATTAATATTATTAGGGATATTAACAGAAGTGGCAGTGTTGCAGTTAGTATTAGACGTATTAGTATTTGTACTAGTTTTCGAGGTACTAATTTCGTTACGGCCCTTTTCAATCTGTGAAGCTATGTGAATTTTGTTCCTTAAAGAATTTTCTACGTATCCCTCTGCTACACTGGTTGATTTCCAGCCTCCGTGTCTCTTCAAATTGGTTATACTACCACCATCATCAACTAGTAAAGTGGCTGAGCTCCTTCCTAAACAGTGCCCGGTGTATTCTCTGGGATGCGGTAATTTAAGAAATTCAGCAATTTTGCAAGCGATATTTCCGAAAGTGTGAATACCAATAGGTTGTGTAGTACATCTTCCGTTTTTGTAATATACAAATAATCTACGATGAGGTGTGTTTGCTTGACGTAATGACAAATATTTTCTGTATAACGAAATATTATTTTTAGACGACCACGTATGAAAGTAACATTATCGTGACAGCAGCCTACTACAGAAAGTTGACAATTTCATACACTAGCACGATATTATATCGTGCTAGTCATATCGTAACGGCACAAAGTCATTCACATCACGGCCTCATCACGGCCTGCTTAATTGTGTGACAAACGTCACCGACAAAGGTTCTTTCCATATTCGTTTTAGAAGTAGGAATTTTAATCACTAACATGGTTGTCTTATCTTCTATATCATCTAAACTCATTTTACAAAGCTCTTCTCGACAACAAGCGCCTGCCAAACCAATTATTAATGCAACATAAACATACAAAAAAATTAATCAAAAGGAAGAAGAGAAATTAGATTTAATTATATTACCTTTGTCATTAGGTAGATATTATCTCCAGCTTCTGATAAGAATTTATCTATTTCTTCTTTATTCAATACTCTTGATTTTTTTGGTTTATAGCCAACCGATTTTCTTTTAAGGAAAGCAATAACTTTGGGATAGCGGTTTATATCTATATTATTTTTAATGTTAATTGTGTAATCGAGTAATTGCTCCAGAGGCTTGACAGCTTTACGGTTTTAGATTTTTCCATTAAATATGCAAGAATGACTTCTTCATTTATAGTATGCACATTTTTATCATTGCTCCATTTTTGAAATAAATTGTAGATCAATTCATACCTCTCTCTTGACTTTAGCGGCAATAATTCATAAGTAGCCGCTTTAGCAGCTTCACTAATCTCATCTGGAATTAGTTCGGCCTCACTTTCACTACTGATTTCCATTTTTTGGAATGGAAAAGCGAAAACACACACGAATGTTATATGACAAGCGCTGTCATAATAAAAAAAACAGGTTGATGTTATTGCCAAGGCCGTCTACATAGATTACATGGATACACAAAATCGTCCCGAAAGTAAAAAAATCTGGTGTGATACACTCACACAACTTCCTTTTACAGTGTTCTTATAATTAGTCAAAAATTTCATTTTTAGTTTTTAGCCATTTGTCAAAAATTTTCAAAAATTACAAATACTACAAAAACGGTACAAAATAGAGTGTTAGTTGAAGAGACAAATTTTCTCTAGAATTTTAAGGTGAATTTAAAAATGTAATAATATACCGGGTGTTTTATTTAAAATGGGAGTTAATAAAAAAAATAGCAAAAAAAACAAAAGAAACCCACTTTAGAAGTATTCAACTGGAAAATCACCTATTTCACATCAATACACATTAAAAATGTAGTAAAAATGTAAAGTTAAAAAAAAATCATTAGAGCCGTTTTTGAAAAAATCGAAAAAAACTGAAAAATCACAAGAGTAAACACCTACTTCCGGTTATGCGATTTTCTTCAAAAGCTTGCTGTATCATCTACATAGTACACAAAACTTATATATGAAGTTTCAATGCCATACCTCTTTTCGTTTTTGAGATATTCTGTTCACAGACAGACACACACACACACACACACACAGACACACACACAGACAGACCAATGAAAAAAAATATGTTTTTTGGGATCAGGGGACTCTAAAACGTGAAGATCCGTTGAAAACTCAATTTCGAATTTTTGGGGTGAATCCAATACTTCCTTTATAGTAAAAGGAAGTAAAAATAGTTCCGAAAGTGAAAAAAATCGTCTCGAAAATATTACTTTCAGTACGATTTGTGTAAAGTGGGACTTTCGATTTAATAAATCATACCGAAAGTTTTATTTTCGGGACGGCTGCAGAAAAAAGTCTAATAAGTGCCCGAGCCTATCTAGCAATTGCTAAATAAAATGTTAACGATTTCAGAAGCTAAGACCCTCTCCAAAAGTGAATTACGCTGTTCAACCTAAAAAAAGAGAAAAAATTGTATTCTTTCTTATGTATCCGCCAAAGTCTCCGTTACCACGTGTTTGATAAATTTTCTACTCGAATTTGGAATATTTTGTATTTTTTTTATTATTTTATTGCATTTAGAATTAAAAGTACAAAACCCGTTGTGCATTTATCACTACATCCAACGTACGTTCCAATCCAAATTTTAAAAGTATTTGGAAACACAGAACTTCATCGTCGTTCGGTGCAAGATTCATAAAGAAATTTAACTGATTATCTTAAGTCTTTTATAACGCAAAAAGTTTTAAGAAGACTATCTCCTCTATATTGTTTCTGCTTTTAGTATATTTTACAGTTACTGTGTTACAAGTTAAAAAGTTGACAAAAAAATCTTTTATAGCAAAGAAGACAGCGAGAAGACGATATACAATATAGTTAAACAAAGCCGTAAAAACTGAGAAGCGAAAAAAAAAATGAACTATGTAGAACTATATAAAAAATATTACACCTACTTTAACCAAGATTAAGTAAAATGTTACATTAACGGAAATTCCCGATAGCTTACAATTCAAACAACTAGCACAAACAGAATACCGGAGAGGGATAATGGACATAAAAGGGTACGGAATCAAGTCACCTACTAGTAAGTTCAATAACTTACTGTAATTCACTCCGCGAACCGCATGACGTAAATAAGTTGCGACGAAAGAGAGGCTATAATGAAATAACAAATACCCAAAGTAAACAGCAAACAACATTGACTAGTGCTAAACGTATTATTTACGTTTATTCATAACGACAACGATGAAGCATTACAAATCATTAACCACACAAACAAACATAAAGAAGGCTCACTCTGTGGGCAGTGAACGAACTGAGAAAAAATATTCAAATGTTAATTAACATAATACATTCGATGCACAAATAATATAGTACACGGACCAGTGAGCAAATAGGTTTGGCATGAGTAGGTGCGTCCGGTACCGACCAAGCGAAGTTATAACAATTCTAACTTAAGAACCTCACTGAAGCAAACTACACGCTGAAGCAAAACTACACGTTACACTGACAAGCTAATGCGGTCGTCGAAACTGCCACTTTAAAGACAACTACTTAATAGTAGTGTAGCTATACGGGTTCTGGCTCAAACTATGTCACTGCGCAGGTTTCTGCGCAGCTGTCTGTGCAGATTTCTGCACAGGTCTGCGCGGGTCTTTGCGCAGGTTTGTTAAGGTCATTGGCCTAGCCGGGGTCAAGGTGATTGGCCTCACCTAGGTCACGTGCTCCCACAATTAATTTCTGGGGATAAAAGTCTAATTTTTACAAGGTTTCCACTATGAATTTTAGGGATAAATGTCTAATTTTGAAATTTTACAAGATTTCTACGCTTATCCAGGCTCAACAGGATGTGAGTCATCGTCTGGGAATGCAAAACTTGTTGGGACTTGTAGATGCAGGATGTCTACCAATTGAACAATGACGTCCATTGTTTGAGAAATCTGCACGACTTAAAAAAATAATTGGAACAATGAAGCCATTGTTGTCTGGAGAAATTTTTGCTGACCTCCATTATCAGATAAACCGGATGTTATTGTCTGGAGCTTCAGACTTGTCCAAACATGTTTGAGAAATGTGCAAGAATGGTAAAAATTGAACAATGAAATCCATTGTTTGAGAAAAATCTGCACAACCGCTAAATTGAATGGAGCTTTTGTTTGGAAATTAAAACTTGTTTGAGGCTCTGGGTGAGACACACGAGTGACTGGGATCTGGTAGTTGATAGTCTCTCGCATATTTTGATAGTTATTAACTGTCAGTTAGTAAACAGTATTTAACATAATACAAAAGTGTTGGAGTCTTATAGACATTGAGAAAATCCTCAACATTGTAAGCACCGAATGTAAATATTACGTGTTTTTTCCCGTACTTTATTAAATACACAGTCTCGAAATTCAGCCGATAGTTATTTATTTCGCTTTTTACTGTTGGATTTATGTACAGAAGACAGCATCCCTCACTTTAGCAATAAGCAAGTCCCTAAAGAAATATTATTATGTTGTAGAGATTTACAGGTTACAGTTCGGAGTGTAAACTGAGTTAAAAATTTGGATATTTTTATACACCTATTAGCAATACTACCATTGAATTGCATATTGTTTTCTTTTACGTAAGACCCAAATTTTAGATTCGATTGTTTTAATATAGGCTCGAAGGCACTGCTGACAGACAGACAGATAGACTTGTAATGCAGCTACCAAACCGGCCTTGTCATATATCGAACAGCAATATATATTAGTAAAAAATACTCTTCAGTTAGCAGGTTAAAAGTATGATGTAGTTTTAGCCAATCTTATAAACACATATAATTCCAGCACTAAAAAATGGTAGGAAGCTAAAACACATAAGTACGGTGGAGTCTTAAAGAGCAGAATTTTATAATACAAAACAGAGCGATAAAAGAACCGTGAGGGATCATATTTAACCACTGGACATTTTTCAGTTTATCCGATTCAGCAACTTCCGCATATCAATCTCGCAAAACAAACACCTTCTTTGTTGTAGTGTTAGCACCTTGGCTTTAAGAATGTTATGGTAGTATATTTACGAAATCCGCGCCACAGCACTATATGTTTTAACTACATTTTTTATTAAGCATTCAATAACTACAAAAATAAAAAGCAGCTTAAAATATTGTTCCTAAAAGGCGTGGTGGTGTAGTTTTATCATTGGAATTTCGATTTCTTACAACGGTATTTGTAAATCATTCGTAAATAGTCCAGTTTTTTGTTGCAACGAGCATAGTTGTAGCAGAGATATCTGACGAATAGGAGACCATAGAAGATATAAAATGACAGTAATATAATCTAAAATTGAATTAACTAAAATTAAGTATTTATCAAATATTATTAACAAATTTGTTAAACGCATGATACAGGCAGTTATTAATTACTTAATAAATACAGTTGTCCTATATCCGGTATTCATGGTTTATACCTGAGTCTGATTTTAATAGTCGATTAGACTCGAATCACTAAGGTTATTACAATGCTTATATCCGGTATTCATGGTTTATGTCTTAATCTGATTTTAGTAGTCTATTAGAGTCAAATAACTAAGGTTATTACAATGCTAAAGAGTGTAAGCAAAAGGTAAGATATCAAACTTTAAAATAAAGCCGTGAGAATAAGAATTAAATAAAATAAAGCCAAGTTAAAGCTATTAGGCCACAACAATTTATTAGTAAAACAATACTCTAATTAATAAAGATGCTATACACGATACCCAACGGTGAGGGACAGTTGATTTTTGCCGGATAAGAACTTATCTAGATTGGTTAAAAATCAGATGTATAAGAGAAAATCTCAAACTTGTTTAAAAACATTTTGTAACTAAACAATCACATTAGAAATTGTGTAAATAACGCTCAAATTAGAAGGAGGCGCAGACTATAGAAAATACCTGTCCAGACCTGCGGATATGAGCCATCGTCTGGGAATGTGCAAGGTTGCTAAAAATAAACCGAATGTGATTGTTTGAGGTTTCTGAGTAGGTCTGCTCGATAATTTCTGTACAGTTTTGGCGGGAAATTCAAATTCTGAGTAGGTTTTGGCGGTAAATTCAAATTATGATCAGTTTTTTGACGGGAAAATCTGGGAGTGTAGAACGTTGCTAAAAAATAAACGTGTGGATAAGAAATTTGCTTAAAATTGATTGATAATTTACAGACACTGTGTGTAGGCACCGAATGTAAATATTACATGTTCTTTCCTGTACTTTATTAAATACACAAAGTTTCGAAATTTGGCGATAGTTATTTATTCCGCTTTGCTGTTGGATCTATGTACAGAAGGACAGCGTCTCTCACTTTAGCAATAAGCAAATTCCTAAAGAAATAGTATTATACTGTAGAGATTTACAGGTTACAGTTCGGAGTGTAAACTCATTTAAAAATTTCTATACCGCTATTAGCAACAGTACCATTTAATTGCATATCGTTTTCTTTTACGTAAAACCCAAATTTTAGATTCGATTGTTTTAATATATGTTCGAAAGCACTGCTTAGACAGGTAGACAGGTAGACAGGTAGACAGCTAGACAGATAGACAGCTAGACAGGTAGACAGGTAAACAGCTAGACAGGTAGACAGTTAGACTGGTTTCGTTAAGATGCTCATAATCAAACTTGTATAGTTAATATCTATAATTCAAAGTTATTTGAATTCGATTACTAAAATACTAAGAAGAAAATAGAATCAGTGAAGTGAGTGTTGTGTGCTGCATATCAGTTCAATCAAGCAGCAACGTTCCTAAGAGCTACAACGAGCTTGTGAGTTGGTGGAGAACCACCAAGGGGGGTTTGCTGACTTGAATTTTATCCAGCTAGAAGTCGAGATAGAAAGTCCAGGTACATAGGACAATCATCAGAAGGTTAGTGACAATTTCTTAAATAATATTAACGAAATTAGAAAGTGAGTTTGGTGCGACAACTATTAAAACATTGTAATTATATTTAGAAGATTTTTATAGAATATTAATTAATAATTTTTCTAAATTATACCTGTGATTTGGTACTCAGCGGTTTCGACTATTATAATTTGAAATTTGAGTCTTTGGAGTAGGATAACCTTTAGAACTTTATATTTTTAATTTAATCAGGTTTGAACATTAAGACAATTGATTAAATTATTTCTGACAACTTGTATTTTATTGTGTAATGTCAAATAAAACTTCTATTATATACTAACAAACTGATTATACAAAACAAGTCTATGAAATACCTGGAATTGTGCTTTTGATTGATAAAATCAAATAATTATTATTCTTTAAAAGAATATTCAATCATTAAACATATAGAAGAAGTTGTTAGTTGAAGGTTAGCCCATTCAGTTGGGAGTTAGGGGTATCAATGCTTTTAAACTGACTAGTCGTGGCATAATAATATTAAACACTTGACATAATTTCAAATGTCAGATTGATTTATAAATTTCGTCAATTACTACCGATCTTATTAAGCAATAAGGTAGGTATATGAGTGAATTTACGTAAAGGATAGTATTTCTTTATTGTAAGTATATTAAAAATATATTACATATTTCAACTTGGCTCGTAACTTGGAGCTATAGAAAAATATACGAGTATTACATTGTATTAGAACCACTAAAAGAGGTGCCAATACAAGTGGGAACTGATAATGACTATACCTCAATCCGCGAAATCAAAAACATAAAAAAGGGATGCATCCTATCTCCTCTTATTTCTATTTTATCTTGCGAGCACATTGTGTGATGTGTATTAGATTAATGGGTAGTGAAAAGATTTTCAATTCTACGTATGCGTAATACGATACGTTGCTTATTGCTAAAAGCAAGCAAGTACTTTTATCCCTTATTGAAAAGCTCCAGATAATTAGTTCAGACTATCGTCTTCATACTGTGAAGTTGGCTCAGAGGTACACTCTAATTCCGGACCAAAAAATGCGGGTTCAAATCCCAGCAACTTCAACAGCATTCACTGCGATTCCACAATTCGGCTTTGGCAATCGCAGGTCTTAATGCCTCCTCAAAGATGAGAGTCCGCTACAGTGGGGTGTAAATTAAAATGCTATTTAGGCGAGCCAAGTCAAGCCCATTATAAACTGCTCAATTAACTTTAGATACACACGATTACTCCGCAATTAAATATCCGAATACGCCATATCAACTATGAAATTCCACGACAACTCAAATTCAATTTATATAAATAGAGGATTGCCCAAGTAAGACACGCTTAGTCCTAAATTATTTACAGCAACCGTAGAGAACATATTTAAACAGGTGAATTAGGAAAACAGCTTTAAATTTGCAGACAATGTGGTTCTGATATTAGATAGTTGCGAAGATCTACAACCAATAATCAACGATTTAAATGCTGAGTCACAGAACATTGGTCTTGAAATGAACAAAAAGTAATAAATGCAATTAACACAAGAAAAATTCAAGTGGATAAAGATACACCGAAGTACGTAAATGACTACGTGCACCTATGGTACCTTGCTGTCAATTTGACGTATGTGCCTTTAATAGGGGCAGACACAAATAAAAAACCTCTTCTCATCACATAGTAAATTAATTATTATCGCGTTGGCATTACTATTACACTAGTATTACGTTCTTTTGTCAAGGCTTTATATATCAAGAAACGTTTACGAATTGGTTTAGTTACCCTATATTGACTTGCATAATTCGGGCATGGATAACCACAAAAACGAGCGAGTACAAAGAGTCATAGAACGGCGAAAATGGGTATTGCTTTGAAGGTAGGAAAAGAAACTCACATTAGAAAAAAGACATAGCTAATAGAAACAGTAGAAAAAGTAGCATACTATCGAAATAAGCTAGACATACACTACTGCAAAGTTATGAGAAATTGAATAATAAAGCTAGGAGTTATCGAATTCTCGTGGAGCAGCATCGCTCAAATGGAAACCGATGAAAAGACCTTTCTCCAGTTCTGGGTGAATTAGGGATACAAAGAAAATAAAAAGATGTGAAGATATTCTACAGATTAAGTCAATCATTTTGCTTTTCGTTCTTATCTTACTTATTCTTCATCTAGTATTCGATTATTTTTCTTACATTTCATGCATATTTAGATCTTTATCTTTGTCAAAGGCATTTTATTTTTTTTATTTTCATGTGCTTGACTGGATCATTTACCTTTAACATTTCGTGATTTATTTCGACTCTATACTTTTCATTGCTGATAGTATGAATAAATCTCTTAGTATCTTTTACTGAATTCTTAAATGTCCTTTCTTGTGTTTCGTGACTTCTGTTTCACACATAATTGGTTTTCGTATACCTTACTTTCGTATATTTCTATTTTTGTCTTGTTGCTTATCCGCTTGTTCGTTAATACACTTTTATTAGCCTACTGTAATCGATTCCCTTTCTGTATAGTATTTTTATCTCTTCACTTATAGGTATATGCGTCAACTTCTTGCGTTCAATCTTCTTTTAAAACCAACAATAATGTGTAAGTTCTTGGAATTTCAAATTTAAATTTCCTGGTATGCTGTAGGAGCAAGAATCATTGTCTAGCACGTAATTTAAATTTTATTTTTCAAGACAGTGTTTACCTTCAAGCGAGATGTCGAAACATGGCTAGGGAACTAGTTACATCTGTAAAAAGTTTTCCTAAGCGATGCAAATTTACCAACTTAGTGCTGTTTATGGGACACAAAGCTCATTTGATCGGTTTAAAATCGTCGCCAGCATTGCCAGTCGATAACGACGTTTTCGTTGATTAATTAGAACTTGAATTTATTAGTTATAAGAAATTAACTTCGGTTCATAATCAAATCTACGATTCTAAAATTTCCATGTAATAATAAATCAAGACAACAGTATCTAAAGTTAGAAGTTGAAGCAAAACTGATAATTATAATAAAAGAATCAGGAGAGCTGGATACAGCGAGACAATATGTTGCTCTACTTATCCAGGATGCGACATGGCAATGAGCACGAGCAAGTCGAAAATGTTAACATTCCAAAATATATATTCGAACGATGAGCAAGAAGAAAGTAGCAACGAACAAGAAATGAACTAGATAAAACCCAATGCTACTTTCCTCCATTATATGTGGAATTTCTCCAGCAAAGACTTCTGAATATGGAAGGCCACAAATTCAAAAGACCTAAGCATGTAGTACCACCAGTTAAAAATCTCAACGGCGAATGGGCTAGGACAGACCAAGAAAAGGCGAATATATTTCCAAATTTTTTACAACTAGTTGCACCACTTTAGCTTAAGTCCGGCAATAAGGACGACGAAATAAAAGCATTCATTAATATGTATACCTTTTCTAACTGTTGTCGGAATGATGTCATTTTTAGCAGTGGTCTCTTATGAGATGTTTTATCAGACTTTATCCACTGTTTTGGGTGTTTATCACACTACATTTCGGGAGTTTTCTATCTACTCCCGTCTACGTCTAGTGGTAAAAGTGACGGACTCGTAATCACAGCGATCAGTGGTCGCGGGTTCAAACCCTGGGGTAGACACTAGTGTACGTGAAAAGACGTACAAAAAATAGTCTTTCTCAGGACTAACGAGGAGTTCATTCACCTGATGACCGGAGTAGATCAAAAACTCCCGAAACGTCGTGTAATAAACACCCAAGGCAGTAGAAAAAGCCTCATAAAGCATCTCATACCTTTTCAAATGTGGGTATTGATAAAACCAGTATCTGTGGATTTGGAGAGGGGTATTCCACCATCCAAAAAACTCATAAAATTGTCTATACTGGGTGTTTACAAAATACGTTCGAATATTTTACCCACTTATAGATCTCATCAATCCAAACAAAAAAGTCTTAATAAACATTGGTCCGAAAACGATTCATTTCCGAGATACAGGGTGTTATAGTTAAAAAAACCGTTCATTATTGTTATCGAAAAACGCTTGGGGCTATTTTAATGAAATTTTTATAGTTTGTTTAAAACTTTATTAAATTTCTTTTGGGAATATTGCAGTTGAACCAGTACTTCCAGGAGCATACACAAGGGACAGGTCGATTAGGTTTTTTTACAAAAAAAAATAACGCCCAATAGATTTTTTGCAATTTTCATATATTTTTTTAATAAAGCAACTAAAACTGCAACTATTTTGTCTCTTGATTCTTTTTCGTTTTCAAGAAAAAATTAAGCCCATATTTTTGCACGTCTCTGAACCTATTACGACAAAAACTAAAATGCTCCAATATTTCAAAAAACCATCAGCCGATTTTAGTGAAACTTTCAAGGTTTACTGGTGTTACTAATGATCATGTTTTGGCACAATAAAATTTATAGTATATTACACAACGAGAGCTGTAGGAAGCATATTACACGCGAGTTGGAAAAGTTACGCGCAAACCGCGTAGCGGCGCGTGCGTAATTCCACGAGTGCGTAATTACCCTATAACTCGAGTTGCGTACTATACTTTTTCTACGAAAGCACTCATTTCGTTAAATGAAAAAGAAATGTTTTATTAACTGTCAAATCATTACTGTCACATCATCTTAAAAATTAGGCGGCTGCAGTCAGAGCCCTACATCGCTTCGTACAAACAACAGAAGCTAACTGTAACTAAATTAAAAAAATTACGTGTTAGTCATTACGTAGGTAACACTGTTTGTAATAACGAATTTACTAATCAAGTAAACAGTGCTTAATGAGCAATTTACTAATAAAGGAGTAGAAAAAATTATTTATTACAGGGGCGGCTGGATTTTTTTTAAAAACTTTAACACTGTATCTCAGAGGACTCATTAAGACTTTTTTGTTTGAATTGATGAGATCTATAAGTGGGTAAAATATCCGAAAGTATTTTTTAAACGCCCTATATTTGGATTAGATAATTGATGTACCCACCCCCAACATTTCAGTTCATTGTATTACGAATTTATTACGTGTTTACCGCACACGAAATACAATTAACTTTTAGAATGTGGTATAAATGTAAATAAGCTTTTGATCCCAGTTGCCATAATTCGGGCGACTCTTCATACGTCGAACTTGAACTAAGTCGAATTTTTAACGACTTCATTACACTTGGAACTGTGAATGATTCGCAAGCAGTATTATTAAATAACACAATTATATATGATTTTTCTTGAATTTGAGCTCTGGAATTAAGTCAGGCGTTTGCATAACGAAAATTTTGAAATATGGATTAATTTATTGTTACCTGGCAAGTATAAGTTGCTAACCTGGTTGCGTTTTATGTTTTATGTTTTCTTTCAGGTTGTAACGAGTGAGCGACTCGTTCAAATTCAGTTTAACTTTATTGTTTATTTTGCTTGATCCGTATATTTCATTATTTCATTGGCAGTTTTGCAATATTATTTAATTTATTATTACACGTTTGGTGAGTACATTACATTTGTTGCATTGTATTATGTTGGTTTGATGTTATTATTTTGCATTAGTATCGATTTGGTGATGGAAGTGAATAAAACAGGTTCTACTTTGCATTTGATGGCCTTTTCTTTCTTTGGGTTTGATTTGCAGCATTTTCAGCTTTTGGGTGATCCGACAAAAGAAGTTCAACTGTTATGTCATTCGTTCGAGACTATTGGATCTGCCGCCCTTGTAAGTACATCCGGTATTTTGACCCACAACCACGGGATAGCTAGTTGGCACACTTATTACCAACGTCACAAAACCCGGACCCAATTAACCACCTCAGACATTATTTAGCAATTATTTTTGGTAATAACTACTTTTTGCTTAAATCGTAATTTTCAGGCAAATTTTATCAAACAAAATGTAAGGATACTGCAGCAAATTACAATCATACAAAATCAGAAGTTCCCCAACGCAGCTTTTGGGTCCTCCTTTTACTTATTATACACCGATGCCATCCCAACAACTGTCAAAATAAAAGTTTCCACGTTCGCAGACGGCACAGCCAAGAGGGCGACGATCTCGCAATAGCATCTACAACACTTGAACATACTAACTAATTGGTTATCTAAGTGGGGAATAAAGGTGGATCAGGAAAAAACAGCACAAATTGCATTTACATTAAAATGCAGTAATTGCCAACAACCAACATTAAACAATTTCCAGTTCTAATCAAAACAGAGACTAACTACTTGGTACTACATCCCGACAAAAGATTAACTTGGAAAACACACGTAAATCACACAATTGAATACAAAATTAAAACAAATATATTGGCTACTGGGTAGAAATGTAAGCTCTCAATCAAAATTGTCGTATGATAATGGAGCGCCTTGGTACGTCACCAATGTAACCCTACACAACAATCTGCAAATATCATTTATCACAAATTGTACAAGAAAATTTGCAATCTACTATCACGAATGTTTATTTAGACAGCAGAAAAACATAGTTTTACCCGAAGACAAAACAACAGTGGCCTGGGAGAAAACTTCTCCATTTGAAGTTAAACTCACATATCACATTTACTTATTACTTTATGTTGTATATTAGATTGTCAATATGCTTTATAATTAAGTTCATTAAGTACTTCTTGCAATTATTGATATAAATGATGTCATGATATTGAAGTTCAAAATTGTATAGAACAGTTGCGCCTTTATTTGCCAGAATGTAGACAAAACAATGAAATATTTCTTGGAGACATAAACATTGATATTTTAAAACTAATCGAATAGAAAGTGATTATCTAAATGTAATGTCTGAACACAGCTTCAAATCTGTAATCAACAAATACACAAGAGTAACTAATGACACAAAATCAGGCTTAGATCACGTTTTTATAAAATCACGGCAAAAGTTTTCTGTTATTTTTGGTTTAATTTTGCGGACTGATATCACTGATCATTACTGTGTAATATTTAGTATAAAGAATTAAATTTTTGAACATCCTAGAAATGTTAATCCACAATCAACCTCACAAATGTTTGATAGCATAAGATTTTTTAATTTAGCTAACTCTTTGTCATGGGACGGTATGTTAAATGAGCAGGACGCAAATGTTGCCACAGTAACCTTTATTAATACTCTAAAAGCGTGCAAACAAAAATCACTTAATGTAAAAAAACAATAGTCCAGTTAATTCGAAAATAAAAAAGCGTAAACAATGGATTACGCAAAACTTAATAAAATCAATAAACATTAATGATGCCTTCAAACAGCGCGTACTGAGAAATAAACATAATGTAGAACTCAGAAATTATTATAAAAATTATAGAAATATTTTACAAATGTGCATAAAAACAATAAAGTCGCAATTCTATAAAAATAACATAATGAAGTCACCGAATGACTCAAAGCACTTATGGAATACAGTTAGAGGAAGTTTAAATGATAGAAAAAAACATATGTAAATTAAAAGTATAGTATTGGGAAACGGTATAGAAATACAAGATGAAAATCAAATAACAAATGAGTTTAATAGACATTATAGTAGTTTAGAAAATCGTATGGCAAACATTCTTATCAACAAAAACAAAAGTAAAATATGTAACGAATTACCAAATACAGTGAATTTCAGTACACTTTACCTTAGCCCTGTGACAAATCAAGAGATAATAAATTAAATTGACACCTTAAAAGCAAAGAAAACTGCTGGCCTGGATAACATCACTGCTGAGAATCTAAAACAAATAAAATATCTCGTTGCTGATCCTCTTCAACATATAAGTAATCTGATCATTTCCAGTGGAATTTTTCCTAATGTCTTAAAAGTTGTAGTAGCAATAACTATTTATGAAACTGGCTGTAAAAACACCATAACAAAATATCGTCCTATTTCTTCTTAACATGGAATTTCGGCTTAGACCGCGTAGTATTTGTATATGAACACCCAGAATTTTCTGGCTTAATGTGCCTTACACCTTGTGAAGTCGAGCAAAAACTCGCGCGATGGTCATGCTCTTTGGTGGCTCGTGTTGTTTGAGTATCTTGAGAACGAGGTTACTGAGGCAGATTTGGCCGTTTTGCTGTTTGTGCATCCATATTCACTAACATTTCGCAAGACTTTGCAGCTTGCATCATCAGAGTGAAAGTCGCACTAAGAAGCGAAGGAATGAATTTTTTGAATTTTCAAAGTTTATTCAGCTAGGAGTATACAAAATTATACTAAACCTAGCCTACTACCGTTTAGGGGACTACCCCTCTTCGGCTTTGTACAAAATTATTTGGGCTTAAAAAAAAATTTACATTTCATTTTAGTTTTTGCTTAAGATATTTCATGTTTGATGTTTACAATATTTTCGTTTTAACTTAGGATATAGTGTTGTATGCTTACAAAAATTCAAATTAAACTTAAAATATTTCATTTAACAGGATTTAGTCTTAAGATATTGGATTTGACATATATACAAGAACATTTATACAAGAAAATTTACAAGGCGTCGGGATCATCGGAGGTTAAGGGGAACGTTTTCTAAGAGGTCCTGGAACTCCTCGGGAAGATCTTCGGCGTCGCCGAGAAGGATGGCGGGGGGAAACCTCTTCTTCGTCCTGGGTCTCCTGGTTTGGAATGCTGGGGTTCTGAGGATGGTGACTGTGTGCTGATGATCCTGCTCAATCGCTCGTTGCACGAATCGGCCTCGGAGTTCGGAGAGTCTGCCGTCTATAGGGGGGATGCCAGCAAGGTCGCAAACCTCCTGAGAGGGATGAAACCAGTTCAGGTGCAGCATCTTCCTGGCGACGGTCCTCTCCTTTGCCCTTAGCCTCTTCATGCTGGAGCGAGGTAGAGCGCTGAAACAGATAAAGCGGTAATCAATAATGGGTCGAATGAATGTCTTGTAGGTGTGGATGAGGGTGCGAGGGTGGCAGCCTCCAAAGCTGCCTCGGAGTACGGAGAGAATGGCACTCCTTCTCTGAATGGAGTCGAGCCATCTTTGAAGCTCGGGGAGCCAGCTCAGGGTGGAAGTGAAATGGACCCCCAGGTAGATGACTGAAGTGGAGAGCTCTAGCCTAGAGTTCCATAATGTCAAGGCGACGTTGTTGGGGTCCAGTAAAGGTCTGTTGTGATGACGTGGGTTTTTAAACAAGATGGCCTGGGTTTTGTTCGGATTGGGTTTGATTCTCCAACGCTGAAACCAGCGTTCGAGGATGAGAAGTGACGGGGACAGGAGATTGGAGGCACGGGCGCTGCTGATGGCTTTAACCCAGATGGCGGTGTCATCTGCGTACTGAAAAAGTTGGACTCTTGGGTTGGGCGGAAGTGGAATGTCGGCGCAGAAGGTGATGAAAAGCAGAGGAGCGAGAATCGAACCTTGAAGAACCCCGGCTCTTGGGGAGAACGATCTTGAGGTTTTTCCGCGGACTGTGACCTGGTGTTGGCGGAAGGATAGGTAGCTATTAATGATACGGACAAAGAAAGGATGGACGTAAAAGTCCAAAAGCTTTTTCAGCAGACCGGCATGCCAGACTGAGTCAAAAGCTCTCTCAATGTCCAGCATGACGGCGAGGAGGCATTGACCGGAGTTGATGGCGAGAGTGGCGTCAGTTTGGAGCTGAAGCAGAAGGTTGGTGGTGCTTCATTGAGGGCGAAAACCATATTGGATGTCGGGAATGACGTTGTGAGCCTCTAGAAATTGTCGAAGCCTGGAAGCAAGGATCTTTTCGAAAGTTTTGCCCAGAACATTGAGAAGGGCGATTGGGCGATAATATGATGGACGGTTGGGATCCTTGCGGGGCTTCGGTAGCATCACCACATTGGCTGTTTTCCAAGCCAAGGGAAAGTGGCCGGAACGGAGGCAGCAGTTGAATATCAAAGTGAGGAGGGTGATAGCTACAGCGGGAAGTAGACGAAGAGTTCGACGGGTGAGCCCGTCGTTCCCGGGGGCGGTGTTCTTTCCAGAGGCCAGGGCGTCGAGGACTTCCTGCTCCTCGATGGGAAGAAGAAGGTTAATGTCAGGAATGACCTGGGCTGGGGGAATGAGACGAAGTGGACGAATACTGGGATTTCCAGCAAGGGTTCGATGAACTTGGACATAGTTGGCTTGAGAGAAGTTGGGGTCGTTCGGAACTTGATGAACCTGTTCCAAGGTGTCGGCAAAGATTTCGGACTGTCGCTGAGGGTCTACCACAACCTCGCCACCATGGTGGAGCGGAACCCCAGAAGAGCGCCGCTGCCCCGTGAGGCCTTTCAACTTTCTCCAGAATCTCGCCCCCTCACGATAGTCGAGGCCGGAGCAGATTGTCCTCCAACGCTGCTCCCGAAATCTGGTGGTTTGGAGACGAACGATGGCGTTAAGGCGATTCCATTGGGTTTTTATTTGGGGATCTCTGGTACGAGTGAAAAGCCGATAAAGGCGCCGCTTTTCGCGGATGAGGGCGATGACTTGGGGTGGAAGAGGTGGACGGCTGATGTTGATGGCCTTGGTAGGGACCGATTGATGAACAGCCTCTTAGATGGTAGTGGAAAGAAGGTCGACAGTGGCATCAACTTCTTGGGTGTTGGTGGGGGAAGGGATGTTTTGGAGGCGATCTTCTAGAAACTCCCGAAAGTCATCCCAACGAGCATTGTTCCAGTCCCGAATGGTTCTGAAACCCTGACGAGGAGGTGGAGGAGCCATGATGTCTGTGGATACAGAGGGAGGTGGTCGCTGGTGATAGAAGTGCCTATGAAGGCGTCGGCAGTGAAGTGAGGTGCCAGTCGATCAGTGACGACGATATGATCGATTATGGAGCATCCGATATGAGAAATAAATGTCGGGGATTGGTTGGGAATTCTGAAGAGGTCCAGAAGAAAAAGACAATTGGCAAGTTCGGCTCCTTTGTTGTTCGTGGAAGTGTCGCCGAAAGCAGTGTTTCTGGCGTTGAAATCTCCCATGATAATGGATCTACGGTGGGCGGCGGCGAATTCCAGTAGGTATTCTGGAAGGGGATCATTAGGGTGGACGTACAAACTGAAGACGTGGATAGGGCCTACCGGCGTGTGAAGAATCGCCGCGCAACAATGAAGATTTGAAAATTCCTCTGGAAGATCTAGGGAAGAAGATGGAAGGCGATCATCGATGGCAAGAGCGACGCCTGCTCTTCCTCTGGGGCCATCCTTGCGAAAGATTTGAAATCTGGGAAGAGTTAGAGATTGTGTGGGCTTCAAATGGGTCTCTGTGACGGAGAGGATGTGGATGTTCTCGGTTTGGACCAGGTTTTCGATAAAAGGACGTTTCCTGGACCAGCCGTTGGTGTTAATCGTTGCGATTTGTAGATCCATTAAAGAAATCGATGTGAGAGGTGGACATGAAGAAGAAGCAGTTTAAACCAAGGATACTTGCAGCCAGTTGCCCGCATAAGAGGCCGCAAACTGCAGGCCAAAGAATTGGAAGATGAGAGGCTTCAAGACCTGCTGAATTCGACCACGCAGGTCTGGGAATAGGTTGACGAGAGTGTTCATAAAGAAGCGGATGATTCTGTGAACAGTGGGATCATCAGCCTTGGAAAAATCCTCAGGGAGGGGGGCATCAGCCGTCTTTAGCGGAGCAGTGGAGTCGACCGTTGCGGCCTCGGCAGGGCGTTTGGGGCATTTCGCGGAAAAGGCAACGTGGTCACCGTTGCAGTTTCCGCACTTGGGGTGGCTTGGGGTTTGCAGGAGGAAGTGTCCCCACCACAGACTCCACAAACAGACTTCCTCTCTTGGCAGCTGGAGGTTACGTGGTCGAATTTGAGGCATCGGCCACATTGGACTGGTTGAGGTTTGGGAGGATTGGTAGGTTCTGCGGGGTAGGAATGGTGAAACATTCGTAACCCGCTGGAGAGGAGAGTGTCCAAGGTGAACTGAGAGCTGGTGACGATTCGAAACAACCTAGTTTCTTGGTCAGTGGCCTTGGAACGGATACGCCAGGTATTGTTAAATTCAAGGCCAGCTTGGCGGAGAGCTTCTTTTACGTCTTGGGCGGAGACGTCCAACTCAACTCCTCGCAGGACGCAGGAGAAAGTAGGAGGACGGGGGGCGATGTTGCGACGATCTGGGCCGGAGTGCGATGAAATTTTTATAGGATGGCCAAACTGGTGAGAGAGAGATTGTAATTTTAAATCGAGGTTGGGACATGGAGAGCTGACACGTGCAGTGCCGTTGTTGAAGACAGAAATTGATGTGATGATAAAACCGGGAATTTTCCTGAGGTAGGTTTCGAGGCCTTTTGGTGTGGAAGCATCCTTCGGGAGTCCAGAAATTAGGCGGGTTTGGATTTTAGTTGTGCCAGTGGAGGTATTTGAAGACGTGGAACTGGTACGACGCCTGCCGGAGGCGACAGTCCAGGGGTTGGAATCGGGCTGGGATTGAATCGAGGCAGGAGATTCGATGGTTTCTTCGACGGGTGAGGAAGCCGGAGACATGGAGTCCTCATT
This sequence comes from Agriotes lineatus, assembly GCA_940337035.1. Taxonomy (NCBI): domain Eukaryota; kingdom Metazoa; phylum Arthropoda; class Insecta; order Coleoptera; family Elateridae; genus Agriotes; species Agriotes lineatus. The sequence goes on along the minus strand of OW679194.1, from coordinate 36,466,667 downwards.
GATAATCGAGACAGTAGATCGGGTACGTCGTAACGAGATGGTGTCTGAATAGGAAGGTGGAACGCGTTGTGAGGCGGCAATCGGAAGATTTTGGATTATCTTGGAAGCTGTAACGGGCGGTGAAACTTTCTGGAGGCTAGCAGTGGTCGGAGGCTTCGGCTGGGACGTCGAAGATGGTTTTTTCGGCTGGGCGGGTCGTTGGGGCGCCATCCTGGCAGTCGGGCCCCCGTCTACGCAGCACGGTGGAAGTGTGAGAGGGGGAGGAAGAACTTCTGAAAAACACTTGATTAAGGTATTGCACCACACGTACCGACTGCAGAATAGATGGAGAGCCTCACAGAACTCTTGATAGAAGGTGGTATATTTAACTCACACGCACCGGCAACAGAATGGATGGAGAGAGCTGAAATACAAATTTAAATTAATAACACTGAATAGTATTTAACAACGGCACAAATGGCCAATAGCAGCGGCGAGTAAGGCGTCCCTCACTCTTGCGCGCACTAAAGGCCGAAAATCACAGAAAACGATCACAGAATAAGCACTGTAGCACGCAACACACTCAAGTGGGGAAGCGAAGGTCGGTGTGGAGCTATTTATAGTCCGCCGTGCCAGGGGCGCGGAGTGGCGTAACTCTGGTTGGTCGTCCGAGTGCAACGTAATCCGTGGGGCGTGGCCGTATGACGCACAATGGTTGTAATGCTTTAGAATTTAGATCATGTATCACAGGGGTCCACGTTTTACTAAGCTTAAAGCTATCTTCCCTATTGATATTATTTGGATGTTTTTCTATTTCTATGGCTTCACGTATCACTCACGGGAGGTAGTGATGTATTCTGGCAAGTACTCTTGCGTGCTCAAATCCTATAGTGTGCCCATTTGTCAACGTATGCTCAGCTACGGCTAATTTTGTGGCGCGTTTGTGTTTGCAATCGCCTTTATGTTCTTGAAGTTTTAAATCAATTGAACGACCAGTCTGTCCAATGTAACTCGAGCCGCAAGAACAAGGAATGCGATATACGCCAGCGGTTTTTAAACTTGGAATCTTGTCTTTTACCGATCTGAAGCCGTTACCCAAAGTTTCCTTGCTCGTGACCACAGTTTTGATGTTGCATCGTTGCAGGACACGTCCTATCTTATCAGTCGAACCTTTAACGCAAAGTAGAAATGTTAAGCCTTCCAGAGGTGGGGATTCTTCTTTAGCATTTTGTGTCATAGTCTTGTCTAGTGCTTTTCGTATGGCGAAAATTGTGTATCCGTTCTTTTGTAAAGAGTCAAACAGATGTAGCTTTTCTCTCTCTAGATTTTCTTCATCTGAGATACGGACGGCTCTTGTCGCCAAAGTCTGGAGAACTGCTGCTTTTTGCATTGGATAATGGTGTGAGTCAGCATTTAGATATCTGTCCGTGTGTGTTTTCTTTCTATAGACTGCATGTCCTAAACTGCCATCTGATTTACGTTTAACCAGGACGTCTAGAAACGGAATACTGCAATTTTCCTCTACTTCCATTGTGAATTGTATGTTGGGATGTACAGAATTCAGGTGTTTTAGAAACAGATTCAATGTCTGGCGTCCATATGACCAGATGACAAAGGTATCATCTACATATCTCAACCGTCGGTTTTAGTTGCGCTTGTTCGAGAGCCTTGGTTTCAAAAGCCTCCATGTAGATATTAGCGATAACATGTGATAGCGGTGAACCCATAGCCGCTCCTTCGACTTGTTCGTATATTTTATTGTTCCAACTGAAGTAAGTGTTTTTCAGACAAATTTCGACAAGTCTCTGCAGGCAAGAGATCTTTGAGCATTACTAGCACTTCATCAACCGGCACTTTCGTGAAGAGTGATTCTACGTCGAAGCTGACTAAGAGATCATCTTTGTTTAACTTTATGTTCTTTAGTTTCTGGAGAAAATCTGCTGAATCCTTGACAAAGGAGTCTGTTTTACCAGTTAGAGGCTGTAGTATACTGGTTAAATGTCTTGCCAAAGCATGTGTAGGAGAATTGATCGCGCTGACAATTGGTCTCAACGGCACGCCCTCCTTATGTATCTTAGGTAGACAATACATGCGAGGAGTTATGGCATTTCTAGGAATCAATCGGTGCTTTAAAGTGGGATCGATACTATCGGAGCATTTTATGGCAGACGTTATCTTTGTTTTGAGAGAGGTAGTGGGATTGCGCTTTAGACTTTTGTCAGTTGTATCAGATAGTAAGACCTCCATCTTCGCATTATAATCTTCAGTGTTCATTACCACAGTAGCATTTCCTTTGTCAGCTTTGAGAACGACAATATCTTTGTTCTTCTTTAGTGCTTTAGCTGCCTCTCTCTCTGCTTTGTTGATGTTGGAGTGGGGCGGTTTCGCTCTTCTTAAAATACAAGAGACATCATGTCGGATAATTTCTCCATCTTTTCTGGGAAGTTTTTGGATTGCTGCTTCCACTCCACATATTATCTCCTCCACAGGTATTTGTTTAGGGGCTACGGCGAAGTTAAAACCTTTCTTTAGTAAGGATGTGGTCTGTTTATCCAGTTGTATGTTGCTAAGGTTTACGATTACTTTGTCCGTAGCCAATTGTTTCGAACACTCCTTAGGCGCTAGCTTATCATGTTTCGCAGATTGTTTAGCTGTTGCTTGTTCCAGTGTATTGGATGCTTGTCTCGTAGTGATAGCGTCGATTTTCTCCCACAATGTTGGCTCCAGCATGTTCGCCAGTTTTATGTGTAGGGTGTACAGCATTGATCCTGTGCTATCTAATTCCTGTCTAACTCTTTGTATTTCGGATCTTAATAAGCCCAGACTGGCATTGTTGAGAATTCTGTTGTTATGATGATTTGTTAGATGGTGTTTAATGTGGACACAGTTAGGTAAGACCTTGCTGTCACGGCAACGTTTTAGAAAGGCTAGGTCCACTAATAATTTCGCCTTCTTTTGCCTTAGTTGGTCTAATGTTCTAGTTTGGTTGTGAACTTCCTCGCCGTAGAGGCGTGTTATATACTGTTTGAGGCTTTCGCAGTTACTCGAATTATTCTTCTTAACATGGAATTTCGACTTAGACCGCGTAGTATTTGTATATGAACACTCGGCATTTTCTGGCTTAATGTGCTTTGCACCTTGTGAAGTCGAGCAAAATCTATTTATAGCTCCACACCGACCTTCGGTTCTTAGTGCGACTTTCACTCTGATGATGCAAGCTGCAAAGTATTGCGAAACGTTAGTGAATATTCATGCACAAACATAAAAAGGGCCAAATCTGCCTAAGTATCCTCGTTCTCAAGATACTCAAACAACACGAGCCACCAAAGAGCATGACCATCGCGCGGGTTTTTGCTCGACTTCACAAGGTGCAAGGCACATTAAGCCAGAAAATGCTGGGTGTTCGTATACAAATACTACGCGGTCTAAGCCGAAATTCCATGTTAAGGGTTGTATTTAGTTAAGCCGTCTTGCACCGTGGAATAGTGAAACGCTAACTGGGATATCTCGCTTTACAGCAGTATGATTAAAAAACTAATTTAAGGACCATTTAGAGCAACCTTTTCTCCAACGGGCTAAATCTCGAAAAGCGTATTTTTTCATAAATGTGGATGATATCGCGTTACACATAACACATAAATTTTAATTGATACTGCCAACGGAATTCATCTTTATAAGTTTTTGTCCTTTTGCCCCATTAAATAAAAGTATTTTATTGACCTACATGCATCGATCTATTTTTGCGTTTCCTGCAGTGACGAATTAATTCAGTTAGCGATTAAAAAATGTTCGATTAATTTTGTTAAAATTCCGTACAAATATAGGCAACACCTTAACCAGGGCTATGGTCAGAGTAAAGCCAGAACACACCATTTTACAGCTCAATGTTTTAAAAGGCAGTGCTACATCGTGGTGTGTTTTGCTGGATATTAATAACCCATTATAACTCGACAAACCACACCGTGCTGCAGGACGACACACCACCCACCAACTCTCCTATATCTATTGCAAATTATGCTGATGATATAACTGCTGACCATTACGTTACATTTTTGTCAGTCCACTGTGGAAAGGAAGGAAATTATACATTTGAATTTGCTACTGTTAAAGATATATTTCTTAAAAATAGACTATCAGATGAAGATTTTCCACGAGTATTTTTAACAGATGATAGCCAAGTTGAAAGAAGTGCACTTAGGTCAGTGTTTCTACCATCTGTTCTTCTGCGTTGCATTTTCACATGTGTCAAGTATTTTGGCGGTGGTTGTGGGATTCCAATCATAATATTCACAAAAATAGTAGAAAAGCAAAAATGCTTTAATTTCAAGAATTAATTTACGCTGAAACTGTTGAAGATTGCGAAGAGCTATTTTTTCAAATTTCATTTAAAGAAGTAGGCGCTTTTAAATTAATTTCAGGGTGTGAAGTGTCGACTTTTTTTCATTCACTGACAAAAAGTGACACTGCTTTTAATTTAGGAATGAGCGATTTTAGTAGAAAATTATTTATTCATTTTTAGTTTTATTTTGACATGAACAAATTACAGATTTCAATAAATAAAGACGTTTCCCAAATTACCAGAACTGACCAACCCACTTGACTAAAATTAAGGCCAATAAAATTCTATACAAAATAGGCTTGGATTTGAATATTCATGAAATTTTAAAAAATCTTATAGAAACTCGTATTAGCGTGCTTATTTTTCACACGTGTGGATTATTAACACGTTGACCGCCGTATAAGTAAAAATTTTTCGAATATCTGGGGCCACAACGTTTTTGCTTATACATGTCAAAAATGTTATAAATAGGGTATAAAATGTCTTAAATTTAGTCTAGAGCCGGGCCAACACATAGGTTTTGTTTCCCAGGCCATACTCCTTAATCTCTCATAAGAATACGACTATAGTGCAGCGCAAATGTGAGCTGCGTGGCCTAGAGTGAAAGTAACATGCGAAACACATGTGAGTGGCGTGGCCCATATATTAAGGAGCCATGCGATGCACTCGTGCTTTACATGGCGGTCAACGTGTTAAACTCGGCTGTGCCTCGTTTAATAACCCTCCACACTTGTGAAAAAAAGTTGCAGTTCTAACACTTGTGGTCTAAACAACTATTTAAGTTTGATAAAATATTTAGAGAAAGAAGCAATAAAACGCAGTAGTCTTCTCCACGTACATTTATTAAAAAAACGACATGTTTCGAAGCCAAACTGGCTTCATCTTCAGGCCAAAATGATCATTGGTTAAAAACAGGTGAAACCACGTGTTCAAATTTTTAGGTTAAGTTGAGGTTAAGCGCTGAAGGCGAGGTAGTAATAAAAAAATCACAAAGAACACCACATTGGAGAAGAAAATTAATTCAATAACCAGTAAACTACGTTATAAAGATCGTTGTACTGGTTATTTCATCAAATTTAACAAATTAAAAAACGGCAGAGAATGGTTGCTATTAACTACAAAAGATATTTATTTTGATTTGGTACAATCCGTAATCCTGCGAGTTGATATTTGTTGCTTTTGAAATTCTGTAAAAAGTAGTTTTAAAAATTATATTTAAAAAAGATTATGGATTCACCACAATAGCGTTATTTTTGGAATCTGGAGTATTATCTGTGAGGCAAGTATATGTATTTTCATTAGCTATTTGTTCTTATAAATACCAATATTCATTTACGAGATTTGCTCACAGATATAAAAGCAGAAGTAAGGAAACACTTTTGCGTGTTATGCCAAAAAAGAAAGTCTACTTATTTATTCTCAAAATTATTGAATAACATTCGAAACCAAATTAAATGCTGGGCAACTTTAGCACATTTAAACTTAAAATTCAACAATCGATAAAAAGTAAGCCTATGGATTGCTATAGTAGGTATACACTTTTTGGATGCGACTTCTTATTAGTACGAGTACTTTAAAAGTACCTTATTTTTACTTCCTTTTACAATAAAGGAAGTATTGGATTCACCCCAAAAATTCGAAATTGAGTTTTCAACAGATCTTCACATTTTAGAGTCCCGTGATCCCAAAAAACATATTTTTTTCATTGGTCTGTGTGTATGTCTGTGTGTCTGTGTGTCTGTCTGTGTGTCTGTGAACAGAATATCTCAAAAACGAAAAGAGGTATGACGTTGAAACTTCATATATAAGTTTCGTCTACTATATAGATGAGACAGCAAGCTTTTGAAGAAAATCGCATAACCGGAAGTAGGTGTTTACTCTTGTGATTTTTCAGTTTTTTTTCGATTTTTTCAAAAACGGCTCTAACGATTTTTTTTAAACTTTCTATTTTTATTACATTTTCAATGTGTATTGATGTGAGATAGGTGATTTTCCAGTTGAATACTTCTAAAGTGGGTTTCTTTTGTTTTTTTTCTGTTTTGTTTATTAACTCCTATTTTAAATAGAACACCCGGTGTATTATTACATTTTTGAATTCACCTTAAAATTCTAAAGAAAATTTGTCTTCTGAACTAACACTCTATTTTGTACCGTTTTTGTAAAATTTGTAATTTTTGAAAATTTTTGACAAATGCTTAAAAATTTAAAATCAAATTTTTGGCTAATTATAAGATCACTGTAAAAGGAAGTTGTGTGCGTGTATCACACCAGATTTTTTCTATAATACATATAATAAATAGATATTTGATTTTCTGGTTAGTTAATTTGGACATTTCTAATTAATTTGCTTATGACTTGGCCACACACAAGACTACTTCTTGGTCAGTTTATCATTATTAGTTTTTCTACAAATAAAATAAATAAATAAATTTATGGAAAAAACCCTATCTCCAAAGTTTCAATAAAATAATTTATTATTAAACATTTGAATTTCTATATTTGAGTTTGTGAAGGATAAGAGGTTTATGAAGAGAAAGGTAATAATAACCCATCACGATCACCATCAGCCTATATCAGTCCACTGCTGGACGTAGGCCTTCCCTATTTCCTTCCACTGCTCTCTGTTTTGTGCTGTGGCCATCCATTTAATTCCTGCGGTTCTTTTGAGATCATCTCTCCATCGTGTTTTTGGTCGGCCAATACTTCTTCTTCCTGTTCTAGGTCTCCATTCCGTTAGCATTTTGGTCCATCTATTGTCTTTTAGTCGTGCTATGTGGCCCGCCCAATTCCACTTTAAATATGCAGCCCTTCTTATAACATCGTCTACGCCTGTTTGTTTTCTAATCCAGTCATTTCTTTTATGGTCTCGCAAAGTTATTTGCAACATCTGTCGTTCCATAGCCCGCTGTGCAGTTAGCAGTTTACTTGCATTCTTTTTTGTAATATTCCAAGTTTCTGCTCCATAGGTGAACACTGGAAGAATGCACTGATTAAATACCTTCCTTTTTAGGGTCATAGGTATGTCAGATTTGAATATGTGTTTGAGTCTGCCAAATGCACACCAGCTTAATCTTATTCTTCTCGTAATTTCTGGTGTTATATTATCCTTTCCGTTTGTAATCAGTTGTCCCAGATATATATAATTATCAACGACTTCTAGTGGATCGTCTTCTAACATAATGCGGATATTTTGGTGCTCGTCCATATTTGTCATTATTTTTGTCTTAGTCCTGTTAATTTTTAGGCCTACTAACTGAGATTGTGTGTTTAGATCGATTATCATTTCTTGCAGCTCTTCATTACTGCTACTTATTAGTACGATGTCATCTGCAAATCTGAGATGGTTCAAGTATTCACCGTTTATCTTAATCCCTTTCCTGTCCCAATTCAATTTCTTAAAGATGTCCTCCATTGCCGTAATGAAGAGCTTTGGAGAGATAGTGTCTCCTTGCCTTATTCCTCTTTTAATTGATATAGATTTTGTGTTCTCCTGCATTTTTACGTACATCTGGGCATTATTGTAAATGTTTTTAATTAAATTGGTGTATCTTCCGTCAATTCTGCAGCCCTTTAGAGATTGTAGAACAGCCCATATTTCGATGGAATCAAATGCTTTCTCGTAGTCGATAAAAGCTATGTATACTGGTACATTATATTCTTTTGTCTTCTCCAATAATAATCGTATGGTTTGTAGGTGGTCGCATGTGTTGAATCCGCTTCGAAATCCTGCCTGCTCTCGAGGTTGATAGAAGTCTATTTTATTATTTAATCTATTCGTTATGATCTTCATAAATACTTTATACAATTGAGAGAGCAAGCTTATAGCGCGATAGTTATCTAATTTTGTTATGTCCCCCTTCTTGTGCAGTAATATTACCTCGGCTTCATTCCAGTCGTTTGGAATTGTTTGTTTCTCTAAACATAAATTGTATAGATTCTGCAATTTTTCTATTATTAGTTGCCCACCTTCCTTTAACATTTCTATTGTAATATTATCTTTTCCCGGCGCTTTGTTGTTTTTAGTACTTTTAATGGCATTTTCAACTTCTTGTCTAGTTATCTCTGGTATATCCTCTGAGCCTACATTTTGTACCTTGAGTGTATTAAATCTATCTTGTGCAGTCGGAATAGGCAGAACTTTTCTACTATAAAGATCTTGATAGTATTTTTCGATTTCGGTTATAATTTCGATTCTGTGCGTTAGTAGTTGTCCGTCGTTAGTTTTAATTTTCATTATTTGTTTGTTTCCTATTGAAAGTTGTCTGTTTATTACTTTGGGGCCTTTATTTTGTTTTATTATTTCCTCTATGATTCTTGTATTGTGTTTTCGAAGATCTTTTCTGATTTCTTTCCTAATCACTTTATTCAATTCGTTCAATTAGTGTAGCGAGTAGCAATTCCTTGCGATCCCGGTGAGGACAGGTCTACTTCAGGGATGCGACCCTGCACACGCAAGCCTTGATTCTCTCTCAACTTCCCCCACCCCAAAGAGGGAGAATCATGTCCAAACCTACATTCCTACCCATCCCTACATTTAACCCCACCTACACCCTTACCTTCCCAAACCTGGCAGAAGGTATAAAATGCAAGCACCAAGCCGCCTGGCCAGCGTGGTGCTTTATGGCTAAACACTCCCTATGACAAAACGAAAGAAGTACAGGCCCTCAGTTCCCAGCAGTCCGGATCTAAATGGCCAAGGCAGTGGTCAAAGACAGAGAAAGACAGAGGGTGCTATAAATCGCTGGGCGAAATTAGACTGCCACTTGAAGACGAAATCTGCGAGAACAAAATCCAGCTCTACAAAAACTACAAAAATAAACATTGCAACATACAATGCAAGATCTCTTTCAACCAACGACAGACTGGAGGAATTAGAAGAAGAATTAAAACACATAAAGTGGGATATAGTGGGGTTAAGCGAAGTCAGGAGAAAGGAAGAAGGATGCATTAAACTCAAAACAGGACACACGCTACTATACAAGGGGAAAGATGATGAACACATAAACGGAGTAGGATTTATGATCCACAAACAAATTATCGCAAATGTTACTCATTTTGGTACAATCTCTGATAGAGTAATTTACATAATCCTCCAAATATCTAGCAAAATCAAGCTAAAGGTGATACAAATTTATGCTCCAACTTCCACACACGAGGAAGAAGAAGTAGATCAATTTTATGAAGAAGTGACACAGGGTTTAGAGGAGAACCCTACGAAATATTTATTAATAATTGGCGATTTCAACGCAAAGTTGGGGACAAAAAAAGAAGACAGCGAAGATAGAGTCGGTTCCTATGGAATAGGCGTACGTAACGAAAGAGGAAATAAGTTGCTGGAATATCTAGAGCAAAACAATTTATACGCCATGAACACATTCTTTAAAAAGAAAGAGAAACGTAAATGGACTTGGCGTAGTCCCAACCAAGTAACCAAAAATGAAATTGATTACATGTTATTAAATTCCAAACACATTATTGAGGATGTCTCAGTTATAAACAGATTTTCCACTGGTAGTGATCACCGACTAATACGAGCTCGAGTAAAAATTAATGTGGCTTGGGAGAGAGTAAGAATGCTTAAACAAAAACGCTGTGTAATAAACCACGAGGAACTGGTAAAACGCAAACAAGAATATCAATTACAATTACAAAAACAATTCGACAAACAAAGAAAGACTACATTAAAAACGAAAACAGTAATGGAACAAGAGACACAAGCATTATCAAATGCAATACAACAAGCCGCAACAACAGTAGCCAACAAACCAAAAACATTTCATAGCAAAATTAGTCAGGAAACGAAAGGTTTAATGAAAAAAAGGAGAGATATGATATCAAACAACCTACAAAACAAAATAGAATTTGCCGAATAATAACCCATACATCAGTATATCTAAAAGCTAAAATGGACATAATTTTTTTTCTAGAATTTGGCCACAAACGGGATTTAAAAAATTAAAAGAAACTAAGAAACCACAAAAGATATTATTTAAAGATGCATTTTATATCACTAAACTACTGGAGGTATTTTTACTACATTCACATTTTCTTCAATCAGGTAAAACGCATTGTAGCGCTACAACGAGGTGTGAATTGTACTACAAAATCGCCTTCAAAATTGAAGCCAAAACACACCACGACTGAACGCATTAGAGCGCTGTAAAATGGTGTGTTCTGGCTTTACGCGTCCCGGACGGACGGACAGACAAGTCTATTAGATAAAGGACTAGCAGTCCAGTGAGACAAATGTCTCATTTAATAAAACAAAAAAGACCGTCCCGGACGGACCAGCGTTACGCACGGACGGAAATCACGTGATTTCTCGAAAACCGGAAGGGTCACGTGACTGAAATTCGGTTCCTGACCTGACATGACCATTCCAAACATATAACTTTCATAACTTTTTTCTCTATCTCTTACGGTTTGGCTGCTGAAACAGCGTCCCGGACGGACGGACGGACAGACAAGTCTATTATATATATAGATAATGACAGTTCTTTATAAAAGACAGCCAAAAAATAGTTTTATAAAGCCTATTTATAATTACTTTGTCTTGTTTACTTACAAGCTTCATACAGACTAGTGACTAGTTTTTGACATCTATTCCAGCACATTGAGTGTTCACATGTAGGAACCTCTAAGATAAAACAAATTGTGATATAACATTTTCCTAAATTACGATTCGTTTTATTGTGAAACGCTTTGATGAGGCTTATCGCTTACTGCTATTTTCACGGGGAGGAAAAAAATAGGAAAATAATATTTTAGAGACTTATAGTATGCTGATTTAGCTTTTCTAATAGTAATTTATAAAAACAACCTTATAGAGGCAACGCAATTAGTCTGAGGTGGATTAGTATAATTCTGAATTATAGTTTGGGTAGTTTATACATAGTTCATAAACGATTGACTTTGTACATTGATATTTTACAAAAGTTTTAAAAATGTAGTCAGTTAATTATTCTGCACTGAAATTTCAATTTAATTAAGTAATTTTAAATACGAATGTGATTTTACCGCTTTATTTGACGTATAGAACATCTGTCTGTTAATCAGTCCAAGAAGAAAGAACTTTGGTGTATGTCGAGCAAGTCATTTTCATAATGTACCTACATATTCAATAAAAAGGGAAGAAAATGAATGGAAATCTGCAATTCTATTTACATTACTTATCTGTAAATACAATCGAAGTGCCGCCAGCAGAAAAAACTCAACGCT
>OW679194.1:36318073-36455031 GCA_940337035.1 Agriotes lineatus | reverse complement strand
TGGGCTTGAATGCCATGGCTGTGTCAAGAATATTAAATCATCATCTGGGATACAGAAAAAATGTGCTTGATGGATTCCAAAGATTTTGACCGAAGAGCAAAAAAATGCATATTTTCCTTTGGCTCAATATTTCTTCGAAAAATTTGGCAACGGAAGATCCAGCGCATTCAGTAAAATTGTAACAGGTGGCGAATCTTGGTTCTATAAGTACGACCCAGAAACTAAGCAGTAGTCCATGGTATGGACCCAAAAGGTTCAAATCCACCAGTTAAAGCAATGCAACAAAAGTCAGCAACAAAGGTAATGATGTCTGGTTACTTCACTAGATAAAAAATAATAGCGCTTATTCCACTGGAATGTGGTCAAACAGTAACTGCTAGGTGGTATACCTACAGAAATTTGTTTACTAGGTACATGTTTTCACAAATTTATCACAAAACCAGAAAAAAGAAGAACTTTGTCGCTACGTTTTGCATCATGACAACGCTAGCACTCACACTGCCGAAATCACCAGTAACTTTCGTGAACTCTCAGGCACTAATAAAATTCGTCCAGCGCCATATTCCCCGGATCTTGTGCCTTGTGACTTTTGGTTGTTTCCAAAAATTAATAAAATTAAAAGAAAAGACCTTTGCTTTGAATGAGGACATTATTAATGCAGTCAGTACTGAAATTCAGAAACTCCAAAAACTCGATTTTGAGAACTGTTTTGAAAAATGGCTGTACCGTCTTGAAAAATGGATCGAAATAATTGGAAATTATGCAGAGAAATCACGAAATAATGTGAAGTGCAACAAATAAAGCAAATATTTTTTTGTTTCTTTTTTCAAACCAACTTACCAAATTTTTCTTAGTCACCTCGTACGTACGATGTATTCAGTTAAGCTGTTAAGCCATTGAGTAGTAATAATGTATGATTAGCATGTAAATAACCATCCTCAATGATTTTAGGTTTCAGTTAACTGTTCATGAAGAATGTTAAAGCTAAACAAATGTGAAGTAGCTTCATCATTGCAGTGATGTACCTACATACAATGTTATTTACAATGTATTTAATTACACAGGGCGTTTACGGTCTTGGGGTAGAAAAGGAGTGTATTGTTTATTATGCTGTCGCACCACTCCGGGCATGAAAACTGTCTAAACTGTGGAATGGCACCATGCATTCTGGGATCTGTTTACGTTTCTGTTGATATCGACTTGTAATACACATATTGTCTGTGTTATGTTAAATAGGGTGTCCCGCTAGGTAAGGCACAAAATTTCAGAATGTGTTCCTTAGGTAAATTCGAGTCGAAAATGTCTATATGAACATAGTCCGCAAATGCTTCCTTATCGAGATATCACATTTTTTAAATTTTAGTATTGTTACAGGAAAATCTCTCTTATTTCAAAATAGCTATTTAAGTCACAAGGAATGTAAGGACCTATTAACATTTGAGGTAGGCAAGTACAAGCCAAGACGAAGTCGCGGCTTGTTGCGTGCCGAAAATGTTAATAGGCGTTACATTCCGAGTTATCTTATTATATTTTTCCTGCTGCTTATCAAAATTTTCCAAGATTTTTGAAAAAATCGTTTGGATTGTCACCTGTCACCAGGATTAATTTTCGTGAGTCGTGTTACCTGTGAGTGTCGCATATCCCATAAACACTTGCAATTATAATCAAAACGTCTAAATCTGCATCTTGCTTTGCTAATTTTATTATCCTAGGAACTTAATAATAGTATTAAGTTCCGTTGTCAAGAAAAATCAGCAAACAAATATAATCACCGACTTACACGTTTTGTTACTAAGGCTGTATCACTGACTTACATGATCAGCAGCGAGAAAAAATATGAAAATAATAATTGTTCAAAATGTCCATCTTTACACAGCAAGCACAGTAGAGCCAGTTTATAATAGAAATGTGTGGTGGAGCACCATGTTCTAGCCAGCCAGTAGGCCGTGCTACATTTTGTTATTTATTGTGACAGTTGAGCTGTGTCAGTTTGATTGAACTCCGCATTTCATCAGTCGGTTAATTTCAAATCTACTGTCATGTTTGTTTTTACAAACGAAGAATACGCAGACATGTTGTTAGTCTATGGATACTGCAACTGCAGTGGTAGGAAATCAGTGAGGGAATACCGCCGCCGGTATCCGAATCGAAGAATACCTGATAATAGAGTATTCGCCAAGAATAAACACTAATAGTGCATTTTAGTGGACCGTGAAGATCTGCAGCTGCCTTATAATTTTTAAAGGGTGCAGACATTGGCCTCTAAAGACCAGGCAAGCCGAGTTTAATTCTGTTAAGAGCTCCTTCAGCTTCAGCAACATGAAGCTAGTCGAAACTTTATTAACACAGTTTTATTCGTGGATGAATGTACATTTACCAAGAGTAGTATTTTTAATTATACTCGGTAAATGTATGAAGCGGAATAATCAAAGGGTCTTTAATAGACGCCCATAACGTCGCAACTAGAAATACGAGCCTCGATTATTTGAATGTTATTAATGATTTAATAGTATTTTATGTAACTAGTCCTCAAAGCAAGGCTTTAGGGGACGAGTCGTAATGTTTCCGGACGAGGTGGAGCGAAGCGCAGCCGAGTCCGTAATATGAAGATGAGTCCTCTAAAGCCATTTGAGGACGTGTTGCATACAACGTTTTTTTGTATTAGCTCTCCAAACATTATAATATGAAGTTTCAATTACCATTAACGCTGCATTATATTAGGAGGCCGCGCGAAAATGTATTTTTCGCTCCCCAAACTGGTTACTTTGGAAACTGTCTAGGATCCTCAAAATGGCCATTTAGAGGCCTTGTACTTAAAGTCGTCATGGCAACTAATGTTTGAGTCCGCTAAAATGTTGCCATGACGACTTTAAGTACAAGGCCTCTAAATGGCCATTTTGAGGATCCTAGACAGTTTCCAAAGTAACCAGTTTGGGGAGCGAATACAAAAAAAAATCTTTTAGAATAATGGAATTTCCAGATTGTTGGATTGGAGGTGGGAACCAATCCGTTCGCTGCAACTTAGCCCCTATGTGAATTCATTAGCTTTTTACGTGTGAGGTTTTGTAAAAATTTTGTTTATCGGACAAGACTTTCAGAAACAAGAAATCTCAATCGATTGTGTCAACGAGTCTATGATGTGTCAGCGAGGATCTTGCCAATCGTTTTCTAAGACTTTGCGTACAATGCAACTTCAAGCATTTTCTTCAGCAAACGTACAGTAACCAAGCAAAAAGTGTAAATAAATGAGTTTTCCTTATAACTTGAATTTTTATTGTAAAATAGCACACGGGGTTTTTACCATTATGTGTAACATCACCTTCAAATTTGTACTGTAAGACCTTAAATACCCTCTATATTTAAATAACTAAAAGAGGCAGTGCAATCACTGAGATATTCTAATACAAAATGTGACCTTACAAGGTATACTTAGACAACTGTAACAAAATGCTGAACGTATAGTAGGTATTTTCTATGTTAAGTATTCCGTTAATGCAAAATATTAAAATATTGCAGTGTCTGACATGTTTAAACCAGTTTTAGCATGTATCTTATGTCAGAATCCTTAAACCACGCCCTTTATTGATCTTGAATCAATCAGTGTAAGGTGATATCCATAGATTTACTCAAACCACTGGTCTATTTGACAAATACACCTACATACGTGTAGTCAAGTGTATTTGGAAAATATCCAAATAAACACAATCTACACTACATGTGACAAACATCTGAAACTCAAATTTTCACTTGCTCAGAAGTATAGTCATCAGCATGGTGGGTTCTGCTGAAAAGATCGTATAGTAAAGACGCTGGCCACGGCTGAACCCTGGTAAATAAGATCAGACTTATATCTAAAATATGAATGCCACTGGTCTGGGCTTTTAGCAATTCTTAATGTAGCACTTTCGAATTACTGTGAAATGTTGAGAACCTTAGATGAAATAAAAAAGGACACTCGTTTAGTGGACAAAATGTCTAAAGTGTCTGAATGAAATCGCTTATGTTGGAATTTGACTTTAGATTTGCCCTTGCTGCCATGGAATAATTACTGGGCATTTTCAAACCATCTAATTTTACTCTACACCATACAACTAATTTAAAAGAAGCCAGTACTATAATAATTGTTATTTATGTAACTACTAAGTGCATTACGAAGATGTTTATCCCTGCTCGAAGGTGATAAGTTTAGAAGTTTGAGGGTATAAACATCAAGTAATGCTCGTGGTACATTCAAAATTTTGTGTTTTTTTTTCTACTAGTGTGTTTTAATAACCTAAATAATGTACGACAAATCTTAAACTGGCAGATCAACTATTGCTGTGAACTAATCGATGTATCGAGGTACGTGATTGGTCAGAAATTTGACGCTTGTAATTTCTGACCATTCACATAGGGCTACTATAGTTAATTTTCAAACCAAACTTTGTACATGCATGGTGTAGCCGTGTAACGCATTCTTGAAGTGCTTTAGGAGAGTTTGCCACTAAGCATACATCGTCAGCATACAGAATTTCGATTATCCTGGTTAGATTTACTTTGGTTGATGCCTTTAGTCTAGAAAGATTGAAAAGGCCCTTGTAACGATATTTGATATGTACAGCATCAAACATTCCTTGTAGAGCCTGCTTGATGGTAATTGCAAAGTATACAGCAAATAAGGTGGGCGCAAGCACACAGCCCTGCTTTACCCCAATTGTTACGGGAAACTCATCTGAGTGTTGCCCATCTTTCCTTATCCTACAGGTCATGCCATCATGTAGTTGCCGCACCATGTTTAAGAATTTTGGTGTGCAGCCCAATTTTTTCAGAACTTGCCAGAGGGCTTCCCGTGGAACTCTGTCAAATGCCTTTTCTAGATCTACGAAACAGGCATACAAAGGTTGATATTGCTCGAGGCATTTTTCTTGCAACTGGTGAATGGTGAATATAGCATCGCATGTTCCACGGTTTGCACGGAAGCCGCACTGTGATTCCAGTAATATTGTAACGTTTCGCCCAGCGCGAACGCGTTTTTTGAATTACAAATTAATTCGCTCGTTCTCCCATAGCTTATTCAACGTGACGTATCAGAGTTTGAATCTTTGGCCAGCGCGGCCAAGTACATCATCGAGGAGTCGCAGGTCCACGTACGCGCCGCTCCCCCCACTTAAGACGTCCGAAGTGGTTGCTAAGTTGTCCGAATCACGAAGAGGGGACATAAAAGCGGCTTCGAGACCGATTCACGAGGCATTCATTCCCTGCATTCATTCGCATTCATTATTTCATTTCATTCATTCCTTCCCTCGATTTCCAGTCCTTGAACCCTGTCCGTCCCTTCCGAATCTTTCCTCACCTCCATTTTCACTTTGAAATCCTGCACCCCGAATCTACCTGTAGCTAAGTCGAACCGAGGACTCCAGGAGGCCGTGTTCCTAGCTAATTAAAAACCTGAACATAACCCCGTCCAGAAAATCAGTTCTTGGTAGCGAAGACCTCTTCGAGGACCGCTTCACTGGTTTATTCCTGTCAAAATTATAATCCGAAACCTGCCTAAATATTTATTGTATTAATTACGCCAATTACTCAGCAATTACTCATATAAACTTGTCAGATAGCAGATTATAAAGGCCCGCACATCGCTAAGCTTTGAGGTCGTTTAAACTTGCACTAATTAGTTGTTGACTACAGAGGTTTACTCACCAGTTAGAGCAGCGCCGACAGCACCCACCAGGCGAGCCCGTTCCGTGGGAACGCTTCCTTGACGCCTGCAACAAACCCGAGGTCGTGCACTAGGTGGAATACCCCGTCGACCCCTCGTTCTATGGCACCCGGCACAAACACAACACCGCGAACCCCCAGAAGGCTTGGCCAATTTTCCGAACGCCGCGGTAGCTTAAGCAAAATCCTGACATAGCCGAATTAATCTGTATTTACAGCCACACGTGCTTTCGACATTCGATCAAGTTTTGAGCTTAAAAGTTGGCACCTCCGGGACCAATTTCGACGGCCCGATATCCTGACCAGTGGCGTCCCATCGTTCAAACAGGGCACAAACAGTAGGGTCTCCAAACGCACCGATGTATGACGGGTTGCAGTGAAGCTAGGTTTTCGCAACAGGACGTCTCGAATAAATACTGATTTTATTGTGAAATACATTTTATTCTGCTTTATTGAATAATTCCTATGTTTGTAAATAGATATTGAACTATAATTAAACTGTCTAATATTGTCCTGGTGTTTGTTTGCTAATCTTGTGGTGTATATCTGTGTGGACCAAAGATTTTACTCCGATTGATAAGCTATCCGATGGTAATTAATTTCGCACCCTTAATAGCAAGGGCGAAGTGTTTCATGGCGCCCGAGCAGGGACGTGAACTCAGATATACATAGAGATTAGCACCCGCCTGAAGTTCCAGAATTCACTAGATTGGCGCCCGAAGCATACCTGGAAAAATATTTGATTAAAATTTTGTAATTTAAATAATTTACAAAACCTGTTACAGCTTAGCCGTCCAGTGAAATCTACCGGATCCCAGGTTTTCGCAACAGGACGTCTCGAATAAAATCAGTATTTATTCGAGACGTCCTGTTGCGAAAACCTAGCTTCACTGCAATTCGTCATACATCGGTGCGTTTGTGCCTTGTTTGAACGATGGGACGACGAAATTGGTCCCGGAGGTGCCAACTTTTAAGCTGGAAACTTGATGGAATGTCGAAAGCACGTGTGGCTGTAAATACAGATTAATTCGGCTATGTCAGGATTTTGATTACGCTACCGCGGTATTCAGGAAATTGGCCAAGCCTTCTGGGGGTTCGCGGTGCTGTGTTTGTGTCGGGTGCCATAGAATGAGAGGTCGACGGGGTATTCCACCTAGTGCACGACCTCGGGTTTGTTGCAGCGTCGAGGAAGCGTTCCCACGGAACGGGCTCGCCTGGGGGGTGCTGTCAGCGCTGCTCTGACTGGTGAGTAAACCTCTGTAGTCAACAACTAATTAGTGCAAGTTTAAACGGCCTCAAAGCTTAGCGATGTGCGGGCCTTTATAATCTGCTATCTGACAAGTTTATGGCGAGAATAATTATGCTGAGTAATTGGCGTAATTAATACGATAAACGTGCAAAATGGCCTCGTATAAGAGCCTTCGTTTCCAACACGTCTCCTGGGGAGAGTTTTGAGGTATAAGGATGTGATAAAATGCCACATGAAACGATGTAATATACCATTAGCAACATGGGAGGGCGATGCTACTAATCGTAATCTCTGGAGGAGGTACATTAACTCCAGAGTCGAAGAATATGAGCAAGGGTGACTTCAAGAACTAGACAGGAAGAGACAGAACTTAAAACAAAGGCGGACTCCTGTCATTATCTACACCTATGATGAAAACGAAAACTTGTACTGCTCTCACTGTGGCAGAGTCTCTGGAAATAAAGTGGGGTGGCATAGTCACCAGAGAACACATCAGGATATAGACTAAATTTAGCAATGATCGCTGTGGCCGAACCGGCTAGGATCTACACACACACACACACACTATAGTAGCTCATAATATCTGCCAGTGTATTATGTATCCCATAATATGCCTTGTATCAGAGTTATAGACATAAAATCAATCAAGAATTAAGGCTTTTAGAACCTCGTAGGATTATCAAAATCTAGCACATGAAGCGAACCAATTTTTAGATTACCTACCTACATGAAAATTACAAGTCTAAAAGAAGAGGTTCTAAGTTAAGTTCTACTATGAAGAGCTACTTGGTAATAGAAAAACTGCCACATTCTAAAGTCAGTGCAAATAACAGTTAGCCACTTTTTTCCGAGGCCTTACAGAGGCATTGTACTCTACTGAATAAGAGGTTCTCTGACAATAACGAGCTGATTAACGCAATAAGCCGCATTGAAAGGTTTGATTGAGACAAATTTGTCTGGAAAGATTAGGTAGGTAAGTGCTTTAACTAATTATAGATATAGTTTAGTTGTTGCTGCTATTTTATTACCAACTTTACTCTCATATTTTTTAAGTCAACCAAGCATTTGCTCTATGAAATTACTGAGACATTTAATTGTTGCTTTGTTTGTCATGTCAGAATATTGGTGAAGAGAAATAATAGGGGTTTTAGTTAAAAAGTGAGAGTGGCAACCACGTGTGAGACGGAAAAGAGGCCGGCCCAGGAAAAGCTGGAGTTCAGGAAGCTACGGAAAACAGAGAACTCCAAGAACATGGCTGGCACAACAGAAAGAAATGGAGAATTAGGATGCGAGAAACGGTTTGTAAACTGTATTAAACTGGCAATATATATATTGTAATGGTTATGAAGCTCCACTTTGGGCTTGCCATAAAGTCTGTAATGATGCTCGCTTCTTCTGTTTGATGTAATTATGATATTATTGTAAAATGTAATTCTTAGTAGAAGCACAAAACAACTTTTTAATTATTGGTAAAATTTTATAGACTGATTAAAAATAATTCAGTATTTACTGGGTTCGTTAATTACAGTATTATGCCCTTTACTACAATGCATTCACCTGCAATGTAATATTACAGAAGCTAGCTCGGTAGGCAAGAGAAAAACTCATATCTCAAAGCTGGGTTCCCTGATACGTTAATTTGAAAATTCGTGTGACACGCCACTGGGCTGTATAGATTTAGTTCATTCGCGCTGTAGGTACTTTACTGCGCTGTCAATGTATTACACAAATCGGTTAAATTTAGTTGCGGTTCGTTTTTGTGAATTAATTTTACAAAAGGAGTTATGATCATTCGAACAGGTAATTTTAAATACTCGCGCCTTCAACGGCGTCACTCTATCTTTTGTTTTAGGCAAAACCGACATATTATAAACCTTTCTGTGATAGTTTTATTTATTTGGTTTTACTTTAATTTTGCACAAGCCTCTTATTTTTGACTAATTTAAAATTATCGACTCCAATCTAGAAAAAACGATCTGCCTTTTGACTTTTGTACTCAAATCATTTCATTACTACTGGCATTGCGTTGCAAATGTAGGTAATCCTGCATTTTAGGGCCATGAATTTGAACTACCGTTCCTAGAGCTAATAATGCAGGTGGGAGTGAAATGTGACAGTAAGAAAACGAGAGCCTGTTTAATTTCGTAATGTTTTCAGCTTACATGTGGTCTAACTTTCTAACCTAACAGTAACTTCGTTAGAGTATTAGTCAGAAATCTTGTCTACAAATCTATGAGAAATTGTTTATTTGCGTTTTTTCTTTTATATCGCTAGCATGGCCCTTATTTGTATGGTGTGTGGGAAAATATTTACATTACAAAGATATTTAAATAGACATTATATAAACATACATAAAAGTGATCTAGCACCAATTTCCTTTCCTGAAAATAGTGTAAATTACCAATGTCTGCACTGGAAGTGTTCTTATAGACAAAATAAAGATTCATTGTATCACTTAACAACTGAACATAATTTTCAAATGGAAACAGAAAACGTATACTTTGAAAACTTTGCTGGTAAGTAGTTACGTATATAAGTATTATCCACTATAAAATATAAAAGCAATTTTAAACAATTCAGAGACAATAACTAAGTAGGTATATTATATTTCTCTCGTTTTTTTACTGTCACATTTCACTCTCACCTGCATTATTAGCTCTAGGAACGGTAGTTCAAATTCATGGCTCTAAAATGCAGGATTACAGCAACATTGCCGATTGAAATTTAAATGCTTAAAATCTTGCAGTTGCATGAACTACCCCAACTCTGTGCTTTCTGACTTGCTATTTATTTGTGCTGCAAGCGGAGTTGAGTAGCGGGCTCAATACAATCATACATATAGTTAAAAAGAAAAAAATTAAATTTTTAACCAGCAAAAAAGCACACATTAGTGATATTCCGTAAAACAAAAAGTCTCGACTGTCCGACGATTCAAATTTTGTTTAATATATTTAGGGATTCAAGTAACAAATAACGTATTTTCGATTCGTAGAAGACTTAATAAGAACCCACTGCATTTTTTTAAAAGTAATTTGGGTACAGAGCTGGGCAGTAATTAATTACTTTTTAATTAAATTACTAATTAAATTCCTTTTTGTGTATTTGCCTTGAAATTGAATTACTTTTCAAAATGCGGTAATTGTAATTTTGAATTGCCATTTTTGTAATAAAGTACTTGAAAATTACTTTTTGAAAGTAATTAATTACTACATTCAATTACTCAATTACTTTTGTGTAATTAAATTACTCTAAGTATTTAAATTACTTTACAAGTATTTGAATTACCTGTGATAATTGAATTTACTCGAGGTAATTGAATTACTTTGTGGTATTTCAATTACTGAATTACTCACCTCGATTGCGTGCCAATTTTCCAGAACGCAAAAAAATAAGAGGTTACATATTAAGCAAACCGCAATAGAGTATTTCTCTACAATAGAAGCCAAATTTATCTGGCTAGTTGAAAACAGCAACTATCGCATTTTCTACGAAGCGTCACGAGCAGTGTTGCCAGATTTGGGGACAAGTTCCTAATTCTAGGGATCTGAAGAGGCTGTTAACGACAAACTTTAGTAAAATGTGATTAGCTACCTTTCTAGGGTTTTTACGTACAATTTGGAGGGAATATTATTGAATCAATTTAATTCTGTTGAAGGTATCGAACTTTAATAGTGGTTTATTGTTTGTTTTCAACTCGGTAATCTGATCGCAAATACTATGCGTCAGATTTGCGCCTGAAAATTCCCTTATCATCGCTTCAGAAGGAATGATGTTTATGTCACGTATTTGCCATTATTAATCGCTGCGAATCCAAACCGCAGTCTTTGCAATACTTCGCAAAGTCGACAAATAAGTCCTGTTGCCCGCCGATTAGGTTTAGATTTTGGACGCTTAATTTACCTTTTTATGGTGTGAAGTACCGGCTCGTTTGAAAATTTTGTTCGTGTTTGGTTATTTTTTTAAGTGAACTTATAAAATAGACGTTCGCTGGATCGAAAATAAGACTACCCAAAAGGGTTCTACTTTCCTCACAAAAAACATTTATTTTACAGATTTAGAGATAAAATCAGTTAATTTAAATTTTTTAACAACGTAAGTAAAAATGTTTGTCGTTTTTGTCATTACACATAATTAAAATGATCTTTATTTAAAAATATCTTTTACGTTTCGCTAATTCATTGTTAGCTTCATCAGAAACATTGGTTTAAAATATAGGACAAGGGACATTTACTATAACAATCTGTAAATATGGGTACATGTTAGTGTTTGGACTTGTGAACGAATAAGTATCCTCAATTATGTCAATTTACCTGTTTTTTGTTTTCAAAAAGTTTTAGTAGTTGGAATGGTAACATATTTTATTGTTGATACGATCTCGTTAGATAAAACATTCTTAGTTTTCATAGTTTGTAGCTGTTTTTGTATCTGCTGTACAAATTCTTATTTCAATCAGCGGTTTTCAACTAGGTTTATCAGTCACCTGTCAACTTTCAACAGTCCCTGATCAACACCAAATTGATATTTTGTTTTAAAATTTCATGTTACCTAATACATTTTTTATAGCTATTTGTAATACTAGGGGAGTAAAATTATCATTCCGTCCCGCGGATGTAGTTTAATTCTTCAGCGTTAGCGAGAACAGTACCTAATCAATTGTAATCATGCAAGGGGGAGGGGGATTACGTTTTTAGTCCAGAGTTATACATTCAACACTTTTACATTTTTTGATGTGACAATCTCTTGTATTCAGCTGCATTCAAAAGTATTTAAATATGAAAACCAGGAGGTTAGTTGATTTATTATTAATCACATTGCTTCCCGTCTTTAATGGCAACGGTAGTCAATGTTACTTTCGTATATAGAGGTAAAAAAATATGTTATCTATTAGCAACATGATATTGTACATTTTCGTCATAGAAACAAAATATGAAAAGCTACTCATAACTCCCAAGGGACTCATGGTAACAATGCAACTACAATTAACGTCTTAGCAACCATATAATGAGGCAACCTTGATGTTACTTACACATTCTAGTTTTAAATGTCATTATGACAATTTGAAATTTCATACTATTTTTACGAATATGCTAGTAGAAAAAATATTGTATGCACCACGGGAGATATTCATGTTCTTTACCTTCGGTTGACTTACAGGCCTCGGGCCAGAGCCCTCGGTCTGTAACACATGTCAACCTCAGGGTAAAAACATATTCATATCTCCCTTAATAAATATCTATCTATTCTAACTGAGCCAACAAAAAATACTCAAGTTGCGCCAATTGAATCACCACGTAGTGTTCTACAAAATCTAAATAGAAATTTGCTGTCAAACAATTAAAAAATCCAATGCTCCACTCTGTGTACTTAGGTAAGTTACATATTTCGTCATGCAGCCTCATGTTAGGCGTATTTAATAGTACATTGTTCTACAAGTTAAGAAAAGTGAGAGTTTTTCAACGTTTAATTTACGAGCGAGAGATGCAAAACGAGTGGATTAATTTATTACGAACATGGAAAAATTACTTTTATAACATATTCAGCGTGCTATTTTTTCTAATATAATTACAAAATGTAGCCAAAATGAAATTCGACATTTCTTCATATTCAAAAAAGATATATTTTTTTAAATCGGCAGTGAAGAAGGTCGAAATCGTCAAATAAAATACGAGAAATGGGCAGTGAAGTAATCCATTGTTTTACGACTTTTTGTAGGCGGCTGGGCGATAGGTAAACGTCAACCGACGTCAACATAACCTACAAAAGTTGGTTAAAATGTTGTAATTTTGCGATTTAAAAAAACAATGTACCCCACGGCACTGGAAGTTCCTTTTTATCCCTCATGTGGTTTATTTGCCTTGGCCCTACGGGCCTCGGCAACTAAATCCACAATCGTGATAAAAAGCT
This sequence comes from Agriotes lineatus, assembly GCA_940337035.1. NCBI lineage: Eukaryota > Metazoa > Arthropoda > Insecta > Coleoptera > Elateridae > Agriotes > Agriotes lineatus. The sequence goes on along the minus strand of OW679194.1, from coordinate 36,442,181 downwards.
CAACTTCAGTGATAACCTACGAGTATGTGGAAAATAATATAAAAAATATATATACATTTGAACTTTCAAGTCCCTATAACCTTCTTACTGAAGGGCTTTGTACTAAGGTATATTAGGTTTAATCGGTTTATTATAACCTAAGGAATCTATGACCAATCGGTGTGCAATTTTTTTTGGACACCCTGTATAATTGTTATCCTTGAATTTATTTATTTACTTACATCTTACTTCAAAACAAACTAAAAACTTTTGGTTTTGGTGAACGGTGCATGTAGCTATAATACAAGTGTTAATTATCAAAAAACCTTCAAAAGTGAAAGAGTATGTAGGTTTACTATAGCTAACAAAACATAAAAATTAAGCATTTTTTGATTACGATTACGAATCGACACAACACTAATGATAGTTGCAACTTGCAAGAAGGTTCTACTAAATAAAACTACGTATATGACAATAATTTTTATTGAAAGTAATTGAAAAAGTAATTGAAGTTGTACTATTACAATTACTAAGTAATTGGTAATTGAATTACTATTTCCTGTGAGTAATTGAATCTCTGGTAATTAAATTACTGCATTGGGCGGTAATTGGTAATTAGTAATTAATTACTTTTTAAAAGTAATTTGCCCAGCTCTGTTTGGGTAATAGGTAATACACATTTATTTTTAGGTATTATACTACCATCTTCAAGATAACTAGCAATGGTTAAAGATGTTATGCTTAACAAACTCTTTTACCGATCTGTTTAAATAAAGAGAAGCCTTTAAAAAGCCATTTGCACTTTTGGCTTCAGTTGCTACCGTTGGATGTAGGCCCGTTCTAAATGAATCTTCGTTTTCTACATGACAACTAGTTGCCCATAAAGATATTCCATGAATCATCACCGCAATGCGCATCTGATTTATTTGGAATTTGAAAGACAAATATTAGAATTACTTGAGCATGAATTGTTCTTGAAAACTTTTATAATAAAAAAACAGCTTCTTTAATCTGTCTTTCTTCTTTGTCTTTCTCATCGGGCCATTACAGCGTTGCGGCCTCTATCCATCTTTTGAAGTTATTTCTATTTCTTGCCATTTCCTTCACTTCCATTACTATATTTCCTACGTGTGCTATCCATTTTAGTTGTTTACTTGCAATTGTGTGTACCAGGGATTCCAGTTCAAGTTATTCACTAATGACCCAGTTTCTAATTCGATCTTTTCTCGTTTTCCTTGTACTTTACGTAGGTACTTCATCTCCACTGCTGTTACTTTTGATTTGTGTTTATTTATCATCGTCCAACTTTCAGATCCGCAGTTGAGTGTTGATATGCATCTATTTTGTTTTAGGTATACACTTGCAAGTGAATTTTAGTCTTTTTGCTTCTTTCTCGCTATACTTACTCTTTTTCTACCCCTTTATCTATATTTCCGTTTTTATATGACTGTGTCCAACTATTCGTAACTTTCTACATTCTCTAGTATCTTGTCGCCTATTCATATTTCTGCTACTTGGGATTCTTGGTTCGTTGATGTAACTGTAACTACTCATCATTTTATTTTTCTCCTCATTAATCCTTAGACATTTACGCTCCTTAACATAATATTGTTTGTAATTCTCTGGCCACTAGTACTGCAACATCTGCATAGACCAATATCTGTACGTAGATTGGTGTTAAGTTCTAATTTCCTATTTTCGTCATGTGTTTGTTTTGCCCTGCTTTATTATTTTTTTTATTAGGATACGAAATAGTAATGAGTCAGTCTATCACCTTGCATAATCCTTTTTTTATTTATATAATTCTTTAAACATACATTGGAGTCCATTTATAATGCAGCATGGTCATGTTGCAAGCTAAATGGTCCGTCCACTTTATCATTGGAATATCGGCAACCCATTATATACCAATTTAAAAATGTCATGTATTTATTGTTTATTGCACGGCCTGGTGTATTGTGTGGCTTATTGTTTTGTCAACTGTCAAATTATGCAAGGTGTTTAAAAAAAATTTTAATAAAGAATTACGATTCAAAACTAAGGATTTATTAAACATGATTTATTCAACCAAGAAAAAATAGACATGTATAATGTATCACTCCGCATTATCATTACGTAATGTTAGGGATCATTTTAGTGTAAAGTATCCTAATGTGTCTACAATATCAAGACCAGTTAGAAAGTGTGCAAGTACATGCTGTGTGGCACTACATGAAAAAAAAAAGTCGACGTAGAACAGTAACACATGAACTTAACCAATTAAACGTGGTGCAAGCCGTTGTAGAAAATAAAAATATCTCTACTAGACGGATTGCTAATAAAGTAATTATTAGTTGTATTACTAATATCGATTATTATAACAAAATCATACAAAACGCAAAAATTAAATCAACTTCTTGTATTGCTCCGCAATCAGTTTTTTATCCTATAGAACATTTTTCCAAATTACTCGAAATTACATCACCCAGATTTATTGAATTTTGCACTATTGCTTCTGAACTGAAAGGGCAGTTATTTATACCACTTCTATTTATTGGCATACACTATTTTATTTTTACTTCCTTTCGCAAGGTAAAATGAGGGTAATGATAATACATACATACATACAATAAAGGAGGTATGGGATTCACCCCAAAAATTCGAAATTGAGTTTTCAACAGATCTTCATGTTTTAGAGTCCCCTGAACCAAAAAAACATATATTTTTTCATTGGTCTGTCTGTGTGTCTGTGAACAGAATATCTCAAAAACGAAAAGAACTATGGCGTTGAAACTACATATATAAGTTTTGTGTACTATGTAGATGCGACAGCAAGCTTTGAAGAAAATTGCATAACCGGAAGTAGGTGTTTACTCTTGTGATTTTGCAGTCTTTTTGGATTTTTTCAAAAACGGCTGCAACGATGATTTTAAAACTTCACATTTTTATTACATTTTTAATGTATATTGATGTGAGATAGGTGATTTTCCAGTTGAATACTTTGAAAATGGGTTTCTTGTGTTTTTTTCTATTTTTCCTTATTAACTTCTATTTTTAATAGAACACCCGGTTTATTATTATATTTTTGAATTTAGCTTAAAATTCTAGAAAAAAAATTGTTTCTTCAACTAACGCTCTATTTTGTACCGTTTTTGTAGAATTTGTAATTTTTGAAAATTTTTGACCAATACTTAAAAATTAAAAATTAAATTTTTGGCTAATTATAAGATCACTGTAAAAGGAAGTTGTGTACATGTATCACACCAGATTTTTTAAATGAAACAATAAATTATTTAGACAGGACTTTCTAAGACATTGGTGATTCGTATACTTCATGAAACGTTAAGTAGGTGTCTTCTTAATCAAGTTTTTCTTAAATACTATCCACTGTTTCCCAGATCCTAGATCTTGGTCAACGGCAAATTTGCATGAATTTCAAGAATCACATACACAGTGTGGACAATCTGTAAATACTTAGTGTGTTATTATGAACGGCAATGTTATAGGACCAATATTTATAGATGGTACTCTAAATAGTGCCAAATAATTGCATAAGTGCAGCTGATATTAATTAATGGAGCCCTCATTGTACCAGGGAAGTAGTTGATTATCTTAATTTCCTTTGTGGATCCGAAGACGGGGCCTCCGGGGTCTCCCGATTTCTCTCCGAATGACTTTTCTACAGGGGTTATTTAAAGAATAAAATTTATACAGAAGAAGTAGCTGAAAATATCGATACATTAAAAGAGAGATTAATTAATGAATGTCAAAGCATACCTGTTAATTTCGTTAATATGTAATTCCATCACAGAATTTAACAATCGTTTAGCGTTCTGTTTGGAAATGCAAAGTGGGCACTTCGAGCAGTTATTACAATACTCGTAATTGCTTGCTGCTGTTTCTATTTCTTAATTTATATATAATTCATTTTCGTTATTAAATAATTCTTTTTAACTAGGAACACGTTTTTGTTTTGAGGTTAACCTTTTTTAACTAACTAGCTGGTAATGAATGGGCGCATTCAGACAACACAACAGTTGAACAACTGTAATTATTGTTAGATATTACCAAAATAATTACGTACTTTCCTACTACATTAATTACTCTTTAATTTATTTTACTAATCTCATCGAATAATGTTTATTCATTCATTTGATCAAAATAATATAAATAATTAAACTGCGGCTGTGTCATTTGAATGCGCCCAATGTATAATAGTGTTAGAACAATTTTCCTGAAGTAATTACTTTCTGTACTTTTATCCTCAAATCTTAGCATTTTTCCCGAATCACGTAAGCGAACTTTGTAACTTAGTGATGTACTCAATATTTATTTCCATACGAAAGTTATTTCCGATTTATTTAAGCCAAATCTTTAGCTTGGTAATGTTATCAAACTTTATTTCTATAAGAAACTTATTTCCTCCCATTTCATATGCTAACGCATAGCAGTTCGTCTATATTCGTCGAATTTTATTTATAAATTCAGCCTTCGTTCCCTTCTGCAAGCAGTGCAGTTTCAGCTTCTCGATTTCTCAGAATTCATTCTTGTTCCGACACACTCGAGCTTTCTGTAAATCGCTTAAGTTTTTTGTTAGTTTCCCCGAGCGTTTGGGGTGACGCAATCTGTTCCCATATGCTTTGTGCTTCCTGCATCAGTTGTAATGACGCAGCCCGCCATCGCTTTCTTTATTGCTTCCGTGGCGGCAAGAAACCGGCATGTAAGTTTCGGTGCTTCCCCGAGACATTTGGACAAATATTACGTTAAGTGGTGCAAGGTGCAATCCGTTTGAAATTATACGACGGAAGATTTAGCCTGTGGTTGTGGAAGTGAGATGCATTTTGAGATGCTGTAGCCGTCGTTGGGGCTGCCTGCATTTTCTAAATTCAATTCCCGCCCAGCTCTGAACTGAGAAAAACGTGCGTGAGTTTGCAGTCCTCCGCGGTCCCGCTATTTGCAGCCCGGGGGGTTACTTGTTAAAGAATTATATTCCTGCTTCCGCTTTCCGAATAATAATGTGTTTCGTTAATTTTTGGTGCCTTCTGAAGGAATAGAACTGTTCATTTACGTGGCAATCCTTGGGGTGCGGTGTGATGTGAACATTGGGGGTTCAAGTGAAGCAAACTAGTCAGTGTGGTCGGAATCCCTTACCGTTGAGGGTTGCGAGACCCTTAAAGTATCGCTACTGCGGATTAATTTAACGGACTCCTAAATATATCAACGTTAACTTTAAGTACGATGTCATGTTGTATCTCGCACGTTGAGGGTTTCATCCCGTTGTTCTTGTATTGGAAGTGTCGTTGCGACGTCTGTTTACCCTTGGGGGATTATAATTCATCTTTACAACCCCGGCTGGTGGCCAGCATCACCGAGGCTTTGTTTCCGCATCCCGCCAACATCTTGTGATTTCCCAGTCGTTCCTTCTGCAGGCATTTTGGGCAGTATGTTTGGAAGAGGCGGACACCTACAACGCCGCACGTCAAAATCAGTCATCTGATCTCCTTCAGGTAACCTGTCAATGTATCATAGTTTTATTGTGTATAACGTATAGTGAACGTTTCGCCAAGTGTTGAACAATCCTACGCATTTGTTGTTAAAACCGTGTTAATTGTTGTTTGGCCAAATCTAATGAATGGCTGTCATATTTCCTTGTTGTTTAACGTAACGTTGTGGCAGTTTCGTTCTTGAGCCACATAATGTATTTGCAGTCAAGTTTACTGTTTGTAACTAAGTCAAGGTGTTGCGCAATCGAACCTAACTAACCTCTTTTTTTAATTCTTTTTAAAGGTAACTAGTAAACATTTCATGTTCACTGCCATGCATATTTTTGTTCTTGCAATAGAGTTCATTGTCAAGTACTTATGTTTTTAATTTGTGTTTATGATATTTGCATGCGTTTCTGTGTACTTTTCAGATGTAAAAGGAGCTTAGCAGCTGCATCAATAAGTGGTTTTTGTAAGGTAAGTCAGTGTTGTACGTGGTTCGTCGACCAACCTCTGCCAAGTTGGAAGTAGAAAGGGGGGCCTGCTGACTTCCACATTCAAAGTGGGCTACCTATTGTTAATGTTATTTTCCCCATTTATTCTGAATTTGGTGGCGCATCAATTCTACCATCATTTACCCCTTGTGCCGAAGCGCAGCCCTAATCTTTAAGGCAGTAAAGAATAGTGCTGGGAAAGCCGTTACAGTTTGAAATCCGGATTTCGGATTTTAAATTATCCGGTATCCGAATAATCCGGAATCCGTTAGGATTTTACTATCCGGAAAAAATCCGCCAATGGCAATCCGCTATCCGATAAATCCGTTATTATGCTTTATCCGAAAACCGAATTATCCGAATAATTTGAAATCCGAAACTATCCGAAAAACAGAAATCCGAATATATCCCAGAAATCCGAAATCCGGATATATACAACAAACGGAAATCCGGATTTAGCCCAAACATATTTCCTGGAACCTCATGAATTAAATTTTCAACTAACCTATTAAAAAAAAAGAAAAAAAAAGCTTATAACGTATGTTGGTTTATTTTATACTTTGTATAATCCAATAAAAAAATCGAATTCTGAATCCGCATATTAAATCCGAAAACGGATCGCCATAAGAATGCGAAAACCGGTTCTCCCTGCACAATTTGTACCTACATAAAATCCTCATTTGCAGAAAATCCGGTATCACACAAAATCCGGATCTATATAAAATCCGGATTTACATTAAATCCGGATTTACAGAAAATCCGGATTTACAGAAAATCCGGATGTACAGAAAATCCGGATAAATCCGAATATCGGATTTTTAACTTCTACCATATCCGGATATCCGCCTATAAAAAATCCGGATATCCGAAAATCCGAATCCGCTTCCCAGCCTTAGTAAAGAACCACGACCTTCTCGCTGAGCGAACCAAAGCCGAGCACCTTTGTTACCGACCATCTCGTAACGAGGGTTGGAGCTGCGTATCCGGTAAATGTCGTAAAGTCGTTTCGTGGGTAACAGATTTGACTTCCAAGCGTATCACCTTGTTTTGCACGTTTGAGGGGCTGCTTGTTATGTAGTAATACAGTTTTCGTTCGGTAACAATGGGTTGCCTATATTCCAATTATAATGTGGACGGGCCATTTAGCTTGCAATATGGTCATTTTGCATTATAAATGGAGATCACTATATACCATTCAGTCTTACGCATCCTTCTACATTTTTGTGCATGCTTTCGTTGTTGTCCTTATTAGTTTTGCAGTAACATTCACTTCTAATAATACCTTCCATATATGGTGTCCCGGCACTGTGTGAACAGCCACTTTCAAGTCAAGGAATGCCAGATGTAACATTTTTCCTTGTCTATATACTTTTCTGTTATTGTTCTCAGTGTAAATATGTCATTTTGTGTTTGTTTCCCCTGCCTGATTCTCCTTATTCTTACTGTAGTTCGTCTTCTATCTGGTCACTGATTATTTTTTCGAGTATTTTTATGTATACTTTAAGGGCTATTGGTGTCAGGCTTATTGCTTTGTAATTGTAAAATTCCATGGTGTTTCTTTTCTTATCTATTTATATTAGTTATAAGGCTCTGTTATCACTGCTTTGGTATTTTTTCTGTGCCATGTTTTTCGTTTAGGGGGAGCGAGGTCATCCCTCAAATTTTGTTTAACGGCGGCAGCTAAAGGCAAAAACGAGGCGGGGATTGTGGAGTATATTACAGCTTATTAATTGTATCTACAAATTACAAATTTATTGATACAAAGTACAGATGATGTACTCATCAGGGGTGATTTAAACTATGGTTTACGCAAGTGAAGAAGTTTGTATCATAGTGCCGGTTGTAAAAAAAATTGTACGATACATGACCGGAAAATGTTTTGTATGTCTCGCCAATATACTTGGTTCTACCTTCAAACCACTACTTTTCGGTCTTGCTTGTAATGTAAATCGCTATTAGAAAATTTCATTTCAGTGACGATCGATCAGTTTAAGCACTTGGAATTTTAAATTTCTGTAGGATTGTTATGATTTGTTTACGTATAGCTTATTATGCAAAGTTGTTTTGCATTTTGTCCTCTAATAACCCTTAAATTTAATGGTCATATTTATGAACCACGCTGTATAATCATAACCACCCGTAACGGTATATTTTAACTTTGCAAAAGCAATATCATCGATTGATTCCCTGCCATGATTCTCAGAACGGCAGGTTTGAAAAATACTTCCAAATAACAAAACACATAAAGCAAATGCTGTAATAAATTTACACTCTTGGTGGGCCAAATTTTTTCGAGTTTACATTGATGTAACCGTAGTCTACACAGAGTTGAATCGTTACTTTTCTGCCTAGACAAGTAAGTAACGATTTTATAATATTTTGTAGATTGGGGGGGGGGGGGGGGCTTCAGCTCCTCGAGCTGCTCCCCTGACTACGTCACTGCTGACAGATCTTGGTTAACCAGCCAGTCTATAAAGCTGCCTCCATCATATTTCAGCATATATCTGAGCTTATCTAATCAATTCCTGGGGGTTTTCAATTTTCCAGGATTCTTACCATTACCTCTACTTCTGCTCCTCTTATTTCACCTCTTTCTCGTTCATTTCCCAGTTGTGTTCCTTGTTCATACCTATTTTCTCTGTTCTCTATCTCATTATATTTGTCTTCGTAGTATATTTTCTAGGTTTTCAGGACTTCATTTATTTCTGTTTCTACATTATTATTCTTGACTTCGGAGGCGTTCACGGCCATGATCATTAAGTAACAAACGACTTGCGTGTCATTATTGAGGTTGAAGAACTCAACGTTTCGCCCACTTTCGTAAAGGGCTTCATCAGGAGGAAAAGCAAAAGAGAACGGTAACTCAACGTGTAAACTACGCCAGAGCCGAAACTCTTCTGTCTCTCAGATCCCTTCCCTTGGAAAACAGTTCCAAGCCAAGAAAGCACGGCTCTTCTTCTAATCCAATTTTATTCATAAATGTCATTTAAGTAATTCCTCACATTTCGGTACTAATGCGCGAGGTACCATCATTTTGGAACCACATTTGTCGTTTAACGTTTAGTGGAACATCATCTAGTAATCAAGAGAGTACATCGTGCAAAAACCTAAATATCGTTCATCTGTTCTAGTTTCATTCACAGAAAAATGTGTTACACGTATCCAGTGAGGATTTTCTTAGACATAGTAATGACTGTTGTGTCTATTTACACCACCACTATTTGAAAATTTCGTTTCGTCGCTGAACATAGCATAATTTATAATGTTAATTTGGTTATGAAAAAACTCACAAAACTACTGTACCCTTTGTAGAAGATTATTGTCATGTAGGGCTTGAACCAAAGTCAGTTGATAGGGATGGAATGAATTTGCTGAGTAACATGAGAATTTTGACTACTTCTTGTAGACTTCAATCAGAACTGTGCGGTATTCGGGTATAAGTACTCAGTAACTGTACTCTGAGTACTTTTAGTGTACACGGCACTCAGTCCACGAGTACATTTTTAAAAGTGTACTTGTACTTGTATTTGACGCATTTACGTGTACTCGTAAACATATCCCTGTACTTGAATACATTTTCGGGTACTCGAGTACATTGCACTGCGCAATAAGTACCTACATTGTTAACCAATTTCAGACATGTGGCCGCCAGTAGCCATAAAAAGCTCAATTGCAGTTTTGTAACCCTTGCAGTCGTACAATCTGCAAGTTTCTGGTTAGTTCGTTAGTTGATTGTTTAATAAGTGACTGACTACAGTGATTACCGATTAGTTACATGAGATATTAAAAGTGATAGGTAGTAAGTAAGCAGGTACCTAAATTAATAATATGTTTTTAATTACTAGACCTTAGGTAGTAAAAGCATCATAAACGAAGTTCTGCGCCGTATTCATATTACCTCGGCACTTAGCAAGTGCGTTTATAAAAAGTATAGCATTGACATGAATTTTAGATGTTTTTCATAATGATAAGGAGACTAAGTTACTTTTATTTTTTATTGTATGTTTTCTAACGTACAGTTTTCGATGTACAGGAAGTGGGAAAAAATTAAGGCTGATTTCCAGGATCCTAGACACTTCAGTGCAAACGTCATTTTAAATGCATACTTATAAGAACTGCAAAAGCAGTTTTCCATGTGTTTCAATTAGAATTAGAAGAAGCTGCTGTAACATTCCGAAGTGTAAGCTTGGTTCAACTGTTTGAGGAATCAAACTACTACGACAAGTGATTCGATACAGCAAAAGATCATTTTATCAGCTGCTGGAAATAGATTCTGAAAATTCCGATGGATGTGATAGTGACGCCAAAGATCAGGATCTCGAATATGATGAATATTTTGGTTTTGATGAATATAGTAATGATTAATGTTATGTTTAGTTAGCGCCCTCTTGTAATGGAACTAGAAAACTCCATATCACTTTATTTGCGATAAGTAAGATGTACGATGTACGAACTAAATATACACTAATGTATTTTGGTTTAGCTACGTCTTTGAGATCTCACAATTGTGTAAAGTTTGAATTATCTGAGGGGAGATTTTTATATAATCGCCATCAATTTCCCCGCTCAACACTGCGTTTTCGCCTTTTATAGTGGTGAAAACCCTTTATACACCCACTGCATGGACTCTTGTTTCGTTGGAGAGTCCGAGTGATGTACCCAGGTTACATCTCCCGTCATAAGTTTAGCAAAGAAATCGCTGCCTTTTAAAGCATTCAAAATTTTCTGGCAAATTTATTACCTCACATTTTTTTTGTTCTGGTGTGAGAAGCTTGAGAATCCATCTTGCTGACACTTTGCTGATCTCTAAATGTGCATGGAAAATTTTTAAAACTGTTGTCTCTGATACCTAACCTACCCTAGCGATAACCGAGACTTTTATTCTTGGAACTGTCAACACCAAGCTGTCAATTTACTTTATTGTTCTTGTGTTTTTGCTTCAAGAGGCCTACCAGGTCTTGGATCATTTTCAACCGATTCCCAACCTCAACGAAACTGTTTCGACCAGAGTTTTACTTAACTTGGCAATATGTTGCAGCATTCTCACCATGCAGAGCAATTATTTGTTCATGGATAATTTTTGGGCCATTTCTTTCTTCATTCAAAAATGTTATTAAGCTCTTGTGTTCCAATTTCAAATGGCTCATTTTTCACTATTCAAACTACTACCAAAATTACAAATATATTTCAATATTAACGCCTCTTGGTCAGAATACTTATAAAAGTTAACACCACTTGACGTTTAAAAATCGTTGTCATTTGTCGTTGTCTTCATGGGTAGGTAGATTACACAAAAATCTCTCCTCGTATTTAAGAAGCAACTAACTAAATATAGCATCAATCAAAATAACGAGGAATCGCATAAAATTGAGAACTATACAGCGAATTATTGGAAGGGTCTGTCTAAAGGTCGCATTTTCAAACATAAGAAATTCTATGTATACAGCCTGTCCAATATAAGCAGGGGGATCTCATTAATTGTAAGAGATACAAATTTGGTTAAATGGGTTACACAGTGAAAGGACTAACAAAATGACGCCTAGAAATCCTTGATATGACTTTTTATTTTTAAATTATCTAAAAAAAAAATCGAATTCTTGGATTTTCTATTTAATTTTTTTCTGGCGTTAATATTAAAGTTAGAGCGAAAATAATTAAACTTTGTTATATCAAATTTTGGTGGACTTAATGATTACATTATAAAAAAATTTATCTGACGTTTTGTTTTCGAAAATCCTTCTTCAACTTTAGTTTTTAAATACGGTTCTGATTTTCTGATGCCAAATATATGGAGCCCTTTTCATTCTGAATTTAAAAATGTACCACATATTATGGTTTAATTACGTTTAGAGTTTTTTTTTGACCACCATAAAGAAATTTTTGAATGCTGACCTTTGTCCTAGAGCATTTCATACGTTGTTTCAGGGATTCTAATTTAAAGAAAGAAGTAATGAGCTTCACTAAATGTTTTTTATTTCTAGTTTTAATTATTGTTTATAAGTAGGTAAGAAAAATAATCAATAGGGTAATTACTGACTATTGAAAATTATTTGTATTCGAAGACCAAACGTGATTATTAAGGATTAAAAACATCCAGTATGGCTCATTACTTCTTTTTTAAATTACAAAAACTAAAACAACATATGAAATGCTCTAGCACACAGGTCCGTATCCAAAAATGTCTTGATGGTAGTTTCCAAAGACTTGAAACGTAATGAAACCATAGTGTGTGGTATATTATTGGATTGAGAATACAAAGGGCTTCACAAATTTGGCTTCAGAAAATCAGGACCGTATTTAAAAAACTGAAGGTGATGTTGGTTAGTCGAAGACGAAACGTCGGAAAAAAGAATTGATACCGTAATCTTTGAGTCCATCAAAAGTTACAATAGGAACTTCAAAAATGCGTTTTTTAGATAATTCAAAAACCAAAAATCATATCAAGGGTTTCTATGCGACACTTTGTTCTTTAATTGCGCAACTTTCTTCCCATTTAAGCAAATTTGTATCTCTTACAATTACCGAGATCCCCATACTAGCCCTCCTTATATTGGACACACTGTATAGTTTGAGCTGTTGTTCAAGCAATTATTGAAAGTTCGGTTTTTGCAATTTTGCTGATTGGGGTAGTTGATATAACATTCTTAGTAGGTATGCAATATAAGTAATGGAATTAAATAAATTACTGAATGCTGACTGCGATTTCATATTGTTTTTTGTCGTGGTTATAATTTCTTCTTTTATTCCAAATTTTCAGATGTAAGAACGAATTCCAAATGGTTTTCCATTCCAAAATCCGAATAACTAAATTTGGAAATTTTTAGCACTCTGTATAGCAGAGCCACTATTTTACATTCAGAAAAGCAATTGATCAAAATCACAATTTCTTGGTAACGTTTTTTTTACTTATTCGTTTTTTATTACAGCAGCGGCCTGAAGTTTTTACATAAAATCATTAATACCTTCAAGAAAGTTAAAGTTATATCTTCATATTAAAATTATTAATATTTTGACCAAATACTTTTTTTGGAAATCGGCAGTGAAGAACGTCGAAATCGTCATTAAAATACGAAAAATCGACAGTCAAGTCATTCATTATTTTAGGACTTTTTGTAGGTGGCGGGATGACAGCTAAACGTCAACCAAGTCAATATTACTTATAAAAGTTGGTTAAAATGTTTCACGATTTCAAAAGCAACTTCAGTGGCGAGGGGTTAATTATGTTTTTTTAAATCGAGAAATTGTAAATTACATTTTAACTTACAAAAAACAAATTATTTAATCTTTGCTAAGGTTATCAATACAAAATATTTATACACACTTTGGCTAATCATAATATAATTTCACTGTACACATTATTTCATTTGATAAAATGTACGGAAACGAAACAAGAATATTTTGCTAAACCTCACAGTCAAGTTCAAGGCGACAGCTTCTAATAACTGCCACCTGCTTGTCTTTTCACACTTACAAGAAAAGAAATATGCCAGTTTCACTGGACGCTCTTAAAAGCTACAACGATAGAAATATGATATAATTTACATTTTTTCCTGTATAAGTAACACATGAAATGCGAAATTGCGGTTTCAACAACGCATTTTCAACTTCTTATATACATATATTGAAGCACTTTCTAAAGAGAATAAATACAGCATTTACTGTAGTAATTTGCAATGAAAATTTACCATTCTATCTGCCCAAATTCATTAGTTTTTGGGTTTATTATTGTCATTTGTAAGTCTGCCTTGTTCATCTCATATACATAAGTATCTTGCATCATTTATATCTAGTTTTGGTACCCCACACGCATATAGTTCCTCGTATCCATTTTTCTCTCGATGCTCTTTTTATAGCTGTTTCTGATGCTATGAGCCAAAAGTCATTTATAAGTATCTAAGTAATTAATTGCCATATCTTTGGTAAATCACAGTAAGTATTACAATATAATTAAATAATAAAATTATGAGTCAAGTTTCATATCTTAATGTATTATTATTTCTAAATTGTTTTATGCTTTACTTCACGAACTACTTTGGTTGCTTATCCTAAATTTATTTTAAAAAAATTCTCAAAATGTTTAGGCTAGGTCTTTATCTTTTTCGAGCAATTTGCCAATGTGTGCTGCTGTAAGATAGGCATGCTTTGTGAAATATGTTATGTTATGTGAGTTTTTCGCTAGCATCCTACATTGAGAATTCACTTTTGTTTTGCCGTTTCTCTTGTGGAATCTCAATGAAATTCCCGAAAGATATATTTTTAGAATTTCTCAAAATCAGACATTTTCTGGATTTATACCTGAGCGGGCACATGTCACCACTTTGGCAAACGGAGCCAAAGATAGCTCAACGGTAGGTCCTCGCTCCTTTTGTACTGTTTGCTTAGATTCTATTGCGCCCCACTCTTTTCAGCTCCTTTTTATTACGGACCAAAGCAATTTATCCTTGAGTTATCACAACCTGCTCGCCCTGGATTTGTGTATTTGAAGATTCCATTTCTGCAAAAGGTTTGAGTTCAGTTCACTTTTGAGGCCTCATCGTCGAAACTATACCTTAAGCATGGTGGAAGATTGCAACGTAAAACAGCCGAACCTGGCGTAAACACCCAGCCTCCTTGATGCTTATCAACAGGGTTTCCGATACGCCTGCTTGCTACCTGGTAGATCAGCTACAGAAGGTATGTTTTATTCCAGTCCATTTTTCGTTGAGTCAAAATATTGTACTTTGACTTAACCTGCAATATGGGATACCTTATAATGTGTTAGTATTTCGCGTTAGTTTTTACTGTATTCCTCAAATATCAGATTGCAGCATATAATATAACATCATGTAGAGCTTCCCTGTGTGGGGTTAATTATTTTGAATTAATTTGAAGCAGTCAGATCTCTGTTTACATTCAAAACAAGTCAATGTCAAATTAATCTTGGATGTGTCCCACTTACTATCCAAGTTATTATTACTTTTATTTTTGGCTTTTGTGGAGTAATTCTGCATGTGCCTTGTAATTTAAAGTTTTTGATTTTCACATAATATTAGTGACTAAATATCATGGTTGAATTAAATGTAATTATTTCCCTACTTGCAAGATATTGCGTTAATGATCTTTTTTACCCGACGTACTGAAACTGATGATAATTATTACTTAATTACTTAGCATATTCCGGGTTATATAACGCTTTACTCTGAAAAACGATTTTGGGGTCTGTAGGACCTTTCTGTTAATTATTAATTACATGAGATTGTTCTTGTATCGCGGTCATGCGCTTTTAGCTCCCCCTACTGAGATATTTATTGTAATATTTGGATCAAATCTGCGTGTCTTAGTGTGTGCACTACCGAGTGCTCTTTCTTGTTACAAATTATACTGATCCATTATTTATGCCCGTGCCGTCTTCTCTCTTTTTTAGAGATTGGTTAGTAGCGCCTTTCGATGAGTACCTTTTGATTAGCAAAATGCTGGGTTACTTGACACTTGGCGTCCATATTTTTTCAACATAAGATTGGAGTCTCTTGTTCAACCCACGACCAGCTCCGGCTGAGAAGTCGGCTGCCTTTACTTCCTTTCTATATACTGTCAGAGTGAAGTACCACCGTCTTTTGTTCGTCAACAGTTAGGTCATCTAAACTATACGAGTACATAAAATAAAATGTATCCATGTTTATATTCCTAAAAATCCTGGCTACTTCCAGACTACGTAGATACTTGAAATTTAGCAGAGTTACAGTTACAGTTACAGTTCTAATGAAGGAAAAATTATAAAAATATCACTTCTAACACCCCCTAGGCGTGAAAAATTGTAGAGGTTATTTAAATTGTATTTGGCATACTTATAAGTTTTAAGATTCGAATAAAGAAATAAATCGGAAAATCATGTTCTCCTCCTTAGGGAATAAAAGTTGAACTACAGGACATCAAAAGTTCACAATTCTTATAGTATACAGGTTTTGAAATTTTAATAAAGAAAAAAATGGAAAACTCTTAAAATAATTCCCCAGCCCCCTGAGATACAAAATTTCATTAAGTGACATAAGGAAAATAGCTCAAAGTTTGTTATAAAAAACAGAATAATGTCTCCTACAAAGAAAGGAATCCCCTGCTAGTTATTTATATAAATGTTTTTAGCAAAGAGCTTATGTTTTTGTACAAGCACTTGCAGTTTCTTCTTGAAATTATTTAGTTTTGCCAATATTAATTTCTCGTCTTGTTTTCCTGTCTTATAGACAGCTTCTATAATGGTTTTTAAGACAATTTTCTGTTTAAGAAATTCCACTGACATTTTCTTTAAGATTTTCATCGTTAGTTTGGACCCTGTAATTATGATATTATTTTTCTTGTGGTTTTTCCTTTAGTTGTAATGTTTTCTTAAGCAAGCTAATTTCTTGTCGCATCTCCTCTCTTTAGTTTGTCATTCGATCTCTTTGTTTAAAAAATCCTTTCTGAGAATTCATATTTCCTCACCGTATTTTTAGATTTATTTATGTGATGTGGTCAGGAGTCCTCGTATTTTTAACATCGATCGCCTCTAATTTCCTTTATCTGCGTGGCTGATCCGTCGATATTTTTTTGTGAAGTTTTCGTATTACTTGTATTGTTACTCCCTTCGACGCTTTTATTTTCTTTACTACTGCTGGGAGTTCTGAAACTTGCTTTCGTTTTTTGAAAAGTATATTTTTTCTTTTGTTGTTCACTTTGATTTTCTGCTGCTTCACATGTCCTTTCATATAGTCTTCAGGATATGATGTGCTAATTTTTTTCACTTAGGTAGACCATTAAATATCACTTCCGTCCTTTGCTAGACTCTACACTGTTTCCTTTCGCTTGGAAAGGTTTTCTAATTCACTCATTTATACTTATACGGGGACCGCTAGAAAAGAAAGCTACCTAACTATGAAAAAAAGACAATTGGTATGCTCGAAATTTGTTATATTTTATAACGCTACGTATACAATGTGAGTAGAGTATGATAATTAGTTTGCATTTTGGATATAATAAAATTTTAGTCCAAATAGTTTCGGTGGGGACGTGACTCCTTCGGAGATGATCTCAAAAGTGGAAGACCAAAACTAAGCCATGGTATTCGATGTTTGTCGTGCAAAGGTTTCTATCATTAATATGACATAACAGTTTGAATATGAATAAGGTGTAAATTGTTTTTTTTTTGCACAAATTGTGACGGGCGACTAGACTTCGGACACAGAAAGCAATCCCAGTAATGAGTTCATGAAAGTTCTCCACCTCTAAAAAAGCACGCACGCAATCATTTGCTAGACAATTTATAGCAATATGTCTTTGTTTTCCTGTATTACTTTCTCTGTTGTTTGTTTTGCATACTTATCATTTATGCCCTATTTTGATTTCTGCTTATGTTTTTTTTAATTCATCATTTTAGTGTTCTTCGCTTTTTTGCGCTCATCATAGCTATTCTTTACTCTATTAATTTTAATGTGTTCTCACTAAGTTTCCCTCCTGTTTGATTTCCTACCTTTTTTGCCCTTTTGTACATTACGCATCATTGCCTCTCTAATTGCGGTAGCAGCCTCTGTATATTTATTATTAAGGGTTGCTTTTTAATGTATATGTTATTAAATCTTTTTTTGAGATTTTGCTGGTAGCTATGTTTATTTTCTTTTAACATGCGTGGTTCTACGTCTGCTTGTGGTTTTCTAATTTTAAAACTACTAATCCACTATTTGTAAAATAAATAATTTACGTATCATATTACTTTTTAAAATTTATTTCCCGAGTAACTAGGTTGTGTAACAACGAAAACTACAAAGGATTTCATGGAAATAGACATCGACATGTGTACGGCTAAATGGGTAATAAACAGTAGTTATTTTTGGAAGGGTATTTTTACTTACTGCTGGAGTGATTACGATGGATCGCTACCAAAGTAAAACGGAGTACATCAATTTTGGAAAACGGCCATTTAAAAAACTGAAAAAAATTAACGATTCGTGCGATTTATAAATTACCCAAATAATGTTGCGAATTTATTGACATCGCAGCTTTAACCTAGCAGTAACTTCAGGAGCTAATGCGTCCTTGCGTGGGCGAATAGTGGACTTTTCTAATTTCTGCCGGGATTGATGGTGAAAGCTGTCTTGCGATGTCGAAACCCTTTGTTGCTATTTCCAGGCGGCATTATTTCCGGGCGTCACTGGTATCGCTCAAGTTTATTTGTGTTTGGTTAATTTATGAATAGCCATCTCCGCACACAAAGATCGGAGTCTAGCCTGTCTATTTTATGGGGCAAATTAAAAATAAGCTATCTGCATCATAGTCTGTTGCTCTAGGCTTAGGTGGATGGCCATGGCTAGTGTCCCGCTGTGGCTCCAGCAGGATCCACGCTCGGGTTCGCGGCTTGCTGGCTGTCGACACGTGCGAGTTGACAAAATCCTTCACACCTGCTGCTGCGCGACTCAGCTGGCCGGAGGCAATTTGTTTATTGTTCGCTAACCTCATTAACCTACTTGCAACGTAAATACAAACTTCCGATGCAGCTACTCCAAAGCCGATTATGGGGTATCGATTCCTTAGACGACTTACAAGTGTAAGACGACAAACGGATGCTTTGCTACCCCCAACATGCGAATGCGGACTTTTTGTAAAACATCAAGTTTCGTGTAAGTTGTGATGAACAGCCAAGGCGGTTACTGTCGGGGGGTGTGCATTGCTTCTGACTAGGGTGGTCTCCTCCATGGGAAAAGTAAGTGGTGGCGTGTATCGAGATCGCGTTTACCGAGCCAAGCCGGCGTTGAGACGAGCCACTCGCAGAGGGCAAGATATCCGGGTGGCGCCCCGGTCCAGAGTTGTGCCCACGGATGGTGCCATAGGGATGGAGCTGCTGCGAGGGGTGTACACACTGACGCAGGTACTGTGAAAAAGTGGTTTACTTTTATCCTCATATACAGTGAGTTATTTTACGCCGAACGTATCAAACCCACACACATTGCAAAAAAAATGAGTATTTTTCAAATCGAACATAGGTAACCATAGAGGCTCTTGAGTCTCTAGCTAATCACTATTGTCACTTAGCAACCCAAATGTTAGTTTTTTACTCTGTTCGGTTTGTAACAACTTTCACTGACGAGTAAATGTTTGTAGAAAATGTATCATTATAAAAAGTTTATTATTTTGATTACGCATTATCAAATATAATGCAACTAGTGGATTCTTGATTATCAAATAATAATTTTTGTTTACACCAGACATATTGTTTGGCAATCACGCAAGTCCGAAGGACGAGCTTGATTGTCTAAAACAATATATCGAGTGGAAACAGAAATGATTTGATAATCAAGAAGACACGAGTTGCATTCAGCTAGATTATATCACGAGTCAATGAGCAACGTTTGAATAGTTTATTTAATATTAAAAGTATAGTTAGTGTGGTTGCTATGACGATTGTAGTTTCAGCAAATAACGCGATGTAATTAGTCAAGAAGGTATATGATTATCACCGTTGCTATGTACATTATCAAAAGTTACTACATGTGTAGGTAACTATGCATTTTTACCGTTTTTCATTGGATAGTGTTATAGGGAGCGGTATAATCAACATAAGAACTGCCCTAAAAGAATAGGACACTGATTGGTCAGAGATGTCTTAAGTTATAATAAACGGATTAAACCTAATATGCCTTAGTACAGAGTCCCTCCAGTAAGAAGTTATAGTTCCTTGAAGTTAATCTTTTTATTTTTTATTTTTATGTTAATTTTCACAAATGTAAAGATATCGATTACAACTTTGGTACACATACTTACTATGGTGTACTGCCCTAGGGGAAAAATTTTCGTGAACTATACTATACTGTAAAAGGCGCTTTACCCATCTTTAAAATCTATTTTAGTTCTGGCTTTGTTATCCGTAATATATTTTTTTTAATTTTAGGCTATTATCTGAAACGGAATTAAAAAGCATAAGCATAACAGCAACCGTTTACCTTAAAAATGATATCAAAGTTTTGGGTTGTCAATAAGACGTAAAATTATCAAGTAGCCATGATCACAAAAACAATGGGTAGTGATCGTGATCTGGTAAAGAATAATGACATATCAATTAATGACGTTGATAATATAGTTT
Organism: Agriotes lineatus; assembly: GCA_940337035.1. Lineage (NCBI taxonomy): Eukaryota > Metazoa > Arthropoda > Insecta > Coleoptera > Elateridae > Agriotes > Agriotes lineatus. The sequence continues at coordinate 36,422,163 of OW679194.1, read as the reverse complement.
TTTTTCTTTTACCTTACCAAAATGCCGCTACATAAGACACATTTCAGCATTGAAATCGATATCTTTACATTTGTGGCACTTAATATAAAGAGAAAAAATGAAAAAATTGAACCCTATAAATTCTTCCTGGAGGGATTTTGTATTAAGGTATATTACATTTAATCAGATTATCATAACCTAATGAAACTATAACCAATCGGTGCCCCAATCTTTTTGAGACACCCTGTATAATTCAAGTATAGCTGAATTCTTTAACAAGGCTGCTTCTTAGGTCGACTCTAGAATCTTTCTCCCAAACTTCTCATCCGCCTGCCTTCAAAGGGTTGTGTGGCGTTATTCAAACACCGATCAGTCCCTGAATGATTATTAATGGTTAGACCATGGGAGTGCAGCACACATTCGGCCATCCTGGAGAAAGGCTTTTCTCAAAGTTTCGAGCAATTCTGTAATACAAAGCTATTACTTATTTAGTATTGTTCTTGCACTATCCTTGTTAGCATGGAGTCATCGTTGTAAGTGGCGTGTTGTCATCGTAAGCTCCGATAGCTTTGCTTAATTTCGTGGTACTTGTACTTACCCCGTTAGACCATAACGCATGACCACAGCTTGATAGGAATATAAGTCACCGCTTTGAACAATGTGTCACATATTGGCCACATGAAAAATGTAAAATATTAAATTAAATCAAAGTTGATTATTAAAACTTGGAATTTACTGAAGCTCTGTGTTTCACCAACTTGGAATGAATTGCTTGATTCTTTCATGTGACCGCCGTGCCGTTGTGATTCTAACTTAAACCTCCGTTATGACCAATTTGTGTGTGTCCCTGTTGTAATCAGCTTTCAGCAGTTCCTTTGAGTACTTTCAATCATGATTCGAACGTATATCAGACAGTAATCATCATCGTCATGTTGCTGTAATCATACTTGTTCGAAGCCGCTAGGGATATTCACATTTACTTCACTTCTAAAAGTCTCTTCTGTGTAACAAACATTAGGCAATACGTTCCTTAGATTTTCGTTGGCTTTGGTGATATATTTTGTACTTTCCTTCTTATTTTGCTACTTCTGCTGCTCTGTTGGTGGTTAGTCCACGTTATATACCGATGTCATTAAGTCTATCAGCTTCCTGAAATGTTTTGTGATCACCGTTGTAAGTTGATAAGCTCCGCTAAGTTTGTTATTAATCCAGTGAGATCTCGTTCTGTAATAACCGTTGTGGTATCATCAGCGGTTGAGCTGATTATTGATTCCATTCTGTAATTACAGGTGAGCTCTTTGGATCATATTTTGTAATCGCCGTTGAGCTCGATATTGATCCAGCTGGGCCACTTGTTGTAAATTACCCTTGTAATTAAATACGCGTACCTGTTGGCCAATCACATTCTATGGTTTAATGCTTTCCTCAGTGACGATTAATTGTTGCCTTTTAAACCCCTTACGTAAATCTTGATCTGTGTAGCGATCAGTATATAGTACATTAACTATTATAAACAAACCCTTGTACTTTGGAAATAGCTTAGGCTATCTCCTGGATCATGTGTGTGTATATTGAGATGGACACTTATTTGTTTATTAATTCGCTTTCGGGGTTGTTTATAAAATTAATTTAGACTGATTAAAGTATGCTGTCTTGTATATTTATTTACTTGATCTAAAACAAATGGTAGTGTGCCCTTTAAGTATTTTATTGGGGTGAATTCCTAATAGATTGCTATTTTTACTTGTTCTGGTGCGCCACTGTACACCTGAATTTGTTCCAATAAACAGTAGTTATTGCATGCAATATGTCAAAACCTACAAAATGGTTCGTATCGTGCAGTCAGCGTTGTTGACTTTAAAATAATAAAAAATTGTGAACATTCGCAGAGGTATTTATTAAAATCGTAGCGCTTTGGCGGTTATTATTATCATTTGTTTCAGGCATTAATTTGTTACATGGCGTCAGAAGGGACGCCGACTAAATCTCGGAATTGTTTTTACCTTCTCCTAACCTCAAATTTGGGTAAATGCTTATAATTTGAATTGCGCCTTCGCTAGATGTTAGGATATGCTTGAATCTTGATAAGCAAGGTCTGGTGTCGTATGAACACAAATTTCCCGATCCTAACACTGATACTTTTAGGTTAAAACAGTACATTAAAATTTGGTGTGTTCTTCACAATGTTCGGCAAAGGCGCCTCGCTGATATCTTCCTCTGGAACGGTTTCCCCGGTATTTTTGCTGCTGATGCGTCGCAGTAGAAATCCCTGGCTTTGGACCCTATTTTTGGACGGAATTAGATAACGAAATCGTGATGTGATCGGCTTGCAATGATCGTCGGAGGTGCTCTCGGTGAAAATTTAATTTTATGTTGCGGAAAATCCCACAAACGTTTCCACATAAACTTCAACACTTGGTCAACACAATGATATACTTTTTAGCTCGAAATATTTTAATTTATTATATAAGTTGAAGTGGAGCACAAAACTACATGTCAAGCTTAATTTAATTATTCATTTGTTCTCCATTATTTCCGTTATTTAAAACAAAATATAATATTACTATGGTTACCAGCACCGGAAATTGGTTTTGATCAAATTAAATACATTATGGAATTTGATTACAAATTATATTTACAAATTTCTTATAACTAAAATATTGTCCATTTATTAATTTTAAAAGGTCTCTTTGCGCCACAAACGCGTTTTATTATTTACTCTGCTTTATTTCACTCGCGTTAATTGCACTGATTATTTTATGGAGTTCATTTTTTAATAATTGCTTTTCTATCTCCTTCTGTCTGCTTTTCACTTGCTTTTTCATCTCCTTCTGTCTGCTTTTCACTTGCTTTTTATGTCTTGCTGCCTGACTTTCTAATTTGCTCTTTGCAACGTATTATTATTTTCTTCTGGTTTCCTATACCTTTTTAGATTGCTTACAATTTCCCTGCTTAGCTATATTGAAATCTACGCTTCATTGACATGCACTTTGCAAACCTTTTTGTGACTATTCATTTCTTTCGGCTCGGCCATTCATTCTGCACAAACCTAATATTTAATTAATTTGAACTTCAACCCTGTGAAAAACAAGCTTTGCCCTTTGCATTCTTTACTCAATTCAATTATTAATACTAGCATCTTTTTCCAATGCATTTACTGATTGAAATTTAAGCTTAGTATTGCAGTTACATAAAACACCCCAACTCTGTGCTTATTGACTTGTTTCTTAAGTGTACTGCAAGCAGAATCGGGTCGTGGGCCTAAGACCATCACAATATATATAGTAGGTAGGTATAGTATAGTAGGTTGGTAGTTTTTCCTTCCAGTGAAAAAAGCTAAGTTTCTTGTTCTTTTTAATTGTTAATCGTTGATAACGAGGGCAGATTGTCCCTCGAAAAGTTCTTTATTTAATATTTTTAATTTTTAAATTGCAGAGTGGCGAAATACCCAAATAAGAATATGAATAAGAATTGTGGATCATAATTACCAATTACCGCCCAGTGAAGTAATTGAATTTCCAATTATTCAATTACATATTGGAATGAAATAGTAATTCAATGATCAATTACTTGGTAATTGTAGTTGCACAACATAAATTACTTTTTCAACTACTTTCACTAGAAATTTTTGTCGTATTTTTGTATTTAGGTAGCCATGCGCCAGTATATCGTTTTAAACATGTAAATTTAAATTAATTCATAATTATTATGAGCCAATACTGTACCAGCGTACATACATCAAACAAGTAGAGACACTCACTGTCGGTTCCTTTGATGGCAAAATGCCGATTGTAATGACCTTAAACGGCTCCTGGGGGTACTTTCCGATAATACTAACAGATGGCGCGACTCTTTTATCACATATGATTGGTAGCAGAGCCAGTAACTGGCTCTGATTGGTAGAACTTTGTGCTCCCATCTGATAGTCAAGCTTAGAAATACCCCGGAGTTACTATCCCTGGCACTCTGGACAGGTTTCAACATTTGGCATGAGTGTCTCTACTTGTTTAATGTATGTACGCTGACTGTACGATAGAGTTATTTGTTGTCAATTTTTGTGGAAAATAATATATTTTTACCCTACTTTACTCTGTAATCTGTACTTGCCACATACAGGGTCCGGCAACGAAGCGGAGGTGGAAGATATTTCTAAAACTGTGAGAGTTACATTAATATTGTGTATATAAAAGTTGTAGATACGAAGGTAGTGCACATTACTAAATAGTTTGGATTATACAGGGTGTCTCAAAAAAGTGTGGCGAATCAAACTTACTTTTTTTTAAATAGAATTCCCAACATTTTGGTAGCTTAAAAGTTTTGCATGGAAATACTCATCATTTTTATATAAAGTTTTATGGGTCTAACGTCAACTGTTTTGGAGATATTAACGATTCTATGAAAAAAAAAATCGGAACTTCAGGCGGCCACTGTAAGCAACAGAAATCAATTGCATGGAGGAAAACGTTACCAAAAAATTATGATATTCATGAACTACCTTTGAAGTGTAAAATGGCGAATCTGGGTGCTTAATATTTGCAAATTTAATGATTTCGTTTTTTTTTCAAAATGAACGCCCTGTATATTTTTAAATATTTCAAAAGCCCTTTTAATGAGCTTTTTTTTGATATGTACTTCATACCTCTAAGTTCAACTGTTTTTTAAATATGCGTGTTTGAAAATAAAAAACCATTTACAAGATATCTTATTTCAAGGGATAAAAAACAAACGCCGCTAAATAATTATTTAAACACTTCAGTTTTCCAAATAAAAGATAAAACCAAGTTTAGAAAACAAAAATCCAACCACTACTCAAAACTAGAGATAACAAATACGAAAAAACGAAAGAAAACAGGAGAATTACTAAATCTGACAAGCGATTGAATTTAGGGATAGGAAATTAAATGTCAGAAGAAAGCGCTTTAAAAGTTCTTTTCAAAAATACTGGGATATACAAGGTGTTCCATTTAAATAAATCAAAATAACTATATATGTATATACTGATTATGAGTTTACTGTACAGAATTAATACTCAGAGCAGGAAAGGAAAACTATTTGAACATGTAATGTAATTACGTATTGGATTTTAATGTATTGGCTTTTGTTTTTTTAATCCAATTTTATTTAACAGTGGAATTAATTTATTCCTGCATTTATCGTTTTCTTTCGTTTTTATTATTCCTTGTATCGACACTGACTGAATTTATATTTTCTAAACCTGGTTTGTGTTTTAGTTTCGGAGAACTCATGTGTTTAAATCATTATTTGAACGGCGTTTGTTTTTTATCCCTTGAAATAAAGCATCTTAAAGCATCTAAATTGCTTTTTATGTTCAAACACGCATATCTGAAAAACAATTGAACTTAGAGGTATAAAGTAAGATATCAAACGAAAGCTCATTAGAAGAGCTTTTGAAACATTTAAAATATACAGGCGTTCCATTTCAAAAAAATTCAAAATCATTAGATTTGCAAATGTTGAGCACCCTGTATAGCATTAATATCCAGATCCACCATTTTACACTTGAAAGGTAGTTCACGAAATCATAATTTTTTCTAACGTTTTCCTTCATTCAATTGTTTTCTGTTCCTACAGCAGCCGCCTGAAGTTCAGCATTTTTTGGAATAAGTTAATATACACTCACCGGCAAGAAAAACGGAGCACTTACATTTTTTGATTAGATTTAAAATTGTATCCCTTTGTGATGTTTTATTATTACATTTATTATTATACATTTATTATACATTTAACATTATAACATGTATAATAAATGGATAATAATAAATGTAATAATAAAACATCACAAAGGGATACAATTTTAAATCTAATAAAAAAATTCAAGTGCTCCGTTTTTCGTGCCGGTGAGTGTATAATATTCCAAATTAACATCTCCAAAACAGTTGATGTTAGACCAATACAACTTGATATCAAAATGATGAATATTTAAATGCAAAACTTGAAAGCCACCAAAATGTAGGGCATTCTATTTAAAAAAAAAGTTTGATTCGCCACACTTTTTTGAGACACCCTGTATAATTAAAACTATTTTAGTAATGTGCACCACCTCAGTAATTACAACTTTCATATACACAATATTAATGTAACTCTCACAGTTTTAGAAATATTTTCCACATTTCCTCCAAAATAATTATAAGCAAGCTACAGAGCTACATTCTGCATAGCCTACACTCCACAAGACACAATACATGCGTATATCATCTACAAATATACGCTCCTGCTCGTGCACAAAACTAACCGTTATCCGACTAGTCACAGGAAATCATAAATCATATTTATATTGCTTCAGGAATACCGTATTCCCATTTCCTTGACATGTAATTTAATAAGGCCTTATCTTGTTTCTTGTGTTCTGGAAATTTAATAGTCAATCGAGGCCAGTAATTTAATAATTGAATTACCAGAAATTAATTTCATTACCACGAGCAATTTCAATTCCCAAAAGTAATTCACATACTTGTAAAGTAATTTAAATACTTTAGAGTAATTTAATTACTCAAAAGTAATTGAGCGATTGAATATAATAATTAATTACTTTCAAAAGTAATTGTCAAGCACTTTTTAACAAAGTCAGCAATTATCAATTACAATTACTTACCTTATTCTGAAAAGTAATCCAATTCCAAGAAAAATCAACAAAAAGGAATCCAGTTAGTGACTTAATTGCATAGTAATTAATTACTGCCCAACTCCGGACTTAGCTAATATTATTCTCATTTACATAAATTATAAGTCCGATAATTGAACAACCAATACATAATCTCCTTCAATAATGCCTGCTTACATTATTACTGCAATGGGACTGATTGCATTTGGCTCACTAACATTCAGGTTTTGTATTTTTATACGTGTGTTATTTGACTCTTAACCACTTCAGACACAGACCTGAATTTGTACGTGCATTCCAAATACCAGATCTGAGTAAAATTTAAAGTACTGTAAAGACTTTTCGTAACTATTTATTGTTGCTGATTAATGAAACGACTTTTTTGCTATTTGGAGTTACTGACATCCCCCCATTTGCAAAACGTTTTCTAGTCAACAATTTGTAGTTTACTTTTTCGTGTAATTACTGAATAGCGTTGTCCTTTAGAAGACACTTTTTGCAATAATACGTTCCATCGAAATACTTTAAAATGCTTTATTTTGCGACTTTTATTGTTTATCAAAAAGTTTTAGCACATATTTGATCTCACAGTTTAGGCATAGACATGGATAGACATAATAGACGTAGATATAGCATGCTGAAGTTCAAGTGGAGTGGAGTAAACTATCTTTTAAGATTATACTTCGAACGTACCAACCAAGCTAATGTCCCAATTTTAAATTTCGACAAAAAAGTACGTATGTATGCGATACCCACCACCTGGGTGGCACAGTGGGCGGAACTTTTTCGGCAGCGCGCTGAATAGGTACTGAGTTGAGTGACCATTAGCATAGGAATACAATTAACGTCGTTTTCTTTTGAAAACTGGTCTATAGGCCAGAGTAAAGAGCTACACACGAAATATAAGTAAAGGTTGAAGGTAATTCCAATTCCCCAACTGGGGACTGGCTGTTATAGGGACCTTGCATCTCTCTTCAGCCAAGAACGGAAATTGTAGGATGGGCGAGAGAAAGGAAGAGTGGAGAATGGAAGAAAGTTCAGGAAAGGTGGAGAAATACTGCCACGGCATTCGCCTCAAATGAGGTACCCTGTTGACTCAGGAAACCACCTAAAACCCTGAATCAGAGCAGACGGCCCCCTGGAGTCGAATCCACGACCTTCCGAATGCTAAGTAAGCTTGCTAACCACTAACCTACAGAGCTCGGTACGAAACATATACTGCACACGTGACTTTGAGCTAGCACAGCGGGTCCACCATGAAGCACAAGTGCATATAAACTGACTTCATCCTCCAATCAAAATCCAATTCCAAGAAATGATCCAGGGCAAACACATCGTTTCTAACTAATAATAATGGTAATAATGTAGATCTATTGTGGTTTTTTGGCTAGAGTATGCTATGATGCCTCTTCATCATCATTGTTCTTGCACTTTAGTAATATTGAACTCATGGTGCAGGCAAAAGTAACTAAAATGACTGTTCAACATCTTGAATAGTTTAGGTAGGTTTCCAAAGTCAGACTGAATTTGTACAGAGAAATTTTGTAAGCTGTTCTACAAGTCTAGCATATGTGGGCTAAACTTTTTAATTAGCAGAAAAATCCCAGAATATTCGTACTTCTTTACTAAACGTCGTTTTAGCAAACTCTGTGCACTACCATCGTACATGGAACACTCAATTTATGTCCAGTGACGGTAGCTACATATACATATGTGAAAGTTTCACCAATCTGGATTATATTAGAACTGCATGAATATTACGAGAAAATGTTACCACCTGAATTGTCATGCTACATTTAATAAACATAAATACAATAATTGTCTCAATTCACAACTTACAATCACAGTTATGTTCGAAACATGTTTTTTCAGTGCTTTACGATGTTTTCATTGTAGCAGGTATTACAAGAGACAGTCACACTATTATGTGGCTGTTCGCAGCTATTCCTGTAAAGTGGAATGATCAGTTGTCGTAGTCAGTTACGTTGTTCCACCTTCAGTCACACGATTTTAAATGTAGGAGCATCCAAATTCAATTTCTTCTACTAGTGCCGCTCAACCTAGTCTAATTCTTCTCGAGTAATGGTATTTTGCGTTTAAGTGTCCTATTTTAAAAGTGAATTTGTCAATCAGTGTGGTGGTGTCTTTAACGAGTTCAATGAAAATGGATGCCCGCACAAACAACTAGAGGGCTGATATGATTTTACTGTATGGTAAGTTGGTTATTATAATAGTGCCCAAGCTCGTAGGGCATATGATGGTAAATTTCACTGCCAACGCGTTTCCAATCCATTGACATTTACTAGGGTAACACACTGGATCGTGTGCACCTCGAAACTATTTGGCAAAACGCTATGAATATAGCAATGTCCAGCAGATCGAGCAGCACGTCGTGCAAGAAATAGAAAATAGTCTGGGTACCAGCACAAGACGACTTGCTGCTCAGTTGGGTATTTCCAGATCTACTGTGTGGCAGATGTTAAGAGCTGAATCCTTGCATCCATATCACGTCTAAAGGGCACAGGCGCTACAAGTATCAGATAATCAATGAACACACGCATTTTATGTGTAGATACTCAGTCAAATAGATGAGCAACATAATTTCCTGCAGTTCGTCTTGTTTAACTTGCATAATACTCATATTTGAGCCGTTTACCAGCACGTTTAACAGCTGCAGATATTTATGTTTTTTGACCGACACTTTGCTTGGTTTATTAGGAGACGTCCCGCTAAACATTTGACGAAACATGTGGTTACTTTATGATGGAGCGTAATACCCGGATTATTCGAAATCGGTTACAGGATGACTACCATAATCAATGGATTGGTAGGAATGGTCCGGTACCGTGGCCGGCACGATTCTGAGTTTTAAGTCCATGTAATTTTTACGGGTCACGTGAAACTTGTTTACGCGACTCCCGTAAGCTCAATTCAGATTTGCAGAAAAGAATCGAAAATACGACACACAGAATTCGACAGCAACGATTCTTATTTGCATATGTTATATCTTCAATGTAGAGGCGATCCCAGGATTGTGTGAATAATTGTATCAGCAATTTAATGAGGGGGATGGACACTCATAGCCATCGTTATAAGACTGGCCGTCTTCTCATGCAGCTTTTCTCTTTTCAACTGTCTTCAATTAATGCTATGTATGGAATCTCTTCTGAGTTAATATTTGTGCTTTCCTGTCTTTACAGCTTGTTTTGCATATTATAGTAGTAAGTTAGATATGTGAAGGTAAAGCTATAATATAATGCTATAAAGGGTCATCTGGTATATAACTGTGAAAAGAGATTTTCTAGTAGGTATTTCTTATTAGTTATTACTTATATGTAATTGACATAAACATTAATTTTGGAATAAGTTCTACATTAGAATAACTACCATAACTGCAACGTGCAACATCGTTTCTTTAACATTCTGTAAAATTAAAAACCAATGATTAATTAATTAAGGATCTCTTCGATTACATTATTTTTCCCGGTATCCACCCGTTCATTACCTCTCCGCCCGTTTAAATATTTCTCTCCCACATAATACGGCGAATGGGAATCAACCTGTAAGTTCTGAAATAAATACTTTTAGGAATGCTTTGGCAGCTTTTCAAATATGTGGGTACACACAATTTTTCATTGTTTGGACACTGACGAAAGAAGTGAAAGAAATATTTTGTCGGTTCTAGTCTAGTGCTCTTATTTAATAATGAAGAAGTTTAGTAAACTCGGAACAGTATTTATTATTGTGTCACAGAAAAATCTGGACTGGTTTATCATAATATTATTAAGTGGACGCAGTAGCGCATATTAGTAAAAAGATTTTATCATGCTTGAGGCGAACTTTCTAACTATAAATCTGCCGTAACAACTAAATGTACCACAGATTGTGCTACTACAAGCTATTTGGAATTTACCCTCTCTTACACGACCAATCGCTCATTACATCATATAGAATTAGGAATTGATAGAGTATTAATAGTAACTAAATCGCATACTGCTAGGACACGGGGAATCTGGTTAATATCGTTTCCGAGGTCTTCTCAAATTCAGTACTGACCTCGTGTTACATATAAATAGTTCGATAATACGTTGTTTATATTCAACAAATTCAAATAAACGATTTCGTTCACCTCTTCCAAAAATAGGAATTTTTTTTTCATATGAACACTCCGGAAGTATAGTAATTCAGATGTCGAACGCATTTTGAACTTTTATTACTATTAACAGATAACGGGTGGCCAAGATAAAAGAGGTCTCGTGTCCTGTACCATACTGAAAGTGATATTGAGCGCTCATGCGGGGTCACGTGATGTCCAGCGGCCATTTTTTGTAAACTGTGTATTGCTCATTGTTGCGTTGTCACTTGTTAATAACGGTTGTGAATACAGTTCTGCAGAATGCCATTTTCAATCGAATTCTGTATTCACACGGGACCTCTTTTATCTTGGCCACTCTGTATAAGCTAATGGCATCAGGTGAAGGATGCGTTCATTAACCTTTTAATTGGGCTGAGTAGTTGTATCTATGTATTAATTCTACCAAGTACTTCTTCGTTTTAACGTCTTAAGGTTCATGGCATTATCAGCATGCGTCAATAATGCCACATTACAAAAGCCTATAGGCATTGTATTACATCGTTCTTGGTAGGCCACGTTGTGATGAAATAAAGCTGAGCAAACCATCTCTCACTCCTGAACTTCTCGTAAAACCATAATTAAACTGACTTAAATGTTCTTCGACTTAGTTTCGTAATAGATCATCCTTGGACATACTTTTAAAGAATGTGACACTCTATACTCTTAGCATTTTTGAGGTTTTGCTGTTTTAAGTATTGTGAAAAGCTATGATAACCAGCTTAATTGCTATTTAACGTGAATTAAATAATTAAAACATTTCAGTCTTAAAAATAAAGCGAATTGTATGTATAATATTGATAAAGTATTTAAATTAGGTAATGTGTTTTATCATGTTTGTATATGAAATATATGAGTTGGTTACCTTGAAGATTACAAAAATAACAATAATTGTTTTACCAAAAAAAGAATCAAAATGCCTGTACTTCCCAAATGGATGAAAAATAAATACAGTTCTCCCAGAAAAAAGTGTTACACTGTAGTTTTATTGAGTAAATACATACGTGGCAGAAGAGCCAGAAATTAAGAAAACAAAACGGTAAATAAATTCAGAAGATATAATCTTCGTGATAAACAAGAAAAGCGCCCGACGCCCAGTGGTCACCCAAAGGCAATCCCTAAGCACGGGAGCATGTATGAGGCAACTTGAAAGGTAAGATCATAAGGACACCAGGCAGAAGAAGCTGGAATCCCATTTCGACGCCTGAAGCTGCGCGTTTGCCGATATAAAGGTGGTCCATAGACTACGAGGTTATCGAGCTGTGCTGAGCCTGAATGAAGTGCCGCTACAGAGAAGACAACCATCGAACTCCGTCCAGCTGTGCAGGCATCTCCAGGGACCCATGTAGCAATGTGAGGACCCGTATGAATGAGAAGGAATCTACAGACCAGTTGACCAATTTTGTTGGAAAAGCTAGTATTCATAAGAAGCTAAAGTCTATCAGTTTTTATGCCTAACTCAGTGTTAATGTTAATGTTGTTGTTTTCTTGTATATTAAATAAATGTGGTGACGTAATTCTTTTTCTTCATAAAATTCCACTAGTCCAGATACTCGGCTATTTCATTCTCCTAATAGTTTCCTACTATGTCTCAGTCTCTATTTATTTATTTATTTAATTCGCACTCAGCCAACAGCCGTTAGGCCAATTATAGGCGTCGCTGTGCAGTTATGAGGACTTCCAACCCCACTAACGACTGTCATGATGTTGTATGACCGCCGGGACCAACTTTTTTCCGTGATAGCCGTACCACGAGGCGCCGAGAGATGCAGCCGTGGAACTCCCATCCAAGTTCTGACCAGAGACAGCGTTGCTTAACTCTGCTGATCGAACGTGGACGCTTGTTCAAGCTACACCACTCGGGACCCAACTTTATCGTTAAAGTACGCCATAACAGCCACAACTATATTAATTTAAGTTTTTTTTTATTAGTCTATATATGTCTTCAATTTCATTATAAAACTCCTAATGTCATTGTCTGGTTCATCAGTAGGGGGGCATATAATTAAATACACTTAATATTCACAAGTCTGTCACTAATATCTTCGGTACTCAATCACATTTTGATATAAAATTACTGCATATTTTGTTGTTTCGTTTTTTATCAATATCCATACCCCATACTCATTCTCTTTGTCATTCCTGAGTAATTTCCATTCTCCTGAATAACACAGTTTGCACTCATTTGTAGTTGTGCTTAACACCTTCCCTCTAACTTCACTTAGTTCTAATATATCTAAGTGTAATCCGCCCATTTATGTCGCTACATCAGCTAGCTATTCACTTTTATATAAACTTCTAATGTTCGAAGTTTAGTAGGTTTTTTTTGGGATTTAATTTTACTTTAAATCAAGGGATTTTTTGCATCTTCTGGCTACCAAAAGTTTGCCGGAAGCTGAGTGTCATATTTGAATTGTACGCCACTACGATTAATCTACGGAGAGTAATGTGGTGGTTAATTTTGGCTCTTATGCGCATCATTTAAAACTTATTCAAAGTATTTTCTGTGTGAACTTGCAGCAAATAAACATATACTACTGCCAGCGCAAGAACAAAAGATCAACTCCGAGAATATAGCTTTGAAGAAGAATGGAATAAATTTAAAATTATTCAGTATTAGAAGAGAGGTGGACGAAATTTATAATAAATGCTGTTAGATAAAGGAATCGAAAACTGTAATTAAAAATACGAAACAAGAATGGACAAAGTGCATAAAATCTAAATAAAGACGGCAATACATAAAAAGAAGGATCCAAGTAAAAGGTTTGAACGAAAAACTTGGGAAGAATTTGAAACTAATTAAACCAAGGATAGAAGACGAGCAATAAGTAATGGTATAGAATAAAAGCAATGAGGACAAAACAAGAAAATATCTTGAGGGATTAAAGATATAATCAGCTAAAAGTAACAACGATCGAAATTTTAAAGGAAAGGACGGATCACTAAATAAAAACGTAGACAGGAACAAAATAAAGAACAAGAAAACAACACAACGGAAATAAAAACGGAGGAGGTGGAAGAGATATTATCAAAAATTAAGACCGGAAAAGCAAGTGGAAGAGATAATATCGACTTGAATTGATAAAATGGACGAGAGAGGAAGAAAATACATGCTCATGGAAAATTTATACTGTTGCAATAAATTGCAATTGGAAGAGTGATCTGGTTGTAGCAATAAAAAAGGATAAATTTTAACAATCGTTAAAAAAATTTTAAGGAAATTTGTTGATAGAGCCAACAGACAAACAAGGGATAACTATAATTTATCAAAGAACGTTATAGATAGGATGCAAATAAATGGAAAGAAATCGGCTGAATTTATGATGAAAAAAGAATCAAACAAGGAGACTGACACAAAATGCAACAGTGCCGATAGAAATGAATAACTTATGTATGTAAGTGGCATGCTCATAATAGCAGAAAATGCAACAACTAATCACTATAATATGAGACGAAGGAATAAGAACACTAAAGCATTATCCATAGTTCGGCACACTATTTGCATAGAGCGGTTTGTGTCATGTACTCTTTGGAATTCCTACCCCTTGAAACACATTTAGACTTCGTAATCTGTGGAAACAGTGTTTTCAGTGTAGTATGGACATTATCGTGTTATGTATATACTACATGGTCGCACCATATGTGCGACAACTTTCGAGTTAAGTGAGTTTGTAAATTACGAGGCATATGTAAACCAAGATAACCGGTTTAAAATCGAGTTGGCGATTTATCAATACCGTTAGCGAAGAGTGGGGATGGGGGACAGAGCGCCGATAATGTGCCAATTCTGCTTCAAAAGTGACAAAGGATAGAAATTTGCATTCGCCTCGTTCGATAAATTAAAAAATCTTATCGGGACCGAAATTTGACATCAAGACAGTCCAGCAGTGTGGCGTCTATTACCTACTGGTAATACGAATACAAATCAACAAATACATACAAAGAAAAAGTGGCTAGTTTCGTCCAAAAGCTTTTCAATTCTTTAGATTAGACATAAACTGGCGTAGAAATCATCCTAATAGGTTTAGTCGTTTTCGACATTTATTAATTAAGCGGTTGCAGGCCTCACAAAAGTTACTGTAGACGCAGCCAGTAAAGATAAATTCCATGCAGCTCGTTTCGGTACACAATCGCACTTATTCGCTTTCGACGGTGTTCGTGATTCGCTGTGTAAAGGTCTTATACGTTGAGGTACAAAATGTTAACCAATATCTTTCACTTTCTTTTGTGACGCGTCCACGAACACATCGCATACTGTTCCACGAAGTTAACTACATTAAAAATACCAACATTTTTAGTAAAAATAAAAACCGTTAGTACTTAAAAGCTGGTGCGGTCGAATTAATACAATAGTAAATATTATAAACTTTAACAATCACTGCAAGCATTTGTGAACGTAGCCCGTTTCCACTTCCCAGCTTTGTACAGGTACAAGGAATGCAACAAAACTAAGTACTGCAGAATAAACATCTTTATTCACAACCATATATGTAATGAGATCATTACTGACTTTTAAAAAGTTGGAAAATGAGCTATTCCCAACTTGTAACTTTCCAACCGGTCGGAAAAGTGACTGCCGTCCCAGCGGTTGGAAAGTAATCCATTGCTGACCGCTGTGTAGGTAGGGACACTGGGAATCTCGTTCATCCATTCATGCGCGTCACAACCTGTCGTATCATAATATAATAATTTTTCCAATTATTGTTTGGAATAAAGTGGTTGCAAATAATATAGTATACATACCACGGTGAAAAGTTTCATTTCTGTCTCGAGATAAAGTTGACCTCGACGCTACGTGTCTCGGTTAACTACTTAAACTCTCGACAGGAATCCACCTCGGTATGTAATATACTATTGTTTTTATATGCATTTCCTAAGTTATTTATTTTCCCTAATCTCATTAACGAAATTACTACAAGAAAATTCCAACGCCATAACGCTACAAAAGAAAATATGAAATGTTGAACCGGAGTGTACTCTGCAGCCTACTTTTTCTCCATACTGGCGGCGTCTACAGTATATAGTTTTATGAAAATTCTTATAATTTTGGGTTTGAGCTGTTGTGACAAAAATTGTAAATTTGTAACAATGGTCGAGGTCGAAAGTAATACTTCGGCAGATTGTGCAGTAGAAAGAAAAGTAAACTAATAATTATTAATAAGAGAGAAGGTAGAGGCGCTGAAAATATTAAAGTAATCTGCAGAAATCAAGAGTTGAAATCACTAATGGAATACGAATATCTTGTAACAAAAAATATGGTTTTAAGTAAAAGTGTACCACAAACACGGAAAATAAACGTACAAAGTTAAGAAAGGTAACACAAATGTATAATTAATTCAGTACAAATGAAGTAGTTAAGCAAACGATCAAGGTAAACGAAATGGCAGCACATAGTACAAGACTGAATAATGGAGATAATAGAAGAAGAACCATTGAAGTGGTGTTGAATAATCGAAAATTTGTCAAAGGAGTAATGGAGACAGGTACGGACCAGAATAAGAGGCGCCGGGGATTAAGTAAGCTACGAATAGATATGATGGCACAAATAGAAAGGAAATAAGAAAAAGAATTAGGCAAATTGGGCCAATGGCAGAAAACCGAGAAAAGTTGACGAAGTGAGCTGATACTGTAACAAGTGCAAAATAATCAGTAGAAGAAGAAAATATGTTTATACCTAGAATACAAAAATGTACAACTGCAAAAATAATTTTTCAAAAATTAGTTGTAAATTTATTGTTTCATTTTTACTTCCTTTTACAATAAAGGAAGTATTGGATTCACCCCAAAAATTCGAAATTGAGTTTTCAACAGATCTTCACGTTTCAGAGTCCCCTGAACCCAAAAAACATATTTCTTTTCATTGGTCTGTCTGTGTGTGTGCCTGTGAACAGAATATCTCAAAAACGAAAAGAGGTATGGGGTTGAAACTTCATATATAAGTTTTGTGTACTATGTAGATGAGACAGCAAGCTTTTGAAGAAAATCGCATAACCGGAAGTAGGTGTTTACTCTTGTGATTTTTCAGTTTTTTCGATTTTTTTAAAAACGGCTCTTAACGATGTTTTTCAAACTTCTCATTTTTATTACATTTTCAATGCGTATTGATGTGAGATAGGTGATTTTCCAGTTGAATACTTCTAAAATGGGTTTCTTTTGTTTTTTTTTTTCTATTTCTTTATTAACTAATATTTTAAATAGAACACCCGGTATATTATTACATTTTTGAATTCAGCTTAAAATTCTAGAGAAAATGTCTCTCTTCACCTAACGCTCTATTTTGCACCGTTTTTGTAGAATTTGCAATTTTTTAAAATTTTTGGCAAATGCTGATAAATTTAAAATCAAATTTTTGCCCAATTATAAGATCACTGTAAAAGAAAGTTGTGTGCGTGTATCACACCAGATTTTTTAGGTACTGATCTCAACATGCAATTTCATTTGGTTGATAAATTTTGGTGTGACGATTGTTACAAGTGTTTTGATATCCAACGATTTTTTCTTTATTGGTATTAAGGATAATTTCAAATTGTTTGTAGGATTCGTGAGAAACAAGAAAATCAGATTGCTCTCTCATTTTTTAAGTAGAAAAATAAACTGTTGATATGTTAAAAAGCACATTTTTTAGCGTACTATTTTTATTGCGGCTTTTTTGTACTACATAATCTAATTCAAAGATGTATAATTGAAAAAATAATTATTGACACAACCAAGAAGTTTTCTGTCTTAAACAAAGTGCCATCTAACAAAATAAAGCAGAAGATTAAATTGAAGAATACAAAACTTTTATCTCAACCACTGACGACTTTAGATGGATGCTGGCAGTAAATGTTATTTATTGTGATATAGCAAAAGATTAAATAAATTCTAAAACTGGAAAATTCCATTTATATAATATACAGGGTGAGTTTTTTTTCATTATCACTATAGGGATCTGGGAAACCGTGAAAGATAGAAGGTTGGTTAAATGGAGAAAGAATTGCAGTGTTATGAGCTTATTCGAGATGTGCTTTTGTTTCTTTGAAAAAATCCAAGGCCTACTAGATACAAGCAAAATATTAAAATTACTTAATTTCTTAAAGTCGGTCTAGCGCCGTTATTATTGACAATAGAAAAAAATAATAAGAATAAAAGTTTTAGCTATTTTAAGGGTGTTTATCTTACACTTATTAGTTTTCTTCTAGCTTTCATAGTTTTTGAGTTATAACATTAAGTTACATTTTTTTAAATAGCAACCATAGTTGGCTTAGACATTTCTAAAAAGAGCATATCTGGTTTGCTAAATGGAGAAAGAATTGCAGTTTTATGAGCTTATTCAAAGTGTGCTTTTGTTTCTTTTAAAAAATCCAAGACCTACTAGATATAAGCAAAATATTAAAATTACTTAATCTTTTAAAGCCTGTCTAGCACCGTTATTATTGAAAATAGAAAAAATAATAAGAATAAAAGTTTTAGCTATTTTTAGGGTGTTTATCTTACAATTATTAATTTTCTTCTAGCTTTCATAGTTTTTGTTTTCGTCATTTTCTTAATACGAAAATTATTGAAAAATAATTATTTGTCAAAATAGGTATAACAAACCTTATGTCATTTTAAGCGAAAAAGTGAGCTCTTTTTAGAAATGTCTAAGCCAACTATGATTGGTATTTAAAAAAATGTAACTTAATGTTATAACTCAAAAACTATGAAAGCTAGAAGAAAACTAATAAGTGTAAGATAAACACCATAAAAATAGCGAAAACTTTTATTCTTATTATTTTTTTTCTATTTTCAATAATAACGGCTCTAGACCGACTTTAAGAAATTAAGTAATTTTAATATTTTGCTTGTATCTAGTAGGCCTTGGATTTTTTCAAAGAAACAAAAGCACATCTCGAATAAGCTCATAAAACTGCAATTCTTTCTCCATTTAACCAACCTTCTATCTTTCACGGTTTCAGAGATCCCTATAGTGATAATGAAAAAAAACTCACCCTGTATAAAGCATTACCTATCTTTTCAACTGTCGTTGAAATGGATTGGAATCGGTGTTAAGTATTTTTTTGCGGCGACTTGGACCGATCATACGTAGCACAACTTTATGTCCCACTTTCTGCAGTGGAATAAAGAGAGATGCGAATATTACAGTTACTCAGTACGCTTACTGCTATGACATCGCTTTTGTATACTGACAGAATAGCCTACACGCCCGTATTCAATAAATTTTAAAATCGACAAGATTAACACCCAGCAATACAGATCGTTGCAATCATAAATCGAAGGGCATTTTACTAAATTATTGTACTAAACAATGCATACTGTTTTATAGACTTACGACTTTATGCAATTTGCATATTTCGGATATTTAATGCAGAATATGACATACTTGTATATTTCTGTAAAAACAATAATATATCGTGGTACCTAACGGGTCAAATTGTACTAAACCTTACAGCTTTTTATTCAAACACATTAAAGTTGACAAAAGTCTTTTTTTTAATACAGACGGTGCCCTTCTTCTACCGTTGTTATTACTTACGCTTATAATTTCTCATGGTAAAACCGCATAAAACACTTGCTCACGAAGTATTCGCCAAACACTGAGTATCCGTACAATTAGCCAATGATTTTCTTCAGACGATGCAGCGGCGTTATTCTGACTATTTGTAACGGGTAATTGTGCGATCCTAGATTCTTAAAGCGTTGTTCAAGTAAGCAAAAGTTACGAAGATTCGCGTTTGCTTGTGAGACATAGATGAAGTGCAAGAAAAATTAAAAACTAAATTATTGAAAAACCAAATTAAATTATCTACTTCTCTTTACACTGTTGTGTGTACAACCAAATAGGGAATGAAGGATCCTAAAAACAAACCTTTCATTCCTTAAATGTATACTGTTTTTATTGATTTTTTACATTAATCCTAATTTTGAAAAAAAATTTGAGCCATTGTTTTTTAAATGAGGTGCCCATAAAGTACTTCTCATAAGCTTAACAATACAATAACAATTTAAATTCTACGTTTACTGGTTCTAACATAATTCACTTTTTACGAAAAGCAGCGTTTTGCTCGCATTCATCTCTTTCTAACTAACGTAGACTTATAGAAGGAAATTGAAGGCGTAAAGTCACCCTGCTGCGGTGTTCAATCTTTTTCCTTCATTTGCCCGACCACTAAATTTACAAGTTCTTGTCATCTTACGTGACGTCACTAAGACTTTCGTGAGGGCAATGAGCAATCCTTCCACGTTTTTGACATCAAATGGAGGTGTAGCCGGAGTCGTTCACCACTATAACCTATTTATCAAAATTTAATAGTAAGCTACTTGGAGTTAGAAAAGTGCATTTTCGTTTTACTAATTTACATGCAGTTAACTTTATATTGAAACAGCTACTATAGTGTAATTATCTTAGGCTAGCGTGTACTAATTAAAGGTCGTTGTAATGATTATCAGTTGTTTAACACTATAATAAGTCGCTTTATAGTAATTTTAACGCAATACAGGTCATTTAAAGAATATTTAATAGTCGGAACCCAAGTAAAAGTCATACTAAAACTCCATTTTACGAGATATAAACTTCTTTAAACTCGATTATAAGTCATTTTATCATATATCAGTGGTGTTCACAAAAATAGGGGTATTAAAAATTAAATAAATCAGAGTTAGAGAGTGGTTTATTTACATAAGGTTAAAAGCTCGATTGAAAGTAGTTTTAATAAAACTGTAATCCATGGAAACAAAAAAAAAACCAAATCATTTAAAGACGAATTAACTGTTTAAACTAAATTAAACGTTGCAATTAGACAAAAGCAGCTTCGTGGGCGTCTCCTATGTCAACTTCGCGTTTCCCCATGTTTGTGAGGGGCTTCATCATAAGTGATACAAAATAGCACGGTAATTCAACGTGTAAACCACATAGGAAGCAAAACCCTTTTGCTGGAGTAAGGGAGCACAGTAACTCAACGTATCGACCACGGCGGAAGTGAAACTCTTCTGCCTATCTGAAAGCTGAAAGCGAATTTTATAGTCAACGTTTATCATCACGATTGAATGAAAACGCCGCAGTGCGGGTGTTAGAATTAAGCGCTCTCTACTTAAAAGAATATGATAATCTTTGTCTCGATTGAGGTTGTTGGAGTGCTTTTAGCTCCTAGAGGAATACTGGGACTTTTCTGGAATGGAGTTGGTGTTTGACGATATGGGTTTTTACTGAACTTCTTGTTACACCAATGTACACAGAATTGCAGGAACAAAGGCCTCTGTAGGCACCTTTTGATGACATGGTGTTCAATCTATCCTTGGATGAATAGAGAATCTGTAAGATCTTGCTCGGAAGTTTGAACACGGTGTTGATATTTTGTCTTTGGAAGAAACGGTACCAAAGTAAATATTACCTTATTATTTCGGTTTATAGTAAAAAG
Organism: Agriotes lineatus; assembly: GCA_940337035.1. Classification (NCBI taxonomy): domain Eukaryota; kingdom Metazoa; phylum Arthropoda; class Insecta; order Coleoptera; family Elateridae; genus Agriotes; species Agriotes lineatus. The sequence continues at coordinate 36,401,033 of OW679194.1, read as the reverse complement.
TTTTTGAACATTTTCCAACTCATGGAATTGTCATGTTCCGTACAATGATATGCAACCTTATTCAACACGCAGTAAATACAATAAAGGAAAACTATGACACTTGTGTAAATATTAATGACGTAGGAATAAGTATAAGATATACGAAACAGCCATTTTGAAAACCCATGTATGACTAATGAGGTGTGATACCGGTTTTACAGTTGTGGGTTTTAGTTAATTTGAGACTAATTTTGGCTGTTCTCAGACCCAAATATCAGGACTTTGGGCATTACATTCCATCAGTAAGTATTAATATTACTTTTCACTTTAAGTAGAGAGATAATTTCTCTGAACATGTCACTTGTCATACTTGTACACAACAATAGTTGTGGGGATAGAAGGGAACGTATAATGGGGTCATTATTTGTAATCACACAATCTGAGGAAGCAATTTAAATTACAGACAGTGACTGAAGTAACACAAACTCACATGTAGTCATAAATCACATAGTGTAAAGTGCACTTAATAAAACTGTTAAAATTGTTTGCTGCACATGCACCCTCTCGATATGATACGCCACTGCCAAAAGAAAACAACCATCCGCCATTTTGAAAACCCATCGCGGTCGCACGGATTTCTTACAAATGCGGTTTCCTGTCTATTTTCTGTTCTAAGGACTACACTTATGCTTCATTGATTACGAAAAGGCGTTTGATAGAGTACGTCATCATAAACTAATCCACATATCTAAATGGAAATGCATTGATGGCAAAACACTAAATCTCATTCAAACAGTATACTGGAATTAAAAAGCAACAATTACAGTAGAAGTGTCAAATAAAATAAATATCTGTAGAGGAGTTAGGCAAAGGTGTATCTTGTCTCCGATACTATTTAACTTATATCTGAGAAAATATTTTGTCGAGCACTTGCCAATACTTCAGCCGGAGTAGTAACCAACGAAAAAAGTGTAAATAATATAAGGTACGCAGATGATACCGTAATTATCACAACTAGTAAAAAAGACCTACAAGAGCTTGAGATCAATTTATTTGTCGATTCCATTATTGGTAATTTTACGGGCATAGAAGCGCCTAGTCGAATAGGCATTTGGCTTTGCAAACTTATATTTTGTCGAATGCAGTTTGTAACGATAAAAGGAGCAAGGGTGGGCCTTACCTGTTGACGAAAGTTGTACTAGGTATTTTGTCAGCTGGTAAATATCGGCCTAAGGCGGCTAACTCGCCGTGAGGTCGGGGTTCCAAACTTCCAAACTCTAAAAAGGGCGCCAGGTTCTCGACGAAGAATAAATCCTTAGGTCGAACCTCCCCAAGGTTGGGATACACACAGCTTACAAAAGCAATAAAAATGACACCACCAAAATCAAGCTGATAACAAGTTTTATTAACACAGGAGGTTCTATAGTGCTTGCAACCAAATGCCCAAATATCACATGCCAAGACCAATACAATGAAACAATAATAAATATAATACATTAAAATCAATGCTGCGTACATATACCAATATAAATTGCACACACAAGTACCCTAAATATATCACAGATTACAATTGCCGCATAACGAATAACCAAATACTCACTTCCTGAGCGCGTAGCCAGATAATCAAAGTATAAATTTTGCAAACACAATCATCAAGCTAGAATAACGCAATCTGTGAAGCAGATCTACACGCGTAACCAATAAAGCAATCAAATCTAACTCAAAGTGCAACCCTCTGTGAAGCAGAGATCCCAAAAGAGGGTGAGGACGTCGCAAGCGATAAGCGGTTGCTAGCTAAAGACACACGACGCTAGCTTTTGCCCGAATAATTACGCTTCAACTTTTTCAAGTGGCGGGATATACTAGATAGAGTGAGATCTCACGCAGTTCCGTACGCCCTAGAGGAAAGACATAATATAATAGTTGTTGAAAAATAAACAGCATGCTTGCTAACGCTTCACGCCCCGAATTAAAGAAGCAAAAACGTCGAACAACATAATGAATTCAAATCCGTAATAATCCCGTGGGCTGGAACGGAGCCACACGCACGTAGTTCGAACGAGCCACGAAGCGACTTGACAGATATCGCGCAACAAGTAAGCAAAACAATAAACGAAATGAAACGCGCCATGAAAGTGAATTATTAGTTGAGCAGGTGAGTACTCTGATTTACATTAAAAGCTTAGCGAACGCAGCTATTCAACATTACTAAACGCGTCTATAAAATGGGCAACACAGCAAAAATCACAATTTCCAATACGAACATACAAAATACAGCTAACGATACAACTTTTGACCTTGGTAACCTCGTAGGAGCACTAGCCTATGGCCAGCTTGAGTTTCTGGCGCGTGGAGCGGTTAGCAGGAGGAGGTGACTTCCGTAGGCTACGACAGCAGCTGGGGCAAATCTCTCAGGCAGGGGCCCAGTGCGAGGTCCAAACGGAGCTGGAGAAGTTCTCACCCAAACTACGAGTTCACCGGGGGAGAGACTGCGACTAGCAGAAGCTTCCGCAGCAGGTTTGTACTACGACAACTCATTGGGGTCGATCCAGATAACATGTGCTCGTCCACAGGTTACGAGGGAAAAGTCAATTCACAACGACACAACGGCAGCAAACAAGCAATAAACAATGAGCAGGTCACAAGCAGGCTGAAATACAAAATCACAGCTATACGAAGGTGCTAGTAGCAGCAGTTAACGACCACAAACCTTACGATCGTAGGCAGCCTGAAGGATTTCGACATGTGCTCAGCGAAGACGGTACCATTAAATCCGCCCAACAGGCGATACGGACGGGGTAATATAAAACACGAAAAATTACCAGCACGTCCATGGGTTTCGATGCGACAAAATCCTCTTCAAATCGAGAAAGCTACCAAAGCTTACGAAGCAAACGAGCCCAAATAGGTACAACTTCACTAGAACACAGCTAAATGTCGAACAGGAAGGAAAATTTCCAGCAAGTCTGCTCTTATCAATGTTCCAAAAACTGCATGACCTCCAGAAAAACTAATGGAATGCACCAGTGCCATCGCAGATAACAGCAATATAACTGTAAAGTGTTAGAAGAGCGAAGAGGGTTGCCTAACTACCAATCTGTAATATATGTAGAAATGAAGCGAAAATAAATTTAATTAGCAATCTAGGGGTAGTTATTCGGGGAGATGCTTACGAAAGTGCTTCATAATTATAGGAGAGTAATTAAAAATAAGATATAGCCAATTATACCTAGTTTAAAACATGCAAAAATTGACAGAAGCCAACCATAAATATTCAAGTTCAAAAATTCAGCTAGCGAAAGTTCAATACTACGGGGGACGCTCCAAAAGTATCGTAACAAGTTTTCTGCTTTAGTACAGTTTCATGCAAACTACGATCTTCCCGCCAAATGCAGTACCCTATACGGCGATAGAATTTTGGACCATTTCCGGTCTCCCAAATTTTTTGGGGAAGAAGTTTTACATTCTTGGTTTTCTATGTGCATCCGGGGCCATCGGCCGTTTTAGAATATCCTATTTTTATCCATTACGTGATTGAATCAATATAAGATTTGTCGACCTGTGGGTTCCATTGATTATGTAGTTTGTTGTTACCTTTGAGAAATTTAATGGTTCGTTGGCTCAAACGAACAAAGGAACATGGGCGCCACTAGAAATTTAGATCCATTAGTTTTGAAGGTAAGTTACGTACCCTTTCTCCCTGAGTTAGTCCAAGCGCATGTTTCGATTCAATATCGGCAATGTATAATGTAACAAGTTTATGGAACACATTAGTACTTACAGTAATGAATTTGGGATCAACATAAATCTCAAGAAAACAAAATATATGGTTAAATTATTGTAAAGTAAACACTGTCTTTCTCATAAAAATTAACATATATTTTGCATACTCTACATGTTTCGGCTTATATATTAAACCATCTTTTCATTTAGGACTGTCCACTTTTGACATTAGTCTGAAGATGGTTTAATATATAAGTCGAAACATGTAGCGTATGTAAAATATATGTTAATTTTTATGAGGAAGACAGTGTTTACTTTACAATAATTTACTGAATCACCTCATTGTGAGAATGGACCAGATCCTGAATTTTTAAATATATGGTTATAAACAAAGAACCAACTAATCCTCAACAACAACTGGTAATTAACAACACTGCGATTGAACGCGTAAAGAAGTATCGTATTTAGGTACGATAATAAATGAAGGTAACGAACACGGCATAGAAATAAATAGAAAATGGAGATTGCAAGAGCAGCTTTCATAAAAATGAGACCACTATTATCAAATAAAAACCTTAATATAGAGCTGAGAGTAAGTACATTACATTGCTATATCTTTCCACTGTTGCTGTATGGAAGTGAGACGTGACACTGAAAAAACAAAACCTAAAGAAGATCGAGTCGTTTGAGCTGTGGGTATATCAACGGATTTTAAACATACCGTGGACCGACAAGATTACTAACCATGAAGTACTGCAACGAATTAGAAAAGAAACAGAGCTCGTATTTACCATACAAAAAAGAAAACTGCAATATTTATATTGCGGCTAATTATACAGGGGAAGATAATTGGAAAAAGATCTATAGGCAGAAGACGTATCTCTTGGCTGAGAAATCTCCGGGAGTGGTTCAACATCTAAGATGCGTATAGCCTTGATTATCGCCAACCTCCGTAGAGAGAAGGCACTCGAAAAAGAAAAAGATGAAATAATGAGAAAACAATAAAGAATAGAATTTCACAAACTTTTCATGCGAAAATAAACTTACTGACGTCAAATGCTTGATCTACTCCAACCAAACGGCAATTTGTGAAAATCTATAATGGAAGTGTGTTATGGTACGAGTGCGGAACATGAGCTGTAGCAAAACTAAGTTAAATGAAAGTAAAAACCGCGGAAATAAGGTGCCATGGAAGATTACTGAAGATAAGTTTGGTAGATATGTTGACAAATCATGAAGTTTTTGATATTAAAGGATGCCAATTGTAGAGACAGATACAAAAAAGAGGAGACTCTCTAGTAGGTCATGTACTACGAGGAAATGGAACTATTTAAACCATAATAGAAGATCGTAAAGAAATAAAATATGAGAAAGTAAGACCGCGACTAGGATACATAAAACAAGTAAAGAAAGTAAATCGTATAAAATAATGAAATAAAAAGTTGCGTATAAGCTCAAAGAGATATATGAAGTTGTCTACTTCCAATTCATTCAAAATGTGATATGTTGGAGCTGCTTCCCTCAGTCGACTATAAAAATTATTGTTCGGTCTCTGTTTCCACCAGACGAAAAACGTCAGCCGTCACCACTTCACTACCGGTAATAAAGGTTGTATCATCTGTATAGCTAGGGTTGGGCAGCTTTTTCGCAACTATGAATTTTCCACCATGCCAATTTTCTAGAACTTTGCGCATTATCTACTTCTTGTAAATGTAAATTCTGCCGACTCTATGGAGTAAATTCCGAACTCGAGGAATAAAGATTTTAAACATTTCGCAAAAGGCACATTGGAAATCTCACATGTAAATTGCCTCCCAAAGGTATCTCCACTGTACACAATCGAAATCCTTTTTGTAGTCCAACAGTCATAGTACTACTGGCATTTGCAATTTTTGAGATTTCTCTATCAGTTATTTAGTATTTATTCCTTTGCACTTTTCTTTTTAACGAAATCCTCTTGCACAGCAGGGATCTGTCAGTTGAGATAGTTGTTAAGATGTTGCTTGATGATGTACAATATTATTTCCTTCTCTTTTTTCTTCACTAGCCTTCATGTTCCCAGTATTGAGCATAGGCTTCCTTAGCTGTTTGCATCGATTTCTGATTTGTGCGACTCTTAATTACCGTAGCCTTGTGACTTTCTTCATATTACCTCACCTCCTCATTAGTTGTCTTCTCTATTTTTTTCTAGTCCACGGTCTCAATTGAACAATTTTGACGTTCCATCTGTTATCCTTTGCTCTTTCGATATGCCCTGCATAAACCCATTTTAAATGAGTTACTCCGTCTATCACGTCAGTAATTTTTATTTTCACTTATAATACCATGAGTAGTCAAAGTTATGTCGACTATTTTTGCGGTGGTGTCACGAATATCCATTGCGCTTTGGTACGATTAGGACGAGTGCGCTAGCACGAGTCCTAATCCCAAGCGCAATGGACATGAGTAGTGATACCACCGCAAAAATAATCTACTTAACTTTGACTACTTTTTCAAATTAGTTTTCAGTAAATCTAGCAACAAACTACGCAATTTCTATAGTAACAGAACACTAATATTGACTTTTTCTAATAAAAATCACATTTGTTTAAAATAGTCACTTGAATACCTTCTAGGAAGATATATCCACTGATATTTTTTTGATTGCTCAAAAAACGTCAGAATTCTGGATTTTCATTGGTCACTTTTTGACAGATGACAGGTGAATTGAATAGTCCATATAATCCACTCGTTTCTTTTCCGATCTCTTATAGTATATTCCTTCCAGAGCCAAGGTGAATAATTTTAGAGATAATGTGTGTCGCTGTCGGATACCTCTGTTAACTGGAAAGAGTCTCGCATTTTCATGTGCTTTTATGGACAATTTCGCATTTTTGTAAATGTTTTTTATTAGTGTAGTGTATCTATAATCTATCGAAGCGTCATTTAGTACCTTTATTAGGGCCCAGTGTTCTATGCAGTCAAACACCTTTTCGTAATCGATGAAAATCAGGTATAGACCTAAATTATAAGCGATGGCCTTTTATTTTGCTATCCTTACTGTTAGTAGGTGGTCGCAGGTGATGAAATTCGTACGGACAGCGGTCTGTTCTACTGGCTGGTATTGATCCAATTTCTTCGTTATTCTATTTGTTATTATTTGTGTTAGCAGTTTAAAAATAAAAATGCATTTGAAGAATTCTTCAGCGGGGCCAAAGGCCTGGTCGGCAGACAACCCAGTAAATACAGGGGCGACACACCATGCCTTTCTACTATATCTGTTATTTTGTTTACGTAACCAAGTTTGGCGTTAAGCTCTCATAATATGGCGGTTGTTTCCTTACCGAGCATTTGACCAAGAGCACTTTCCATCAACTGCTTCCTCATCAGCACAGTTGTGGGGTCATATGCCAGTATTATATTTAACTTTCTCGAATATGTATTAAGTTTAATATGAACCAAGCTGTCATTGATGGGGTTACATCCAATTACAGTATTTTAAAGTATAGCTGAGTATACTATTGCAACGCCGTTGTAGTTTGACTTAACTGTCTTACCTTTTGCTGCCTGGAAGTGTCCACTATGGCTCTAATGGTTCTAAAACATTCCAAGTGTTTCTAGGTTGTGGTTTGACATATCCTCCTCAACTATGCATAATTAATCCGCCATAAGAAGTCCTCGAACATTCCAGGTTCCCATTTTTGACTTAACTCGTATAATGCAACATGCACGTGGCTGCAATATTTATTTTAATTTTTAATATCTAGTTGGTTGATACAGTACATGAACACAATAGTTATATGAATGACGTGGCAGTTATTAGGGAAAGCAAATGCGCTTCTATCGGAAATAACATTGAAAATAATTCATGTAAAAACACGTTGAAGGTTGAATTCCTTTTATTGTGAGCTTATAATAATTGAAAGTTTAAATTAGCAGTAGTAACACAGCTTTCTCTGCAATGAAACATGATAAAGTATCCCAATTATTATTATTTTGAATATAAAAGTCAATGTTATTAATCTTGTTTGACATTGTATTTTCTATTAAAAATAATAGAATACAATTTATAACGTAAAGCCAGTGTTAAAGTGTGTTCTTGTGTACTAGATTGCAAGTCTATTAGAAATAATACACATGGGACTTGATTACGGAAAGGAAGAAAATCACACACAAATGGCAAATAGAAACAAGAGAAGATAAGACGGACGAGTTAGACAAGCTCTACTGGGAAAAAAACAAAGAAGTTAAGAAAAGTGCTAGAAGAGACAGACGCGCCCAACAAGAGGAAATAGTGAAAAAAGCAGAAGAAGCGGCAAGTAAAAACGACATGAAAACGCTGTATGATATCACACGACAGCTTACAAGCAGGAACAAATCTAATATATCACATATCCGTGATAAGAATGGCAACTTAATTAAAACTGATACCGAAATCCTACAACGATGGATGGAACACTTCACGGAAATCTATGAAAAGCGGCCAATGGATGCAAACCTCTATAAGGCCGAAGTTAGACAAAAGCTGAAGATAAACACAGACCCGATAACAAAAGAAGAAATAGCTGCAACTATAAAACAACTAAAAAACAACAAAGCAGCTGGGATCGACGAGATACCTAATGAACTGATAAAAGCAGGGGGAGAAGCCATCATCACAATACTACACCTGTTAATAAATAGAATTTGGACTGAAGAAATAATCCCAGATGAATGGAAGGAAGGTCTAATAATTACACTACCCAAGCAAGGGGATCTGAGCTACTGCAGCAAATGGCGACCAATAACTCTACTGTGCACTGCCAGCAAACTACTAGCTAAAATAATATTAACCAGAATTAAACAAGAGCTGGAAACGATATTAAGGGGCAACCAAGCACGATTCCGATCAAGAAAATCATGCCAAGACCACATCTGTTCGCTAAGAATAATCACCGATGAAGGCTTAGAATGGCAAAAGGAGATACACCTCGGCTTTATAGATTTTGAGAAAGCCTTCGACAGAGTAAATAGTTAAAGACTGTGATCCTGGAGGAATATGGAATCCCGAACAAAATTGTTAGAATAATTAAATTGATGTACGAAGGATATAGCTCAAGAGTAGAATATTGTGGCAATAAGACCGATGCTATAAAATAGAAAGCGGTGTAAAACAAGGTTGCACTCTGTCGCCTATCCTCTTCTTAATTGTAATAGATTGGGTAATGAAACTGACAACAGACAACAAAAAATGCCTCACCTGGAGATTCGGCCAGGTCTTAGAAGATCTAGAGTTCGCCGACGACATCTGCTTAATAACTGAGAAGCTTAGTCATATGCAAGCGAAAATCTTAAATAGTAACGTAAATTATGTAGGTTTAAAAGTTAATACAAAAAAAAAACAAAAACCCTCCGCATCAACACAACAAACACCCAAGAAAGGTGAAAAAATACAAAACGTCGACCAATTCGTGTATTTAGGAAGCGTACTTGAGGACTGATGCCAAAAAGACATCAAGAGGAGAATTAGCAGAGCACAAAATGCATTCAATAAACTAAAAAAAGTGTGGAGCTCAAATGAATTAACCACGAAAACCAAATTGTGAATCTTTAATACAAACGTGAAAAGTGTGATGTTATAAGTATGTGAATCATGGGCATTAAACAAAAAACAAATGCAACAACTTCAAACCTTTACCAATAAGTGCCTAAGGAGAATTCTGAAGACATACTGGCCTAATAAAATATCAAACGCGGAGCTATGGCAAACCACGAACCAAGAACCAATTACAAAACTAATAAAACAACAGAAGTGGAAGTGGATTGGTCACACCCTACGCAAACCAAATTCAGATATTACTAAACAAGCAATCGAGTACACGATTAAAGGCAAACGAGAAAGGAAACGACCAGCCAACACATGGAGAAGACGTACGAACGAAGACTGCAATAGCATCAAAACAAGCTGGACTGAAGTTAAACAAACAGCTCACGACAAAAAACAGTGGAAAGAAATGATAAACTATATGAACACAGAAGATACGTGAAAAAAGAAAAATCCGCACTACACAACTAGCACAACCATTTAGTGAATATTGAAGAGCAAAGGACGAAGATAGCCCAAGGCTAGCAACCCTGCGGCTATACACCCCCGCTACAGAAACGCTTCGGCGCCCTATGCTCCACGAGGAGTCAAGAGGACTCAGTAAGTGAGAAATAATAGAATGGTGGAGAACTTTAAGGTAAACGGAAGCAACCAGGGGTTTTCTAAGGGAATCTTCAACAGTATAGAGATACTGTTAAACAGTCAGGTATGCTAATCAACGAAGAAAAGGTCAGTGAACATTGTTGATTAATTTTGGTAAAAGTTTGATGTGATAGAAATTTAGTAAGAACTGTATTTATAATTAATAAGGGTATTTAGAAAATTAAGTTTTCTAAATTATACGTTAATTCAAGCTTGAATAGTTTTCGGCTTTTATATTTCGAAATTGAACATTTTGGAGAAGATTTTGATTTAGGTTGTGTATCTTATTATTTGAATCAAGTGATTTTTATTGTTTTGAAATTTAAATTATTTTTTTATTGTAATGTTAGATCAAACACCAACTAATTATAAAGTCAATGTTTAACATCTGATATTAAGTAAAGTATTTGAAATTATTTGAATTAAAAACTCAAATATGATAACAGTATTTTATACAGTTGATTAAATATAAATGAAGGTTAAAAATTATATTAACTGATATATTTAAAAGTAACATAACCCTATTCAGCTGAAAAAAAGGAGTTTTATTGTTCCAAACTAGTTAGTCGAGGTTACAACAGGGGTATTTACCATGACATAATGTTAAATGTCAGAATTGTGTAATTAAAAATCTGGTGTGATACACGCACACAACTTTCTTTTACACTGATCTTATAATTGGCCAAAAATTTGATTTTAAATTTTTAAGCATTTGTCAAAAATTTGAAAAAATTACAAATTCTACAAAAAACGGTGCAAAATAGAGCGTTAGGTGAAAAGACAAATTTTCTCTAGAATTTTAAGCTGAATTCAAAAATTTTATAATATACCCGGTGTTCTATTTAAAATAGAAAATACAAAAAGAACCAAAGAAACCCATTCTAGAAGTATTGAACTAAAAAATCACCTATCTCACTTCAATACACATTAAAAATTTAATAAAAATGTGAAGTTTGAAAAAAATCGTTAGAGCCGTTTTTGAAAAAATCGAAAAAAACTGAAAAATCACAAAAGTAAACATCTACTTCCGGTTATGCGGTTCAAAAGCTTGCTGTCGCATCTACATAGTACACAAAACTTATATATGAAGTTTCAACGCCATACCTCTTTTCGTTTTTGAGATATTCTGTTCACAGACAGACAGACACACAGACAGACCAATGAAAGAAAATATGTGTTTTGGGTTCAGGGGTCTCTAAACGTGAAGATCTGTTGAAAACTCAATTTCGAATTTTTGGGGCGAATCCAATACTTCCTTTATTGTAAAAGGAAGCAAAAAGTGTCAAAGTTTTACTGGAATAAAAAAATAAGCCAGTAAGACAACTTTCAAAAGAGATAATGTTTCTTTGGATAGTATAAGAGTCAGATGTATATTTATACAACTAAGATGTATTTAGACAAAATATAATTAAATACCAATTTGGTTTTGAAGATAGTGGGCAGTGGCGTAACTATCATATGTGCAGGGGGTGCGAAGAACCTCAGCGCCGAATCTATATAGGCGCCGCGGTTTCGGAGTTTTTAGTGAAAATAAAAGTTTTCCTAGAATAGTGGTTCAAAGCGGCAACAGACTATGATATGTGAGCGCCACTGGGCTCTTTTGAGTGCACAGTCTTTTCTCCGTTTGAGTAGATTAGAAGTTCCAGCTCTAGTGTGTGTTTGTGATTCTTATATTTCATAGTGCATAGTAACATACTATAAATTCAAAGTTTTAAACCGCACACTGGCCATTGCCTCAGATACAGAGGTCATAGAGAGGGCCAAATTACTTCAAACTACGTATGAAACTGATCTCGATGACGGCTTACTAAAGCAAATTGTACAATTTCGATCTTCGTACACAACTAGTATTAAATCTTGCTTATCAGTGAAGGAAGTGGGAGAAAACTTTCTGTCTAATCACACATCATTGGCTAGCGTTCCAGATTTGTCTACAGCTTATATCCTATTTTTTACATCGCGTCACTACAGCCTCCACTGAGAGATCTTTTTTTAAATTAAAAATTATTAAAAACTTTTTGCTAAGTAAGATGAGCCAAATACGCCTAAAGAGTTTTGCATTACTGAGTATCGAGAAAGTAAGAGCCAGTAGTCTTGGTTTTAATTCACTGATAGATATGTTAGCTTTAGCAAAGTCTTGCAAAAGAGAGTTTAATTAAAGTGCTATACCTACATATTTATATATCTATAAATTTTATTTTTAGTGTGAATTATTTAAATTGGTATTCCTTTTACGTGATTTTTGTTTTTGTATTTTCATATGTATTTTTATGTTTCATGTTATATTTTGCGAGTGTTTAATTTAATGGTAAAACTTGTTCTACTTTATGGGTCGGAAACGTGGACGGTTACAGAACTGGTAAAGCAGAAATGGCAGGTGTAAGTAAATAGGTGTTTGGTGGCAAGTCATTATTTCGTACAAAGATATTTGGGACCGAACAAATCAGGTGGACATAAATATAGAAATTAGGAGAAGAAAATATGGATGGTTAGGGCATACTTTGCGAAAAAATTAAACTAAAATTTGCAGAAAAGTTTTGATTGGGACCCTTAGGGATTCAGAAACAGAGGACGCTCGCGAAAAACGTGGAGGAGAACTGTAAAACAAGAGACAGGAAAGACTATAGCACAACTGAGCCAAATAGCAAAGGAAAATGACAACTGGAGAGAATATACCCTATGTCTCAATAAAGAATAATGGGATTATTATTATTGTTATTATTATTATGTTAAATTTAATAAAATATTGAAACATCTAAATGTGTTTTATTTTGCGGTAAGTAACCTTTCATGTTAAGAAAAAAGCTTATTAATTTTCTTTTAAATTGAAAGTCTTGCATGACCAAAAATTACCCCCCCCCGTCTTTTTTCTGAAACTTCTTGTCTACAGCGGCTATCATTTATTCTTGCACAGCGGCGCCAAACCGTCTTGTTACGCCACTGATAGTGGGTATACGTTACACTCGAAGAGATGCTTTTTCACCCAAAGCATACCACTTTATACGGGAGTCCTGGCAGTATTCACTATTTGCTTTATCTTGCATAGCACCTTTCAAGTTTGTTCTTCACCGATATTTTATTTGAATTCTTTTGGGAAAAATTAAATGATGAAGGGTTTTCGTGTTCTTCCCCCACGATTTTTTGAAGCAAGATGAAGATTACGAACAGAATAGATTCAGGTAGAGGGCCTCAGGGTTACCAGTTACTCACCATATATGAACTTCTGAATCTGGCAGTGAAATATAACTTTGGTAGCTTATAGTTTGAGATTGTATTAACACTGTACTACGATTGGCAAATTGTACTGGAAATTCTAGTTGCACTGTAGGAGTGTTAAATATTAAATGGTAAAATCGATCACTCGGTATTGCTAACCAATACGTCAAATATGTTTTCCTTATATTCAAAATATGTATATTTGGTACATAAATTCCCAGTATCTGAAATATACAGGGTCCGGCAGAATGACGTATCCATTTTCAAAGTTAATTCATTTCATAATCTAATGCAATATAAATTCAAATCAAGTCGCCATGCTTTCGCGATAAATGGAAATTTAAGAAAGTTGTCAAAGTGTTTTCGAGAAATGTCAGTTTAGCTGTGAATATAGAGCATTGTCAAATATTCAACGTTCTTTTGTGATTGAAGCTTATTTTAAAAATAACAATTCTGTTGTAACCACCCAGCGTTTATTTCGTCGTTACTTTCATTTAAATCCACGAGATGCAGTTCCTAGTCGAATAACAATTAAAAAGTGGGTACACAAGTTTCGCACTACTGCGTCATGTGCCAAAGAAAAAGCAAAAGGAACAAACTCGTTCTGTACGCATACTTGAAAATGATGAAAGGGTAAGAGCAGCTTCAAGAGTTCCAGCAGCGAAAAGGAGGTCAATTGACTGATGTAATGTTTAAAAAATAAAATTTCCGTGTTTCTTGAAGAACCTTTTGTTTGATTTTTAAATATAAATTCAGCCGTTAACAAAAACAACTCAATTTAAAATGGATACTTCATTCTGCCGGACCTTGCACTATAGAGAAACATTTGTGTTTGCCTCTGTTTATTTTATAGGAATAAAAATGTCAAACAATTATTAAGCCGAGCTCTTTCGCTGTACAAGATTATCCACAGGTTTATGGAATCCAAAAGTTAATTTTTGTAATGTAATAATTAGCAACAAATTTAATTCATTTGACATATTTAATGTGCATGTTAGCATGATGTTCTAAATCAGAAAAATACCTTGTAACTGTATATAAATCGGGTTTTAAATATTTTGATTAATAGTGAATCTTCCCATATTTAAGCTGCGCATTTCTGCATCCTTACCTTTCACAAAATATAAAAATCACAAATGTTGCATGTAAAGCTATATTACGGCAAAGAAAATTCAACTAGGGAAGAGAACAGTGGTGTTATTATTTCTACTTGGTTATGCGAGTTATATCAATATTTGTCACATTATTTTCAGATTCTTAATATTTCTAATTCTTTAAACCGACAGATTAAAAACGTTCTCTGACAATGCAGAGACAGTAGCATATTTCTCCGAAGCATAATAAATTTCTCGCCTGCTGCAGCTACATATTTAGTTGGTCTGTACGTTGGGTGGCATACATGGACGGCTGCTGTGCTAAAATAAAATCTAGTTTGCTGTATCTAACCGATTGGAGCAAAACATTTTTCTATTTAGTGGGAACATACCTGCTTTAAGTATTACACACTCAATTGGTTAGAAAAATGGGAACAAGACGCCAATCAAGAGATCTGGAAAACGTCTAAGAGCTTTATTGGAAATTAAGGTAATATTTACCTTAGCACTCAGTACAGAGTTTACTGCCAATATAAAGTTTATGATTAATGAGGCTTTGTATATCAGGCTTGGGAATAAACATGCAAAGATCTGTAGAAAGGCCACTTCGATATATCTACACATTTTTAATAAATCCCGAACGCAATAACAAAACGTCAAAGGTACAAAGCACCTATAGTACGATACTGCACTAAGACGTAATATTGTTAGATGCATTTTTAAATGAGGCTCGCATACATCTCCCTTCGCAAAATATTCCCGATCCCTGGATGGGAGTGATATCAGAAAATTTGTCTTTCTGATGAATTTTGGTTTATGTATAACTCAAAACCAGCCTTTAAAACTATGTTTAACAGAAAATTCAATTTTACAAAAACAATAACTCTTTACCGGTATAACATCAATCGAGAGTCGATTTAAAATATTGTAGAATGAAGGTTGGCCGTGGAAATTTGACGCTTTTTCCAATATAACTCGGGCAAGTTATCATGTAATATGTACATCGAGCGTTTCAGTGAGGTCATATAATATTTGTTTTTGAAGTTATAAGTATGTCTTTTAGCCGTTTTTTATCATCTGCTCAGTGCAACTATGCAAATGTACAAAATAAATACGACAGCTGGTAGTTAAAAAATTAGTTTCTTTTTAATTAATCGACAGAGGTTCCAGTATACACTAAAACTAATTGTTCATTGGTTGACAAATAGGAACGATTTCAAAAGTGTGAGTTTTACTAGTTAAAGTATCTTAAACATCATATAATTATCGTAGTGGTTGATTAACAGGAGCACCAAAACCAAAAGAAAACTTTTTTGCTTTCAATAAATAAACCAACCAAATTGTTCTCAATTCCACCCCCAATATTGCGCTTGAAGGATCTGAATCAGAATAATTGTCGGATCTTGAATCAGACTGCCCGGATGAAATAATAACAAAATGATGTTTTATTCAGTCTTCTGATATTTGTTTTTTGCAATGAAGATGTTGCCCAATATATTTTTTAAAAAAGTTTCAATTCGTAATTTTATCTTTATATGGAGGTTGCCAGTTCATGTGCTTACAATAAGAGGCAAAATTCTCTTTGTCATTTTAATATGTGAGGGTTGTGTTAAGGATACTGTAACCGTAATTCTTTAAAATGTCGCCAATTACATATTGTTTCAATTGCCATGTGGAAAAGGTTTAATGAAATCCCAAAATTATTTGTTTTGTTAAATTTTGATACCGACGATCTTGCATTTCATTTTTATTAAAATAAAAAGTTGGCTGTTTATCGACATGCGAACGATAGGATATTGGTAACCAACACAATTTTACTTGATGATAGCCAAAACAGGCCAAATGCATTGAAATAGCCGATTAAAGATGGACGTTTTCTGTCAGATAAGAAATTTCCTCAAGTAAATTTGCCACACAACAAAAATCCCAAGTGCGTAGCACATTTTGGAAAATTTACGACATATACTTATTTAGAAGCAATAAAACGCAGTAGTCTTCTCCACGTACATTTATTAAAAAGGCGACATGTTTCGAAGCCAAGCTGGCTTCATCTTCAGGCCAAAATCATCATCTACAGGGGCATATGGTTAACAATAGTGTACAATGTAAAGAGAATAACTTACTGGTTAAAAACAGGTGAAATCACGTGTTCAAATTTTAAGGTTAAGTTGAGGTTAAGCGCTGAAGGCGAGGTAGTAATAAAAAATTCACAAAGAACACCACAATGGAGAAGAAAATTAATTCAATAACCAGTAAACTACGTTATAAAGATCGTTGTACTTATATCTAGAACAAAACAGTTTGACAGAAAATCGTCAAAATGTATTCAGGCAAGTTTACACGCACGCGAGATGTTCTGTATGATTATTTCATGAACCCTCAGTTGGGGAAGCACTTTTGATAATAATGTCAAAATTATTCAGAGCGACTAATTAATCTGTTATTTTTAATCGTGGTTAAATTTTGACATTTGAATTTTTATCATTATTAAACTGACAGAAACCATGGTAATGACCCATTATTATGGATATAAAGAAAATAATCAAAGATAAATCACACCTTTCCGAAAGGCACAAACGACATATGTGTGTTTCCAGAACATTTTACGACAATTTGCCTCCAATTCATTAATATAATTTTCTCAAATATAATTCATGCACGGCAAGCTCCTGTTGTTTCCACGTGCCAGTAGTGCACTGAGGAAAAATATTCATTTTATTTCTAACTGTTTCGTCTCGCTAGTAATATTTGTAGTTTTAAGTTGGTATCACGTAATGGAAGGGTGGCAACCTGCTACCCGCCAAATCAGCACTATTGCTCTGGTGTTAGCGGTGGCTACACGTGTCGAAACAGTCGAGAATAAAGTAAGTTTAGCCTTTCCTATCGTTTTTATTTTGTGTGGTGCCAGGCGAGAGGCAACAGCTACCAGCTCGTGGTAGCAAAAATTAGTAAAGGTGCTTCGAGAACAAGTAACCAACAAATCTGGGTTGCAGATAAGCTGCTATCAACCAACATCGCGGCCCTGCATTTCGGATGCCCCAAAACTAACTATAAGTATTACCAAATAGGTTGGAGATCTTCGAAAATAAGTTCCTTTACAATGTAAATCAGAAGATGTTTTCAAATTGTCAGCTTCTTGTCTCAAGAAGTCGATTATTGATGATCTTTCTAAAAACAAAAATATCATTAGATACTGTACAGATTGTCTGAAATCCGTTTGGAACATAGAAAATTAATGTGTGCGACAAGGAAGACATAAACAAAATGAGTAGCAAGAGAAAGATAGAATGTAATCATGGCTAGGTACATTTTTAAACTAAAATTAAGTCAATGAAACAAACAAATGCTTCTGTCAAATATTTTATCTGTCATTAACAGTATAAAGTGAAATTTAAATATACTATTGTTTAATATTCACAAAATTATTTTAATTTATTGTTTCTTAGTAGATGTTAATAATTGGAATTGATAAAATAGGTGGAAGTGGAACGGACCCATTGTTAGTTTAAGTGCCCACCAATGTGATTGTGCATATTGAATATTGCGCTATTTTTTTACATATACCGCGTTGCCACATATGTACGCTGGCGGGGCTGCAGACTGTGTGAAAGACTGCTTCGAATTGAAAGAGAGAAATGGTATGCTTCGGTCGTACGCCCATGTGCACGTCGGGAAACAGTAGCTTCAGAATGTGATCCAGCGTCAGTTTACAGTTTAGCACGAGTCCAGGGTCAACTTCTGGACTTATTGAAACGAGGGCTTTTCTTAGTTACAAACTGAGGTTAACAAAACGATATTTTATTGCTATTGAGCTAATTGATAATAAAAAGGACAAAATTCATAAAATATGGTGGGTTGCCGCATCACAAATTAGGCGCCCAACGGTAATGAAGTAAGAACCTTCTCGTTACAATTTGAAGCCCAAACGGTGAGGCCCTTATTACGATTAGGCGCACCAGCGCAGTCACATCACCTTTCGCCGCATTACACATGGTTGATAAATATGTTGACGAAAGTTAATTTGATACAGTGGCGTGCCACATATTAAAGAATTAACATAATGAGTGACAAACAAAATCTCCTCGAATGACCTACGAATTTTGTAAAACGTTACAGCTTCGTTCTAAAAATATTAAACGTTAAATAAACTTCAAAGTGCTGTTAACAGAGGCTTCTTTCAAGATTATAACTTGATGTTATAATAATATAAATGAGGACATACCTTCAAATTCAGAGGCATGCTGGGACGGAATTTCTTTTGATGGCTCTATATTATAGAAAGTTATTTACCCGAAATAATTTAAAAGTAACATAAATCGGAAGAGAGCTATTGTTGATGCAAAGTCAAGTATCATAAGTTACAACATTAACGCAACGAAAACTACACCACGAATGTCAATGCTCAAAGATGTCAATGTGTTTGCATGCAGCGTTAAAACATTAATTTTTCTACATCTCTAAGGGCCGGTTGCAGAAAGCAATGTTAAGTCTGGTGTTAGCTAACATCGCGTCAAAGTGAACAAAATCGCATCAAATTTTGTTTACTAATGTATTAGCTACCATAAGCATTTGAGATTTGATTCGTTTTTGTTCACTTTGACGTCGCGTTAGCTAACACCAGACTTAACATTACTTTCTGCAACCGGCCCTAATTGTCATTGGCTATTTGGTCTTCAGCCTTTTGCGATGTCTCGGTATCGTCGACAATACTTTGGACACAGTTTTCCTAAACTGCTCGAAACAGTTATACATTTGAAGTGTGGTTGCGCTTTATTACTGTTGTCATGATAAGTTGACCTTCCGAATCAAATCAAACTTTATTGCAGTGGCGTAACTTCAGATTTCGGGCTCCTCCGCGAAAATTTGCTGCGGGCCCCTTATAGGTCCTTAATAAAATACAGTGGCAAAAATATGAATAATAATACCTTTGTATGTATGTATGTATAATCGTTAACCTCAGGCTGGTGCTTTATGTGCTTGCATCTGGCGGTACAGTGCTCAGCTTGCCCCGGATTCGGGATACAAAGTTGTGAGGAAAGATAAAGGTTTTGGCCTTACCTGGTGGCGAAAGTTATAGTACGTATTTTTCCAGCTGGTAAATATCGGCCTAATTGGGCTAACTCGCCGAGAAGGGTCGGGGTTCCAGCTACGCTGAAAAGAATAAAAGGGAGAGAGCGCCAGGTCCTTGACGTTGTCTAATCCTTGCTTCGGATCAGCACGAGGTAGAAGATAAATCCAGCAGAACAAACGAAATAGTAATGACCAATAGCTTATCACACTTTATTGAGACACTGGTGCTATAGTGCAAACACTCAGAAAAAGTAGTATATATACATATATTAGGTAGGCGCGGCATAAGCGGCAAAAAAAATTTTATATATAAAAATAAATAGCCGAGCAGGCACAGGTATAATCAAAAAGCTAAGCTATGACCTAAAGGGGTTCCGCAAACAATAAATACAAAAAAAATTAGAACAGAGCATTGCAAGCCTACAGCTGATGTCTAGCCCCGAGTGTCAGCTCAAAATGACTCTATTATATTCAAGATTTCTAGGGGGCGAAAACACCGGGATTATATGGACATATAGGATCAAGGAAGTTTCCTATTGTAAAGACATAATTATGTTTGTGAATAATCAAAATAAAACCAAACGGCTTGATAACACTCTTAATACATGTGTATAAGCAAAAAAAAACTAAATAATTCACTGAAGCTAGTATCCTAAGCGGTAATCTGCCGAAGTTGGGTCCTGAGCCACAGCCAAGTAAAAATGCTAACTTCATACGTAAAAAAATAACCCCGGGCTTATGCAAGAAGGGGGGGTCCAAAGTGCAGCGAGACACCGCTAAAACGTGCGACAGGTAAGTCTGAACATCCTACTATAATGTCTTACAGCTTAAAGCAAAATTGTACTGATCTGCTATAATTTTGTAGGAGCCTGATTATATATTTAAACAGAACCGAAGGCGCTACTAAAGGGGGCCTCGGAGCTAAGAAGCTAGGCTGCTAGTGTAGCAGTTAGCATGCACAATAACGGCGTCCTGAGTTCATAATTTAGCATGAATGAGGTGAGTTGTGGCAACCTTAGACAGTACCTAGCATTCCAGTAAACTACGAGCGCAAGGAATACAGCCAGCTCCGAATCTAATCTAAAACTACCTAGGGTGGGACGAGGTGTACAACATTCCCTGACAATTTCTATGCGAAAGGTTCGCCTAATCAAATAAATGCACATGGCAATACGGTCGGTTTAGCATGCCTATGCAGTCTTGCATCGGGGCTTCCCAGATCGATGGAGCCAAGTGGCCTTGCCTTGTTCGGGAGCCGGAGGAGCTGCGAGAGGGCGGCAGGTATGCAATAGGCGAACTCCTATTCCCTAGCAGGGGCCGCGACAGGCAGATTGCGAAATCCAATTGCAATACGTCAAGTTACAGGAACACATGGCTGGCGGAATAATTGCCTCCCATCAAAAATTGATCCCAGCAAACGATTAATCCCAACGGGAGATAGCTAAAAACGTACAAAAAGTTCCAGATAAACCTTCTATTAAGAAACCGAGACTAGCGACAGCTTACCTAGTGATAACGGGTAGCCATGTGTAAGTGGAAGAATAATGCTGGCCCCAAACGAATCCGCAATTGCGAAAGACGTAAGTACTAACAAATTAATTATGAACGTCTTAAAAGGGCACATGTGCTTGTAGGTCCTCCATAAAATCGAAACGGAGCGGAGCTAAACCAATTAGCTTATAAATGAAGCACCGAGCCGGGGCACAGGCAGGTTACACCAAATTTAAAATGGGAAAATGAAAATGAGAAGGCCATCATGTGTCTACAAACTTCAAGATATCAAAATTCTTCCAAAAATTTGGGCAAAAGGATCCACAAAAAATCTGACTGCAGCATTGCTCTAGCAACAAATCAAGCCAGGGAATAGTTTATAATTATTGCGCTTACGGTTGCCTAACCACCAGGCTTAAATATGAATGGATTTGGACAAAATAAATTTAAATAATAATATCTAGCTAATTAATAGGAGAGGTGCATACGAAACTACCTATTAATTTTCAAGAAATGTTTAAAAACTAAAATACAACTAACTAGGCCTATTCTAATGCATGAAAAATTACCAAATGAAACCACGGGCTAATACTTAGGAATAAATTTCAACTAGCCAATTTCTACTAGTACAGGGAAAGTTAGAAAAGAACCATAACAAAGTTGAAGCGCGCCTTTTTTGTGTGCTTGCACAGCAACCATTTTGTTAGGTGTGTGTGTGTGTGTGTGTGTGTGTGTTATGTTGACCTTGTTACTCCAACTCTTAGGTCTGTGGTTCTGAGTAGAGCACAGTTAATTTGGTGCCCAACTGTAAATGGTCTCACCGAGCCCGGTTTAAATCGCAAGGCTGCGGAAAATTCCGGCCCTCACGGGATTCGAACCGAGGACTTGCTTAATGCAAGGCAACCGCTTACCCATCTGCACTACTCGGCTTCTATAATAATACATTCAATAACTAATAATAATAAGATTGGGCACTACAAAACAATGTTTTAACTAAGACGGTTAAAAAAACAAGATTTCAAGCTATGTGCTTACGCCTGCTGGCCTTAATGTTTGCAAAATGTGTAATAACCTCTTGCAATTCCATTTTATCAACTATCTCCGATTCAGTGGACAATAAAGAAATGTTTTCCAATCTTTCCTAGTACATTATGTTTCTGACATAACTTTTAATTCATAGCAGCTTCTTTCAGCTGAAGCGACCGAAAGAGGTAAAAAATGATAACAGTGCGGTCGCAATATCAGGAAAAATTGATGATACATTCCGATTATCAACTATTAGAAGCTTAGCACATTATTTCACGCTTTTAAACTCTTTTAGTTTATCTAGATTATAAGATTATTTGCAAATCCAAATTTGCATAGGAAATCATGTTGTTAAATTCTAGAATTCTTACAATTAAGTAAATTCAAATCAGCTTACAAATGCGAGAAATTCGCCACTTTCATTAACCTATGCCCGATATTACAAAACATTCTATGTCAGCTTGAATTTAAAGGCCGGCAATTCAAAACTACTTTTGGCTTTTGCGTGGACATCCCATTATTATAAAAATCAAAATAGGAGGATTCTTTCCTGCTTGCGTTTATTGAATGAAAGAAAAAGAAAATTAGGGTGCCCTTTGGGCCCCATCGTGCTCAGCTCTCCCCCCCCCAAATCCGCGGGGTCTGAGGTTACCAAGTTACGCCACTGATTCACACTTAGCAAACTCACCAAAACTGAAACATGACCAACCTACAAAAAGATCTGGATCATATTATAAAGTCTGTACGTGTTGTAATACAGTTTTGAACTTGGATTTTTGAATTTTGTGTAACACCACATATTTTTTGTTGATCTTATAATGGATTGTGCACTTAGAACGTCGCCATTGGCATACCTAATTTATAAGTACACCGCTCCCATCTTTATTTTTCGAGCGCAGCAGTCGAGGAATTACTAATTTCGAATGCGCTCACCTTGCGATAAGACGAAGGTTGCCAAACTTTTGGAGCACGGGCCCTCTTCTTCGCCTTGAAATTGAAGCGAGAGGTCGCCGTCGGGAAATTCTACTCGTAGCCCGCTGGGATCTGTTTCTACGAGAACCCCGATTTCAAGTAGGCCTTGTATTTGGCGATGGTGGGATGCTTTCACTAAGCAACCTCTTGTGTGAGCAGAAGGTTAGGGCGCATACACAAACTTCGGCCGTTATCGATCGTTGAGTCTTTTTTGCTGCATCTCTATGCTGCATCTTTTTGCTTCATCTTTATCACTGCAACATTACTGCTGCATTTGCGTCTTCCACGTACCTGGACGGCGTTGCCAGAGATGACCCCGCTGAACTTTCTGCGTTGAAGGTGCTTTTCCGGCGTTCTATAAGCCACAGATATTCCTCGTCGGCGTGTCCCACTTGGTGGAGTTCTGTGTTGAAGCCTTCCACTTGTTGACGGTTGACTTGTTGTTGACTGTACAGACAGTTTCGCCTGCGATAAATTATGCGATGATCCAAAAACTAAGCCTTTGATTTCCAATTTCACTCAAAAAAAAATAACTTATTAGCTATTTTATCAATCGCACTGGCGATTTCAAATAGGAATCTACTAAAATCACGCACAGAGCATGTACAAGTTGCGGTGTAGTTTTTGGTATTGCTCGACTTCGATCGCCAGTTTTGTTTTTTGTTGTGAATAACAACTGGCGCCCTATTGTGATTTAATTAATATATGCATTTTGTAACCTTAGAAACCGCTGATTGGTTCTTATTTACACCACATTCTGCCTAGGGTTTGAGCTAGCCAGAGCTGTGTTTGCCTCTTATTTAAGGGTGTTACAGTTACAGAGGGTAAACCAAGTTTACAGGCAGTTAGACCTCAAGGTGGGCCCGTTGTGCTATCTCCAAGTCACATGTGTATATATGTGTTGTGTGTACGATGGTTTTGTTACTCTACTGCATATTCTAGTCTTCAAAAGAGTGCGTCGTTAATTGTATCCCAATATTGAATAATGACTGGGCTAAGTACCGGTCCAGTGGACTGCGAAAAACATTCTGCCTATTCCCAGATTCGAACCGAGGACTTGCTTATTGTATTCGTTACGCTTTATCCACTATTCTACGAAGGTGGTTGCATTGTAATACATATCAACTACTCAAATATAAGGCCAGAGATAGTGACGAGTGGAAAGCTACGATTAACCAGCTGATAAACTGAAGGGTCCACACACACACCCATTGGAGAATTTTGAGAAAATATATCACCTTCCAATTTACAGTACATATTTCTGAAACACCTTGTATGTATTATTCGGTATTGGTGATAACAGAAAAATATTCTTTTCCATTGATGGTTTATTTATAGATTTCCTTAATTTATTTTGATTTTCCTAAATCGCTCATTAATGACCCCTATTAATGAACGATTTTCTATTAATAAACGATTTTAGTATAGATAAAATCCGAGATAACATTAATATTAAAACTTTAAGTGTCAAATTTTTATGATGGAAGATAGGATTAACGGAAAATATTGTAACTAACTCGTGTGTTAATCGGCGATTAATTATTTTAGCAATTAATCGCCGATTAACACACGAGTTAGTTACAATATTTTCCGTCTCAAATACACTGGCTTGCAAATTTACGTTTGTTGTTTAGGGTTTGAATTTCAATAGGTCATACTACCTAAATATATTGCTGTGATTTCAAATATGGCTTAGATTTCTTTTTATCACATCCAGATACATCACAATTCTAGAAATAAAAAGTAGTTGTTTTTACCACGGTATGTAACTTTACTGCATTTAAAAAGGAGACTGTCGTGATTGTAATGACTACAGAGAAATACCACTATTATGTGTAGTCGCCAAAGTGTATGAGGATATGGTATATTAGAAGACAAATTAGGAAGTGTACTCGAGAACAACCTGGAAGATGCACAAAGCGGCTTTCGACCTGGTCGAACTGTACAAGACCAAATTACTAATAATGAACCGGGTGGTGTAGCTTGAACAAGCGTCCACGTTCGATCAGCATAGTTAAGCAACGCTCTCTCTGGTCAGAACTTTGATGGGAGTTCCATGGCTGCTTCTCCCGGCACCTCGTGGTACGGCTGCCACGGAAAAAAGCTGGTCCCGGTTTGTCTTAATAACATCATGACAGTCGTTAGTGTGCTTGGAAATCCCCATAAAATGTACAGTGACGCCTATGATTGGCCTAACGGCTGTTGGCGGAATGCGGAATAAAATAAAATAAGATAAAATATATTTCATTGATCTGCGAAAGGTTTTTGACAACATCAATAGAGATACTTAATGGACACGGATCCAATTGAGACAATAAAAAGACAATAACAGGTAACAGGGTGAAAACTAGAAATATGATCTCAGAACTGTTTTACACCACGAAAGGAAGAAGACAAGGAGGGATTTTGAGCCCATTATTGTTTATATCAGTAATAGACGAACTTATAAAAGAAGTCCAGCCAAGAAGAAGGAAATTCACCGGGTACACCACCTTACGACATATAAACGTAGAAATACTTGTATTCGCGGATGGCATTGTGCTGTGTGTTGATACAAAAAACCTGGAGATCTGGTATGAAGTACTTAATATACGGATGGGGCCATAATCCTTTATCTAATAGACTTGTCTGTCCGTCCGATACGCCGTTTCAGCAGCCAAACCGTAAGAGATAGATAAAAAAGCTATTAAAGTTATATGTTTGGAATGGTCATGTCAGGTCAGGAACCGAATTTCAGTCTCTAACACTAATTATTATCTTAATTATTCTAATCCTAACTTTTTAGGTTAGATTCTAGGCAAATTTTATCAAGGCGAATGCGACTGGTAGTTTGCTACCAACAATGACGTCATATACGTACTCGTGGTGAATACGCGTTCTATTTGCAAAACGGTCTTTTTTGTTTTTTTAAATGAGACATTTGCCCCAATTTGTATACACCCTGTATATACTTGTGGGCCCATCGGTATATTATAAACCTATATCTAGAATTTAATGTGGATAAAAATAAAGTGGCGGTAATTGCAAACAGTGATTTAACTACAAATATGTAAATTATCACGGCCCCACGTTGGGCGCCAGTTTAGCATATATGACTCAAAACAAACACTAAACAATTTTAATTTAAATATTTAATGAAAATAAACTCAGAGTTTAAATATAATACGTGAAAATAACAACAAAAATACTGGGTAACTACAAAACTAATTAAAATATTAACCGACGCGAGACGCTACACTTTCACTTTTCGGGTTCCCGGTTAAAGTGTGTGTCTTAAAATCTACTATCCTCGCGCACTCCTTCTAATTGGGATGTTTGTCGTCCGAGGGCATGAGAAGGCTGTTATGCATATGGGCATGCTAATATTCTGCTACAACAGTGGAAATTATTGAAATTGAATTTTCTTGATGTGTCAAGTCTAAGTTTTCTTTAAAAATTTCTGAAAAATGAGTGAAGAATTTAGTTGCACACCACCAGAATTAAGAAGAGCGGCACAAAAGGCCATAAATAATGTACTGCCTAGAAAGTCACGATTAGTTTACGAAAAAGAATATCAAAAATTTCAATTATGGTGTGATACTCGAAGTTGAAAGCCTTGTAAGGGAAGATAGACGGTCGGCCTTACCTTTTGGCGAAAGTTATATTGGTTATTTTGCCGGCTGGTAACTATCGGCCTAATTGGGCTAGCTCGCCGCGAGGGTCGCAGGGTTCCAGCTATGCTGAAAGAGAATACAAAAAAAGAAAGGAGTGGGCGCCAGGTCCTAGACTCAGATCCAATTCCTTGTGCCGGACCTTACACAAGGTCGAAGATAAAAACCAGCAAGTCAAGAAAAAAATAAGCAAATCAACAACCAATGAATAGATCACAGCTTTATTTTAAATATTGGTGGGTACTATAGTGCATGGCTAACACATTAAAACATTGCGCGGTTAAAAACGGAGCGTAGCGAGTATTAAATTACAAAACAAAAAGGAAAGATTAGTCCCTGTGAGGCAGGATATAGCAGGGCCAGGTTATGCAAGCGCTCAGCTGATGCGAAACCCCGAATATCAGCTCAGAAAGATTCTAAAGTAATTATCCCAAAATTTCTAATGTCAAAACTACCAGGGTATATGTCCATATAGTGACAGAGCAGTTATCTCAGTGGAAATACATCAGGTACATAAATGAACGCTAAAGCAATCGCTTGAATAAACCTTCGGCAAACTTGTACCTACGTAGAGGCTCGCAAATAAATTACAATAACGCGGAAAAATCGCGAACACCGCAAACAGAGTTCCGACAAAATAATTAACGGGTTCACGCGACTCCTAAGTAAGACAATCGGCTACCGTAATCGGTTCTCTAGCCACTATACGCTAAATATGACGTCAGACCTCAGCGACCGACATGCAAATGGCGTCGAAATAAACCTGAGGATATCGAGCAAACCGTAGGCAACATGCGGTAAGTACTGCCTTAAAACTGAAATACTAGCATGGATGACCTAACATACAATTTGCAGGGGAGCTCAATGGGGCGCGGTTCTACGGAGACGCCGTGGTTCGGGGCCAATTCAAAACCGAAGGCTCCTACAGGGTTGAGCCGCAGAGCTGTCTTTACCAATTCGGGTAAGCTCGATTAAAGATTCAATAAAGATCAGTAGCCTGCACAAAATGGGCGCTCGAAATTTGCAATAGCCCTATCATAATAACGCATTAAAATTATACAAAAGCATGCACTAACATCTAACTAGACGAAGCATTGCTATGCCAAAAATATCATACATGCCCTATCTGTTAACGAGACGAGATTCTAATAACTAACTATAAGATTACATCAAGCACAAGGAGTGATAACTAAATCAGTTTCTTGCCTGTAGAAAAAAAACATGTCGGCTCCTAACCTGTGGCTTGCGGGGAGGCCGACGACGGCAGAAGCAACGGGGGTTCCGGCAGACACAGCGGGAGGCCCAGCGGACCGAGGAAGCGGTGATTGTGTCGCAGGTGAGTGCAGTGCTACACCCTCTAGCGTAGCTCCCAGGAAATTGCAGGATTCCTTGACTACTCGCTAATTTCAGGAGCCCGAATCGACGGTTTGGGTGCCCGCGGAGAGCAGCCGAACGAGGAATGCTAAGCCTCTTCAGATAGGAGTGCAACCTCAGGAAGCGTCCAAACTCTCCCAAGATCTTATCCGACAGGAAATGCATCCAGCAGGAAGTGAATGGCATCCGACAGTAAATGGCTATAACGCACAACGCCCAAATAAGTCCCAAATAAGAAGAAACTGGACTTATCTTACCTCACGCTGGAATTGAGCCAGAGGAAAGGGCAGAAACAATGCCGGCCTCAAACGAATCCGCAGTTGCGAAGGACGTAAGTATAACCAAATCAAATACGAACGTCTTAAGGGCACATGTGCTTTTTCAGATCCTCCGAAAAATCAAAACGGAGCTGAGCTATACTAATTAGCTAACAAATTTAAGCACACGGCCGAGGCACTAGCAGCCTGCACCAAGTTTAAAATGGGAAAGAGCTCAAAAATCCACCAGCTGCCAGTTATCAAAACTTTCCAAAATTTTTGGGCTAGAAGATGCGAAAAAACCAGCCTGAAAAGTGTGACTGCAAGAAATGATATCCTTTATCTAGCAACAAATAGAATAGTGCAGAATAATTTGTAACAGGGGTTGCCTAAGCGCCATATACAAATATCTGTAGGAATATGACCTAAATAAATTTAGTTTGTAAAATATGGGTAATTATTCGAGGAGTTGCTTACCAAACTGCTTGATAATTATAGGAAAATAATTAAAAATAAGATACAGCTAATTATTCCTAGTTTAAAGCATGCAAAAATTGGCAAAAGCCAACCATAAATATTCAAGTTCAGAATTCAGCTAGCAAAAGTTCAATACTACGGGGGACACTCCAAAAGTATCGTAACAGCCTGCTTAAGTGAACATAAAAATGTTGATATTTCTAAATATTCAAGACTTTATGCTTACCTGAAGACAATTTCGCAATGTTGCGAACCTAAAAAGTCCGAAGTTTTGGAATCTGATGACATTCTTCGTTTTATTGCTGAAGCTGATGATAATACGTACTTGGCAATGGAAGTAGGTATTTTTATACATGAATCTACAGCAGCATTCTAGTTTTACTACATTAGTACAAGTACCTTATCTATTTTAGGTTCTTTTCATTATAAGAGAAGAGCTCACTAATATGTCTGTTGCGGCCCGAACCTTACGGGCACAACGAAATACCGGCGGAGAATCACGCAAGTCGTCGCGGTCGTGAATGATTGAACACAACGAATATAATTGTAATAACACTTTATTTACAATATATACACCAATGTAACACTAAAAGCGGACTGTATAATTACAAATTTAAAATTGCCGGTACTGATTATAGAGGAGATGTATATCTCTCGGTGTCTTAACGTGACTCTGGTCGTGTCTGTCTCTTCGAGCCCAAGAAAACTCGGACACTCGTTAAACCACCCCTTTAGGAGTAGGGGGAAGGAATGGTCGACCATCGCAAGAGAGAGCTGCATTTCGCCGAAAGCTCTAACAATAAACTAATGACATCCGTTTTAAATTGCAGATGGTATTTACAAATGACATGCAAATCCAAGATTAGGATCTTAAGTATGATAGATTGCTGGACAGCGGGAGATGAGCAAGACTTAAATTAACCTGGCTGCAGCTCCTAATGCCACGAACAATTTCTAGGATTATTCTCAAGTAAATATTAAATATGATGCTTCAACAATGTCAATAGACGACATTGAAATCAATGCTGAAGTATTTATGGTATCTATACCTAAAACAAAAAACAATATGTCAAGACTATATGCAATTACAGAAGAGTTCTGGATTGCTATTATAAAAACATATATTTATTTGAAATCGGCATTAAAGTACCTCTAAATCGTCATTAAAATACGAGAAATCGGAATTAATGATAGAGTGTCCTAGCATTGGTCCTGCCGGAAACTCCTTCCGGCAGGACAGTTGGACAGAGACATAAGTCCTGCCAGTAGGACGTAACTTTTAAATAGCGTTTGTCCTGCCAGCAGGATGTGGATTCCTACCGGCAGTATGGAGCCATATTCCATGGGCGTAGTAAGCAAAATAATATAGTAATCATTTATTACTTAAACAAAATTAATGCATGGTAGTGAAACGAAAAATACTTTATTTCTGTTTAAAAAATATATAATATATAAAAATAATAATTATAAATATCTATAACTAAATGTATTTTAACAAAAACGTCTATTCTGGTATTAAGCTTCAATTAATTGAAGAAATGATTATGCAGGTATCTATTTTTTGTTAGGAACACCATTTACAATATGGTATGCAAAACAATCACGCCATGTTGTTAGAGCACAGAGAACAACATTTTCACGACAACCTAGACAATAATAACTAGCTTTTTGCTGTACTTTTATAACTCTTGAACAAATGACACATTTTCGGTGCACCCTTCTTCTGTTTGACGTAGTACTTAATGCTATCAAGCTATGATTTGGCAGAGTTACCGTAGTTCTAGAAGTCATTTGTACTTCTACGCCCCTCTACTTGATTGTTATCAGTCCCCCAGTGATTGGCTACCAGCTGGTATGCCAAATTTTTGGTGAATTGGGCATGTGACATTTTTACATCTTTTCTAAAATATCGGAAAGCCAAGTACGCATTAGTCTCTATAATGCCTAGAATTGAGGCATACATTCTGTGTTTCCAGTTTTGGGTATGCCACACTGCTTCTAGGGCTAACCCGAACTGACGCAAATGGTCATGTACGTCAACTGATGGAGCCCCTTCAAAATAATCCTCTACCATTCTAATTCTAGGCACTTACGTCCATTTTCGTCATCATTGACGATTGCTTTTCTAACCACTGTAGCTCCCCTTTCTTGTGGGCATCTCTCTTTTAATATTTTTATAGTAAATTTTTTGGTTGCAGTTTTTACAATTCCTATAAAATGTAAACCTCTTTTTCCAACTCCAATGTTGTTTTAACGGACGCAAATCACTAGTCAGCTATCACAATTCTTGCAGTACCATGCCACGGTTCTGTCAATCGTAAAATTGTTGACGTCCCGGCACCCATATTAGCTTGCCATTTTTTACGCATTAAATCTTTTCCTTCATTTATTTCTAAACGAATCATTACATTGCTCTTAGAGTCTGCCAAAGTCTCTACTTCACAACCAATCCTTTCGGGTTTCGTTTAATTTTAATTACAGCTGGCATTCCTTGTGTATCATAACTTCCTCTTCGATACCAGGCGAACATGGACTCATCAGCACATAATTTGTATCCTGGTATAAAAACATCGTTCCATTTTGCATGCAACATGTCAATCAGATCTTTGATGCACTTCCACCTGTCAATGTCTCTATCATCGTTTTTTGAATAGGCTAGATGATTTAAAATAAATTCAAACCGCTGATACCCCATGCCAAAACGTTTTCCAAATGGTTTTCACCTTTTGTGGCCCAATATTCGCGCTTGGTGTGTAGAATGTTTGTACTCATGGCGTATAAAACTCCAATAACATTTGCATTGCAAGCCTCCAAGATATTATCCATTTCGTCATATGGAAAGAACAAAAGAACAAAACGCACTCATATTATATATGTTATTATTAACTAATTTAATTTCGGTTTGTATTTTATAACGCCAAATGCTTCAACTTTTGTTGATTCCCCAAGCTTTCATGCCGTTTCATGTGCAATTAATTATTATTTCTTCAGCAGGTAATGACTCGACTTCCTCTTCTTGTAAATGTCGCTGACGTGCAGCTTCATATTCGCCTTCATCTTCACTCGATGACGAAGATGATGAAACTGCATATCGTGGCGAAGTAGTTGTGCGACTTGTGCGGGCCATGGGCTCTTTAGTGCATGATGGAGAATTTTCAGTTCTTTTGCGTTTACGATCAGTGGCTTGTTGATTATTTATTGGGCCTACATGGATTAAAAAGATATCAAATTAGTTACTGATTTCATTGTTCATTATTTTAAATAAATATTAGAATTGTATTTTCTTACTTCCATTTAAATAGAGTATTGGATTCATTTTATTGCATTTTTAATTTGTATTGATGTGCGATAGGTGATTTTCAAGTTGAATACCTCTAAAATGGGTTTCCTTTGTGTTCTTTCTTCTTTTTTTTATTAACTTCTATTTTAAATAGAACACCCGGTATATTATTACATTTTTAAATTCAGCTTGGAATTTAAAAGAAAATTTGTCTCTTCAACTAACGCTCTATTTTGTACGTTTCTGTAGAATTTGTAATTCTTGAAAAATTTTGACAAATGCTAATAAAATTTTTGGCTAATTATAACATCACTGTAAAAGGAAATTGTGTGTTTGTATCACACTAGAGTTTTATATCTAGAAATAATAGTAGGTTTTTATGGCAGGCGTGTCAACCAACAAAGTGAGTTCAACAGTTGAAATACCATAAAAATTCCTTTAACTCAAAATGTAAACAATATTTTTTGTACTGCTCATGAAGAAGGGGTTTCGTCCTACTGCAGTGTTGCAGATCGTCACATAATTATCAGATGCGAACATAATTTTGCCATTTTGGTAAAAAAATATAACATAATGTAACATAATTATCAATTTTAATAATTTTATTGTCATGGATGATTTATTCTCTATTATCGTATCGTCGACTGTCTGCAATTTATAATGGTTAATTGGGCCATCTCGTATCGTCATTGTCAAATTTTGTGTGCATATTTTGAAACCTATTTAGCACCTTTGGTTGCTTCACCATAAAGGAAGGGCCCGGGCAGCGGCGACCTCCTATAGATCATGTATATAGTTTACTAACCTATATACAGGGACTCTACGACCTCTTAGAGTACCTGTATATAAGATTATACAGATACTCTAGGAAGTACACGGTCACTAGATTAATACACTAAGTGTAAGGTACCGCCATTCCATTCCTCGTGTGAGAAAATTCTGAGATAAAGATAGCAAATACACATTTCCCAAGTGCAATAAGGAAGACACTAGTTTTTGGGAATTTTCTTTTTGGTGTAATGGCACTGCACTAATGGCGGTACCTTACACTTTAGTGTGTTGATTTAGTTTGGCGACATCTATTATCATACAAGCACAATGTATGTTTAATTTCGCGACGTTAATTTCAATTAAATGGCGGGTGAGCCGAAAAAACTGCTTGCATTGGCATCTATAGGTGTTGTTAACATAATTTAGAGCAAAATCTGATAATTTTATCTCGGCGATCCCATAATTTTAAATCTTAGAAACGGAAACACTGTCCTGCTGAGAGGACGGATAACGGACAACGCTATCCAAAATTCGTTTTACCACCAGGACAGCGCTTCCTGCTGGCAGGACGCTTGGACACTCTATCATTAAAGTAATTTATTGCTTTACAACTTTTTTGTACGTGGCGAGGCGACAGATAAACATCAACCGACGTTAACATAACCTACAAATCTTTGTTAAAATGTTGTAATTTCTCGATTTCTCGATTGCAAATAAAACATATGTAGTCCTTGGCACTGAAGTTCTTTTTTGTCCCTCATGTGGTTTATTTGCCTTGGCCCTACGGGCCTCGATAACTAAATCCACATTCGTGGTAAAAAGTTCAACTTCAGTGCCTAGGTATACAAACTACTATAATCTGAGACTCATTACCTTAACACATAAACGTTTAATCTTAACTATTGCATTAATAATCCTATTGGGATAAATACTATTAAAAAGATCTGGTGTGATACAAGCACACATCTTCCTTTTACAGTGATCTTATAATTAACCAAAAATTTGATTTTAAATTTTTAAGCATTTGTCAAAAATTTTCAAAAATTACAAATTCTACAAAAACGGTACAAAATAGAGCGTTAGCTGAAAAGACAAATTTTCTCTAGAATTTCTCAAAAATTTAATAATACACCGGGTGTTCTATTTAAAATAAGAGTTAATAAAAAACTGGGGAAAAAAACAAAAGAAACCCATTTTAGAAGTATTCAGCTGAAAAATCACCTATCTCACATCAATACACATTAAAAGTGTAATAAAAATGTGATGCTTGAAAAAATCGTTAGAGCCGTTTTTTTGAAAAAATCGAAAAAAACTGAAAAATCACAAGAGTAAACACCTACTTCCGGTTGTGCGATTTTCTTCAAAAGCTTGCTGTCGCATCTACATAGTACACAAAACTTATACAGGGTGTTTCATTAATAATTGGAAATATTTTAACTGTAGAATCCTGGGCTCAAAATATTAACATTTAACCCAAATCACTTAGATAAAATGTGGCTCCTTACTGAGATATAGTGTTTTATTTAAAAATTTAAAAGCAGTTTTTTTCCATTACTTTAAAACTATTTGACGTATCCGTATCATATTTGGCAGGAAGTGTAGACACTGTAAACCATACTAAATTATGTTAAATAAATGTTTCTGGCTACTACCAGAGGCGTACGACAGGGGCAAGTGATTGGTTGACCCTTCCCAAATTCTACGCCACTGGCGAAATTGCCATTTTAGCACACTTTTTCGATTCTCCAGTATTTTCTACGTAAATAACATACTCTTCCTTCATAACGATAAAGTCATTATTTTGGAGATATTTAAAGTTAAACATAAAGCTGAACAGTTATTTTGATTTTAATGTTTTTTATTATTATTATTATTGAAGGTAGAAAGGCAGCTTTAAGCTGATATATCCACATATAATACATACATGATATTGCATTATGTTGTATCATGTTTGTTAATAGTTAGTTGTTTTATTGTATTGTATTTGTGTTAGTAGGTAGTATTGTTTGCAAAATGTTTGTCCAGTCTATTTTTAAATTGATTTATGGATGTGGCATTAGTTACTTCTTCAGGTAATTTGTTCCAGTCACTCACTAGGCGATTACACAGAAAATTATGTCGAGGATTAAGTTCTTAACAGGTGCATCTTGTGTCCTCGTAAATTGGTTCTTGATTGGAGTTTGAACATGGATTTTAGCTCTGGGCAGTCGTAATAATTGTTTAATATTTTAAAGGTGTTTTTTGCCATAAGATTGCATTTATTACGCAAATGATACTTTAATCCGTATTAACAAAAAATCTCTGGTATACTCACAAGAAATAAATAACCGTCAAGAACTATGGCAGCAAATATTGCCAATCAGCCAAACATATTTTTTAAAGTTAGAAGATCGTTTAGGAAAAGAATTGATAAGGTTATTGAGGTAAACGGGGGTCACATTGAACATTTGCTATACAATTAAAATTGTTCTTTTATTTAGATTATAACAAAATGGTTCTTTTCAGAATCACAATTTGTTTTTATGTTGAATGCATCTATGTATTCGTTTCAATAAATTTCATAAAATAACATTATGTTTTTTTGTTAATACGGATTAAAGTTTCATGTGCGTAATAAATGCAATATTATGATAAAAGACACCGCCATAATTAATACACATTAAAATCAAAATAACTGTTCAGCTTTATGTTTAACATTAAATATCTCGAAAAATAATGACTTTATCGCTACGAAGGAAGAGTATGTTATTTACATAAAAGGCATTGGAGAATTGAAAAATTGTACTAAAATGACAATTCCGCCAGTGGCGTAGAATTTGGGAGGGGTCAACCAATTACTTGCCCCTGTCGTACGCCTCTGGTAGTGACCAGAAACGTTTATTTAACATAATTTAGCATGGTTTACAGTGTCTACACTTCCTGCTAAGGCCCGGTATTACAATATCAGCTTAAACTGGAGATTGACAGTTAAACTGCAGATTTCGTGAATACTGCGTATTACAATCTTCAGTTTTCAGACAGCGACGCTTAAACTTCCAGTAAACTTAAACGTCCGATCGGTACAGTTTAAACCGCAGTTTACATCAACCTGGCATATTCTAACCTGACAAATCGGGTATTGTTGACAAAACGCGAAAGAACGGAAGACGTATTCGAGATATTTGAAGATTTATTATCCGATGACGAAGATGTAATTAATGTAGTGGAAATGCCACGTCAACCAAAAATATTTAGAGAGGTTAATTTGAATTGTGGAATGATATGGAATTTATTAATAGATTTCGAATATCCAAAAACAGTGTCCAACAAGTATTAAATGATATAGAACATCTTATAGCATTTCCCACTGATAGGTATCTTGGTTATTTTATAATAAGTCTAAACTACAGAATCTGGGGCACATTCCCCTTCTTTTATTTACTTCCTTTGTAAATTTAGTTATGGTTACTGGAGAAACATGGTTAATAAATATTAACAATATAAGAGGAATGTGCTCTTATTTCAAACAACCACAAATATAACACATCCGCTAATATATCCAACCGCCAATTGAACTTCGTTTGACAGAAAATAAATAGATTGGAAGTTAGGCGTTTTGTCGACAGCGCTACCAACGCAAACGATTTCACGGTAAACTTAAACAGCAGCCGGAAACAGATTGTAATACGCCAACGAAATAACCTACAGTTTAAACTTCCAGTAAAGTTTAACTTTACCTTCAGTTTTACTGTGCATTGTAATACCGGGCCTTAATATGATACGGATACGTCAAATAGTTTTAAAGTAATGGAGGAAAATAATTTTTAAATAAAACACCTTATATCTCAGTAAGGAGCCACATTTTATCTAAGTGATTTGGGTTAAATATTAATATTTTGAGCCCAGGATTCTACAGTTAAAATATTTCCAATTATTAATGAAACCCCCTGTATATGAAGTTTCAACGTTATACGTCTTTTCGTTTTTGAGATATTCTGTTCACAGCCAGACACACACAGACAGACCAATGAAAAAAAATACGTTTTTTGGGTTCAGGGGACTCTAAAACGTGAAGATCTGTTGAAAACTCAATTTAGAATTTTTGGGGTGAATTCTGTACTTCCTTTATTGTAAAAGGAAGTAAAAATGCCACGAATGATTGCCGAATATTTGAAATTGCCAAATCCTGAGCTTTATACTGGCCACTGTTTCCGACGGACCGGTGTCACCCACTTGCAAATGCAGGCGGCGATTTAGTTACAATAAGAAGGCACGGAGGTTTGATATTTTGATCTATTGCAAAGGGATACTACATCGACAATTCTATAAAGAAAAAATTGAAGTAGCACAAATGTTTTCTTCAGAGAGAAGTCAGCCATCTACATAATTTTCTCCAACATGTTTCAAGTAATCATCGTCATCTTCAGTTACTATAGCCAACAGAATTGAAGCTACTGGCCACCAAACAGTTGAACAAAACTTGGTGTCAACTGAAAACCAACCAAATTTAACTGTAAATGCAAAGACACAGCAAATGTCACTAGCAAAATATTCAGTAACTGTACGATTCATAATATTAACATATTAGATGTAATCATAATTAGATTGATGAGTTGTTTGTTATTTGTTTAGTTGATTTAGTTATTAGCTACTATATATTTCTTTTGTTTAATAAATCAACCTATATTTTCGATAATCGTTCGAAATTTACAATAATAATTCATCATAATACACACAACACAACACTGTATCAGCTGAAATTTTCAGGTTATGTTGTTTTCGTTGGTCGCTGACTCCCACTATATATGTAAAAAATGAATTTGGTAATATGTACAATCTACAGGGTGTCACCTTAATATGGTCCAGCACACAGTCCGGCATTTAATAGCATAAAAACCAAAAACCGTTATCATTACACTTCGTAAAACTAGGTCACAGGAGAAAACATGAAATAATGACGTTTTGTTTGAATTGACGATTAGACACGAGTCAGGCGGTCGTTGCCAATATTACGTGTAATGTTCCGTATCGTACTGGAGCTCAGTGCGCTACGTAATTGCGTGCAAAATAGAAAAATAACTATTGTCATATAGGGCCGTAGATGAAGAGGGCAGGTGTAGGTGAGATCCAAAATATGTGCCAGTTGACAAATTTTCGTTTTCAATCATCCAGCCGCGGCAGCGCCAGTGGGTAAAAAAATTGCAAACATGGTGGGGTTTAATTCCCATTAAACGAAATAAAAATGTTTATTTTTAAACGTCAAAAAAGTAACATGATGGTCAAGGTAAAAGTGTCACTTTATCTGACTAGGCACAGAAAGTGTTACTTTATCTGCTTAATAATATAGATTAACAGAATCACACATTTCAACAGTATAATTTAATTATTGTTTGTTATTTTCATACATAGTAACCATGTAACCATGGAAAAATTATTTCCATTGTATCACGATTCTACCTCAATAATATTTTTCACATTCCTAGTAAATTATTGTTTTTTAATTTTGTTACCTTTTGCGTTTTGTAATTTAGGTATTCGTTTGAAAATAAAATTATACCTATATGTTATTCGGTGAACTATGTTAGGCAGCCCAATGATATAATGTACTTAATATACTATTGTTCATTTCGGATATGGCGCCAGACAGCTCAGGATCGACGATTTCGAAGTTGTAATGAATTAAATTAATAAAAAATAGCTCATTCATCGTCCACCTTAATGAACATGTATTTATATTACTTAAAAAAAGACGTTACCAAATTAACTCGGCCCTTGGTTCCGTGTTCCGGTAAGTAATTTAAAACCTTTGTTTATTTTTACGACTCTCGGGCGTTTATATTCGTTTGTTTTTTTAGTGATGCTAATTACATTACTTATGAAAATAATGCTGTGGTGGCCCTTCGTTTTAAGTTATTTCAAATTTGAAATGTTTAGTCTCAATTCAGATTTCGCCGCTACTGCATCGTGCATATTTCGATTTTACGTGTAG
Source organism: Agriotes lineatus (assembly GCA_940337035.1). NCBI lineage: Eukaryota > Metazoa > Arthropoda > Insecta > Coleoptera > Elateridae > Agriotes > Agriotes lineatus. The sequence continues at coordinate 36,362,480 of OW679194.1, read as the reverse complement.
TGGCCAGTGAGTGGCGAAAAGTTAACAATAGTAGTTACAGCAATGACTATAAACAAAATTATGAACTTAAAGTGCAGGATGAGTAACTAGTGAAAGTAGTTAATGAAAGTAGCTGCTCCAACTAATCCAATTGAAGCATCTGTCGCAAAACTTTAAAAGTAATATGTTTTAAGAAAGTAAGTTTTTATGTATTTTGAAATGTAAGTAACAAATTTTCACTTCAAAGTAAAAGTACTTCAAAATTTTGGAAAGGGTGGATATTCACTGAAAGTTCACTGATTGAGATGCTTTTAGAAATAGAACAAAACTTCTTTTTAAATTATTAGTAAAGTTTTATTAAGGTATTTATTAAATTTCTTTCGAACTTCTGCAATAACAGAATCTAAAGGTGCCGAGTACTTCTTGCTGAAGATTCGCTAAGGCCTGAAAATGCTGATGCGCCTGTCGAACAAGGTTGCAATTTTGATGCTACTGAAAGTTTATTCAGGGCCGCAGCGTATAGGTGTGCAGGTTGTTCACTAGGGTGGTTCTACGTTATACTTAGTGGAAAACAAGTTTTTGAATTTTTTTTGTCGCACTCCCTAAAGTCGTTCTAATGCCAAAAAATAAACCTATAAAACTGAATTCACTTATTATCAATTAATATCTCGCAAACAGTAAGTCATATAGAAATTTTGATCAAGACATAAGGAAATTTAATGTGCTACAAATTTAGTTGTATGCTATTTCTTCGTAAACTTGTTGGAATTTCGAAAAATATGCTTTTAAGTATTAGAAAAATGTAAAAATTCTTGAAAAATTTCATTTTTATATTAATAATTAAAAATATAATAAAATTAAGCAACTATATTTACAAATTAAATAAAACGAACAATATTAAATAATTACTGAAGGTACATAAATTTAAAGAATTATATCTAGAAACTCAAGAATAAAACATATATAGCAAGTTACCTAAATGTAAAATAATGAAATACATATCGGAATAGTTACTTTTTTGTTGCTAAAGAAGCTTTACTGGAATGCGGATATTGACATCGATAATCACTAACAACTTGTAGCAAGTACTGCTTTTGGTCCTCTTTTTTGGTAATTAAGCTATTATATTCTTCGATCAGTTTAATAATCCTTTCCGCAATATCATTTGTAACCTGAAGTAAATAATTTTATATACTTACTTAAATTTAACTTAAATGTCTTCGTAAGTTCGTTTTCTCCTTGTACGGGTATCTTCTCTTTCCAGTCGTTATTCAGTTCTCTTCTCTTGTTGATGTAACCTGATATCTACACCAAGCATACTACCTGGTCGCCCTTTTTGCGTTTGAAGAAGCAAAAACTGTGTATCTTCTTCTACATCTATTAATTCTAGAGCATTCGCATGTGCGATATCGAACATGTCAAATTTTTCAACAGATTGTTGTTCCTTCCTTTTATGAGTTCGTTCTTTTATTTCCTTGTTTTAGCAGACTCTTTCGTTCAGAGTATGAGTCCAGCTTTTGTGCAGAATAACATTTTTCCTTAGCTGGAATACGTATTTTTTACCAAACCACAACTACTTCTTGAGTAATTAATTTTGCACTTTCAATTCAGTTGTGAAACTTGTTTGTTTGAGGGCAACTTACTACCAATAATTTGATGTGCATCATTTCCTATTAAAAGTATTTAGTCTTTTTGACGAAGAACCTTTGACGTTGAGGCCATTTTGTGCTTTATAATTTTAAAATACTGTTACAGTGTTGAAATCATTTAGATGAAGTCAAGAATTGTTTCGAATAATTTTTCGCTTAAATTCATACAAATGCAGTTTAGAGGGTTAGAGTGACCTGTAGTTTCTAAGTGTGCATTTGGTTGCATACTCATTTTTGCATTTTTGGGATGTTTTGGAAAACCTTGAATTTTAGGGAATTATAATAATTTTCAAAATAGATTGATAGTACGATTTCCGGCGACCATTTTACGCCTCTGATTGTCTGGTGTGATTGTTTGTGGGGGAGGTATTGATTTTCCTAGAATTTTGCTACATGCAGATCTACGATTCCAGAATTATGATGTAAATCGTCATTCACCCGCAAGAACTTCTGTATGAAATTGCTAGAATAAAGCCAGTTATGCTGGGATAATAATATATGTCTGCAAATTACTCACTCGATGCCATCCACCAACTCTGGTATGTTTTTATAGTTCGGTTTGAACAGTGAATTCAAATATCTTGTAATTTTAGGTCTCTTCGTACTCCTCGTACTCCTATTTCGTTTTGCCAAAGTACCTGGAGGACCAACCGCGAACGCAGTTGTGAGCACCCTCAACTCATATGGTAGTCTTCGAATGCACGACTTCTCCCCAGTGGGACAGCCACGAGGTTTTTCCCCCAGAGCAATTGGTGGAGAAAGGCCTGTCGCACATGAGGTTATTTCAAATTGTTGTGCAGCATCTTCGTGCATAGCTGCTGTGACAAAGCTGAGCTACTGTGCGTGACCAGGTATCTGCTAGCGTTTTAGTCATCCCATCGTTTAAACTAAAAATACCGTTCGAGCTAGTCTTATGAAAGCTTATGCGATGTGTCTACCTTTTATGCTGGTGATCCTCCTAACCGATAAATTAAGAAATCGTTTGCAAGGATTTATCGGGAGCTTAAATATTGAAGTTAACTCCTTATTAGCGCTGGAAATACGCAGTTTTAAATGTAAAAACCCCTAGGCGAAATGGTACCAATTCGAATAGATCGAATTTAGACAAATGAACTGATCGTTGAAGCGATTTGATGAGAACTCCCGTTTAGCGTTTAGTTTCTGATTAGTAGTCATTCGTATGTCCCCTGCGATAGGGATTTTGCCCAAATTGAAAGAAGAAAACGTGTTGTAAAAAATTACACCCCCGAAAATATAGGAAAGATGATAGCAGAAGCACGCCATCAAAGACCGTTTAATGTAGTTCACATGCAAAGAAACGATTTCAAAGATTTTCAGAGAATGGCAAATGAATATTTAAATACGACTAAACTGCAAATTTCCCAAGCAGCCTGGATTAAAATTGAACAAGGACAAGAAACCTCCGTAAAAACCAAGAAGACCTTTGCTGATCTCGGCGAGCAATGGACCACTTGTAATGTTCTAAAAAAAGGAAAAAGGTCGACTGGTATTTCACTAGCAGTGGTTCCCGACCTCGACTGTAGAAGCCGGATTTCAGCAGAGAAGCTACAGAATCTAAAAGACATGATGGACTATATACCATTGAAATATAATCAGTTTTATGACGATCTCATGGAAAGAACAGAATCAAAATAAAAGGTTTTTCTGGACATAAACCCCTTTTACGTTTGGTTATACTTGGCACTTAGAACCTTCTAGTGGTTGCCGTGTTTAGGTTAGTGTTTTCTTGTCAGTTTTTCCTTTAAATGTGTAACAATGTATGTACTTCATTTGATCGTGTTTTCTTTATTTAATAAAACTCTTACGAGAAAGATTTTAAGTTTATTTTATGTTGTAGACATGTTTTATGTAATATCTCAGCTTCATTTTTTTGGCACTTATACCCTTTTGAATTTCCACTCTTCAATTATGTTTGCACTTAAATGTCAAACTTGACATTTGATGTGAGTTATAGTTGCATTCATAAATTAGGAACAATTTCATAGCCATACTAAAAGAGATTAATTTTTGATCGTACTATAGAAAGAAGAAAAATCTCGAATTATTACGTTTTTCTAACACTTGACGCATTTTTGAACATGAAGTAGGTTTGCGAAGAAATTACATATAACTAAAATTGTAGAAAATTAAATTTCCTTAAATTTATGTTATTATTAAAATTTTGATAGCACTTCCGGTTATTATTAAAATTTTGATAGCACTTCCGGTTCGTCAGATATTAATTGATAACAAGTGAATTCATTTAAAATCTGCAATTCGGAAACTTCCGAGGCTTGGTGGCCTGTGTTAATATTGTTCGATTGGGTTCAACATTTTTATGGATTAGTTTTTTTGGCATTGGAACGACTTTAGGGGGTGCGACGAACAAATTTCCGAGGTTGCAAAATTAGAACCACCCTATTGTTCATATTGTCCACCCACAAATGCGGCTTATAGCTATTTATGTATCAAGTTGCAAATTGAAAGTATTTTTCACACTAGACGTAAAGTGTTGTGTGTGAAAAACACTAATTTTGCAAGGTGTTGCATACAAGATCTATAATTTCGAGTCATATTAATGTTTATAGTAAATACATTTACTTAAATCTACAAAGTTGTTCTAAATTTTCATATTAGCACTAGTGTCAATATGAGATCTCATATTGCAACTAGTGTCAATATGAAATCTTATATTGCGATTGTATGCATCATTTTGATGTTGAAAACGACAACAAAATGTTATGCTAGTTATTAGGTCAAAACTACAGAAAATGTATTTTTACAGCACCATTTAAGGTATCCTAAAACTATAATGAACAACGTATGTATGATATATCTGGCCTGTATACATTTGGACGTTGTTATACACGTGTGATATTGTCACTGAGTTATTTTACTTTGCGTGATCTTACGTATATTTAGTTAACGGAAAAACGTTTCAAGGGAAGACTGCGAATGTAAAGGTATGCGATATTTATTGTATTATAAAAAGTTGTAACAGTATGAGATTAATGTGTTAAATAGTGATTTAACAATTAGTTTACTTATACAAGGTGTAAATAAATTGAAAACAAAGCTACACGTGGAGCTGTTTTTCGTAAAAGTCTGAGTCGAAATATTAATAATAAAATGTTGTGTTGATCTTGGGCCCTCACGAGCGCTAGATAAAACATTTATTTTAAAGTAAACTATCTTTTCTGTTCTAAATACGTCAAAGTATCATCAAGGAAAGTTGTTCGAAATGTTAAATTATGGTCCCATGCAAAATTTCTGAACTATCAGCCTACTTTTATGAAACCGCGTTACTGCAAAAATACTTCATCTAATACACACTGACTTGTATTTGATAGATTTTTCATTTAAAGCAATCTAAGCCGCACGGCCATATAGTAATACAGATTTGAGTTTAGTGATGATGGAGTGAGTTTCAGATTTTGTTGAGTATACCAATCGCTCCTTTTGCTTTCTGAATTCTGCTTTGCACTTCTCCAAAAGGTCCTACATGTTTTGTTCTAACACTGATCATTGATCATATATGTGAAGTTTTCCACCTCTTCAGTTGGTGGATTTTTACAGAGAAGTATGTTGTTGTATTGGTTGTTTATGCGAATTTCCTTGGATTTTCTTAAGTTTATTTTTAATCCCACTTTGGCTGATTCTTCTTCTAGCTGGCTTAATTGATTGTTCATATCGTTTAATTACTCAGTAATTGCTGCATTCCATGATACTTCCTTTCTTGTGTATTAGTATTACAAGATTATTTGCCAATCCTTTGGTATTTCTTCTGTATCTCATGTCTGCTGACAGATCTTGGTTAACCAATCTATAATAACGCTGTATCCGTCATATTTTAGCATCACTGATGTTATTTCATCCATTCCTGAATTATTTTAATTGTTCGGGAATCTTTCCACTGTCTCTATTTCCGCTCTTCTTATTACATCTCTTTCTTTCTCAGTAGTCTTCCTTCCTTATATTGTTCTTCTCTATTCTCTCTCTCTCTCACACAGTATTTGCCTTCGTAGTGTATTCTCCAAATTTTCAGGATATCATCCATCTCTGTTTTTACCTTATTATTCCTGTTTTTGTATTTTACACTTGTTTGTTTACCTTTATAACTTTTTGGCTTTACTTTGTCCGTTAGTGTTTCATTCCACACTTTGTCTTTTTTGGCATTCTTTTCTCCTTTTCATTCCAGAGTTTTAACTTCCAATATGACCGATTTGAACCTATTCTATCTTTCATCTATGTTGCACAGGTTTCTAGGTTCTTTTTTTACTGCTGAGCTACTAGCCTACCTTGTAGGTATTCCCTGTAGCTTTGCCTGTTTTTATCTGTTTCTAGTTCATTCGTTTTAATCTATTCATGCTATTTTTGTCTTTTTTCGGCGGTTTAAATCTGGTGTCTACTATCAATAGGCTGGGATCAGTTGTTAGTTCTACCCCCCTTATTACTTTTACATCTAATATTGTATAACTGGCAATTGTGTAGCAGGTTATATAGTTTATCACTGTTACACCTACCTTGCTTCTTACTCACAAATATATATATATGTATCTTTAACGCTTGAAGAACGCACCTTCTACTATTAATCAATCTCAAATACTGTTGCTTCGGGGGTTCCTGCAATCTACATTCGTAGAAAGAGATATATATAGGCAACTTACTATTTATAATTTTTAAAATTAAAACTAGTCAGTATTAAAATAAATCCTTTGCTTAATGCTAAGCCACTGTAAAGTTTCCAACATTAAAGAAACAAATATTCGCATAAATGTTTTAAAATTTTTATCAAAACAAGCATTGGCATTTTGCGGTAGCGTAGAAGAAATAGGCAACGGAAAATCATTACATTAAGATCATTAGACAACAAATGGAAATAATGAGAAGAGACACACCGTATATATTAGCTGAGACGGTATTTATATGAACCAAAGTAAAGCAAATTAGAACTAATAGGTGTTAGAAGGGAACAACAAAAAATTTAAAAACAAGTGTCATTAGACGGAACGACGTTGTATGGTGTAAATGTGACTATTTTTCTTTGAAAATTGCCACAAATCAAATATTTTTGTTTTCAAAAATTCGTGCAATGACATTCAAGTATTACCGCATATTTGCACATATACAAATGCATGGGTATTTGCACATGTCAAACTGAAAATTAAATTTAAAAATTGACAGACATGAACACTTTTTACATGGCAAACAGGTAATAAAGTGATTGTAGATAGAAAAGTGAATGTAGAAGGAGGAGTAAATGTAGATAAAATTTTCGAACGGGAAAAGGTTTTCCAATATATTGCTCTTCTATAATAAATACATGCACTATTGCAGAATCCGTATACTGCCTATGAAGTGCCCCTAATTAAAGCAATTAGGAGCGAAAATAATTGTTTAACATTTCAGGACTCGTATAGTAGTAGAGGGGAAAGAGGTTGAATCAACCAGTACTTTGGCAGAGGTTTATAAGCTATTAATGGTTTGTTGAAATAAAACCACTTGATGCTAAGACCAACGTTTCCATTTTATTCGTTAAATCATTTTCAAGACCTATAAAAAAGAATTTTACAGGTAAGAAGCGATGTTTATACAAATTATAATTGAGATCTTACCTACCAACTTGTGGCAAAGAATCAAAGAGGCACATGCATTACAAAAACATGTGACAAGATTTTCAATTTACAATTAAAGCAGGTGAGCGAAGCTTGCATGTTATTTTATACACACTACTGTAAAGCTAGAGTTCATGTCGCCAGGTTACATATTAAAAAGTCACGAACACATTTAAAATTAATTATTACAATTTCTTAGTTTTGGCCAGCACGGCCGTCAATTGATAAGAATTTTATTCAAACGACAGGATTGCAAGAATGTTCGAACTTTGCAGGTGGCGATGGTTTGCCGAGCATGCGCCTTACATACGGCGTCCGTATCATACCAGGGACGTTAAAAATGGAAAAACACTGTTCGCTAACAACGCAAAGATGATTTAGAAAAAATCCAAGAATTAATTAAAGGGTAATTATAGAGGGAAAAAAAGAAAACAGAGCTACTAAGGCGTAGGTAAAATCATGAGGCCACTTAATAAGACAAGTGTGAAAATTATTATTTATTATTTAAATTGAAACAGGAAGTTATCCAAGCGAATATATATTATAATAATCAGACCACCATAAAGAAATAATTTTATGTTAAAGAATTTATTAATAATTTGAATTGAAAATGGGGGTTATGGGAATCAATATATGATAATAATCAGAGCGCCATAAAAGGAACATTTATTAAGTTAAAGATTTATTATAAGAAAATTGAAGGAGGGTAGGTTTAGACTATTAAACAAGGTAATTTAACCAGGTCGAAGGAAATCTAAAGACAAATTGTTGTTGGACATAGCTAACTAAATGTGATATGAAACGTTAAGGTTATCAATGTCTGTTTTTGATTTAAGGGTGTTGTTTCAATGAACAAACGATGGTTCATATTAGATTCAGTTGTGATGATTTTGGTATTATAAAAATCCATCCCATGACCTGTACTGTTGACGTGACTATCTAAAGCGCAAGCCTTACGTTTTCTCAAATCCGTCTGTCTGTGTCTGTTGGCGGTATAACTCAAAAACTATTTCTTGGAGGAAGACGATATTTTGCATACATATTATGTACAAATACTACGGATATTATTTAAACAAAGCGTACGGGGAATGTGTTGCATAAATATCAGCATCGACGTATGTCGTAAAAACTATTGCCCATAAATATGTATACACATCCTGCGTATGATATGTTTAAAAAGGAATGAAGACATTTTTAGTGAAAGAATATTATCTTCCTTGGTTTATTGGTGTAAAAAATATAATGCCTGATTTGGTTGAAACGCACCTTGTTTCGACAGAAAACTTAAGACATGCCCGGCGTGAAGGTTAAGCTAGCTGAAACGCAACGGTATGAAAACGGCTTTATAGGGTTACGAGAAATTGGTCAACGATTTGTTCGCAGTCGCACACGCCGCGGTTCAGCTCCCTTCGCCAACGGATTTTATTATTTGAAAATTGATGTAATTCGCATTCAAGGGTATTCTTTTATTGTTTCCGTATTATTTGGAACGTGAAAACACATTAAACCTAATTTCTTTTGATTTTAAAAACTATTTAGTGGCACACTGTCCACCTGAGAGGGAAGTTCTGTGTAAAGCCTTTTACAGATTTGTTTCAGTTATTGCAAGCTTTAACACAGCAATTTGGAATTTACCATGGTATTAGTTCACTTTTCCACGTGTGGTTACACAATAACAAAACACGTGACGACTGGTGATAAATGCATGGACACTAATGAAAATGTACATCAGCTATACTGTATCGTATGTAGCGATCGGCGCTCGAGCTGTTGTGAGGTCACGGGTACGCTTCAAATGAATGTATCTACGGAATCTAAACTAATAGAGGTACTTATACGGTTTGCACTGTTGTATAGTTTTAGATAAACTTTTTTTTTTGTTCACACTCCTTTAAGTGAATTTATTTGCCCGCGACCCCTCTCCTACTTCCATTTGTGAGTTTGCTATTTCGTTATTAGTTTGCGCCGTGGACATTGGGTACATCTTTCCATATGCTTAATTTTGACTCGCAGTTATTGTAACACATTTGGTTTTAAATGCAGTTTTTGTGTTTTACTTGCTGTTGAAGTTTGCTTAATAACTTAGGAATAATCTTGTCTCACTCTTCTTGGGACCAGAATACGTTAGCTTGTTTTCCACAATTTGACACTAGGTGCGGTAAGAGAAGCAAGAGATTGAAAATATGAATAAATCCTACTTGCGCATGTAATTATAATATAATTTTATGGAAAGATTTTTGTTTTGTCCTACATTCCAAGCATAGTGAATAATGTAGGCGTGATAAACGGTTAATACAAATAGCGTGAATTTTTTAATTATGGACACGGTAGCAAATAAACAACCTGTCAGACACAAATATAGTGCACTTATTTATGACCGATCAACAGCTTGAAATTAATATCTCACTAGTTAGATTTAAAAAGTTTTGTTTACAAGCTTTCGACGACATCAAAAATGAGTTCTGTGGTATATTTCCTTTTTGTTTCTGATGAAATAGATAATTCAATAAAATTTTGGCAATCGAAATATGGAAATGTCTGTTGCTTGAGTAACGATTTGGCGCCGAAACACGTTCAGTCGGATAGTAAGAGCATGATGCTTCTTTTCGGAATTATATAAATGTATATTGCAGATATTTGGCAAAGACAACGATATAAACAATTGGAGACTAGGTAATCAGCAATTTTTAATTTTTGATTTTTTAAGCTCATATTTTTTTAAAAAGTTATCATTTTGTTGCAGATAAGCCACATCACAACAGACGCTCTTGTGTTCAGACTACACAGCAACGCTACAGTGATATTGCTGGTGACTTTCTCCATAGCAGTCACTACAAGACAGTACGTAGGAAACCCCATAGATTGTGTTCATTCAAGGTAAGCAGTCTCCAAATGTCTTTAAGTTTAGAAAACTTCAAACACACTGAACAGAACTAGTTTAAATCTGACTCTCGAATAAATATTTAGGGATCTCCGGCGTCCGATTTACGATCTGTTTGATCGACCTTTCGAAAAGGTAAATGATTGGAACAGTGATTAAATACGTTGCCCAAAAACACCACCAATTGTCAAAACAAATCATGTAATTAATGAGCCGCAGAATTCGGCCAGTTAGAATTTGTTTAAATTCGTCTTGTGAAGGCGGATCCACCGTCCATCATCAGTCGCATCTAATTGAAGTTGCAAGCGCATTTAGCCGCGAGGAAGCTTGATGGAGTACGACATGTATTTGTGTAATTTTAGCCCTGCGCCGCGAACACGGGATGCACATTTAGCAACGCACATGTGTGCTTTGAAAATAAATCGACTTATCTTTGTCGACGGTTCCACGTAATCTAATTTTGGCAGTTATGACCAGAGATGGCTCCGGCAATGTTTATTGTGGACACATTATTACACCCTGAGATAAATTGCATACACTCCAGTTCTTGGCCAGTAGCCACCTGAATTAAATTTTGAATTTAATCGTGCGGGCCACTTCTGGTTTTACAGCGAGGAAATATTTTATTGCTGCTCTTGTCGGTATAAATAGGTGGAGAAGCCTATTTATTTATTTATTTATTTATTTATTTAATTCGCACTCAGCCAACAGCCGTTAGGCCAATTATAGGCGTCGCTGTGCAGTTATGAGGACTTCCAACCCCACTAACGACTGTCATGATGACGACCGCCGGGACCAACTTTTTTCCGTGATAGCCGTACCACGAGGCGCCGAGAGATGCAGCCGTGGAACTCCCATCCAAGTTCTGACCAGAGAGAGCGTTGCTTAACTCTGCTGATCGAACGTGGACGCTTGTTCAAGCTACACCACTCGGGACTAGGAATGTCGCAAAGATAATCTCTTATGAAATCTGGTCAGCTATGAACTGGTAGTGGACATAATAAAAGAGGTTTTCATGTAAAGTCTGGTGACGAAGTATTCTCGCTACCTTTCCTTAAACTAAGTCTTCACTCATCAAGTACACTTTCGTTTTTAATAAAAAGTGGTGCTGCTGCTATAAAATTCACAAGAGACCCGACAAAGAAACATTACGGCGGTGATAATTCAGCAAATTTTAGAAAGACAGAAAAAAAGAGAGAAACATTATAACATACAAACTAAATGCAAATAATGATGATTTTCAAACAGCTACCGAAGTAACCAATCGTATTGCTCGTAATATAAAAACTGATGTCTTGAAAGTACATAGACTTGGAAAATATCGTGGTAACTGGTAACAAACCAACTTTTTTTAAATTCGAGCTTGCTTCTAAAGACGATGTTTTTGCAGTACTAAGAAATAAAAGAATTAAGAAATTTCAACTTCAACTTTGCCATCTCTATGAATCAAACACAGATCTAGCAAGATTACAAGATTACTACAATAAGATTAAGAGTGAATTAGATCACAGGAAACAAAATGGTGAATATAATTTGTTTATAAAATATAGCAATGGTGTACCTAGCACCACTAAATTAAATAACGATTTATAACATTAGCCATATTAATTTTCTCTCAATTACATCAAACGTTTTGAGTTTAAAAGACTATGTTTTAGAAAATAATAATGATGCAATTAGAGTTTCGGAAACTTGGCTTGTATCAAAACTACTCTGATAAGTAAGATTGATTGGGGTAAGTGCGAACCAAAATTATATAAATTCAACTTTATACGTGTGGCAAAATTACATCTTTTTATCTTGTTAGCAATATTTTTATCTATATTTTCCTTTACCTACCTTTAGGTCATCGCTATATCTCTTAGTCAACAATCGATCACTATAAGAGTATATTTGAGGCCCGTCTCTAGCATCAGTGAAGACGTCGCGGATTCTAGTTTATGATGTTGATATTTGGCGCCAACAAGTTTAACTCAAATATACTGATATAAGCCAAGAAACTTGTAACTTCACTTTCTATCAACTAATAACAATACGATTATTGCACTCCCTATCAAAATGAAAGAAAGCAATACTTGTAGCTAGTTTTATTACTACTAGAACATTATTACCATCGATCAGACAATTAGCATCTTTAATATTACAACCTAACGCAGGGTACCCAAAATAGCTTAACTTAAACCGCTCGTAAGTTTAATGGTTACACAGTTTTTATATGCAAAAATATCATCAGATTCTAGCTAAAACACTTATCTTTGTGCCGATATACTCGCAGACATTTAATACGTCCCGTTACTTCTATCACATGTCAGCTTGACAGGCCCCAACCTCGGCTGTCATTCGCTACACATCGACCCCCAAGACTGCGGTTGATTCTCCGTAGATTATCTTTCCAAGATTTTCCGCCTCATATTTGTTGCTATAAATCGAATTTCCAGGTAACAAAAGGCAAATGCCACATTAAACTACATACCCTGTTCACAGGCAATAAACTTCGCAATCGTTGAATTCGTGTTTCCCAAATCGCTTCACAGCTTGAATATAATATTCATTGGAAAAATGACATCCGCTTAATGATCTCCCTTACAGGAACGGTTGGCCAATAACCCAATTCTTTACTATCACCAAACCATATTAAATGGCGAGATTGTCATTTACACCCCACGAAAACTCTTGCCTTTTTTTAAAAGCTGATATACAATTTTTTTCTCAAACAAAACAAATGTTGTTTTTATCTCTTCTCTAGCACCGAACAAAGCCAATCTGATATTAATTTTATCGCGTCACTCTCACTAGATTCCTCATTCAACACTAGTATTAATATCAAATGCTTTTGCACGTAACAATCTATAACATTGAAATTTGGAAATAAGGGTAACTGATATATTATAAAGTATAAATTAACTCGCTTTATGTATTATTACGGATTAGAGCCAAACATAATTATTTTTTCATATCCCCACTTTCCCAATGTTCCGGAACAAGTGCAGATATGACGTACCATTTCAATAACGTAGCAGTTGCCAAACCACCGGGGCTAGTACGTATTCTAGAGACTTCACACTACAAGTCGGTTGTTTTAAATAGTTACAAAGTTAGAACATTTTATATGTAGCAAAACGTAGTATAAACAAGAATACAGAGGAATAGAAAATTTGCTCTGTATTTTAATTTACACATTTTTCATATTTAGTATCTGACATACATTTTCATGGGATTTTAATTTGTAGTGTAAACCTAAACCTAGTTATTGACAGTATGTGTTATTGTATTAACACTCGAGTAACAATTTTACGAATCAGAATCAATAATTACTGTGCTATACTGAAAAAAGTTTACATCAAAAATTAACTCTCCTTTCCTTCTAAGATTTGGTTACGGCAGTAGCGATAAAACACCTTTTTCTGGAATTAGGCCGAGGTCCTCCGCTTTAATAGGATAATGAAACACCGTTGACGTATGAGAACTGCTACATTTTTTTACAAATCTTACCAACGGATCGTCATTTTCAGATAAGTTTAATACTAGTCCGACATAATGTTTGATAGTCTTCTTAGATGCAAATTTAGTAAGAACCCAATATTCAGTTTGTTTCTGTTACTGTTCTAACAAACTCTTTTAGTTCTGCTTCTTCTTGTATTTCGGTCTGTATGATGTCCTCAAATCCATCGTCGTCATCGGTAGACGCTGTACTATTCAACAATTCGCTATAAGATGCTTTATCATTTTCTGTGTTTCTCTTTGATGAGATCTTTTATATATTATTTGCCTTAGGTATATTTTTGGGTTTCTTTGTTGTACGACTCTGCCCTTTTTCCTTCTCTTTAAGTCTGCTAACAACTTCCTCACTAATAATTACCTCAGCCCCTAATGCAAGTCGTTTCCTTCGTATATTGGTGGTATTGTGGCCAAATTCCACAGCTTTCAGTAAAGTTGCTCATGCATTGAATTCCTTCTACTAATCCTAGATGTTATCTACACTCTCCGGACTAATGTGGGAGCTATAGAATTCAATCTTCGCGTGTTCCTTAGGCCGTTATCTAACATAAGGTGAACAGACGTTTTTGCTTAATGTTTTAGTCCTAATTAATTGTTAAATTAGACCCGCTCTCCACGTACTGCTACAACGTTCTCTACGACTTTTCATCTCCCGTGTGCATCACATCCAAGTCCACTGTAGGCAGCTATGCACTGTGCCCGTCCCCTCTGATGTTGGAGATAATTCTTTCTCCGGATGTAAGCCCAAAACTCTATCTAGGACGGATTGCATTCCAGGAAGTTACCGCATTTCCAATTCAACGGCTCGTTGCAGAGATTCGATGCATGCCTCCTTCTAGCTTATATAACAGCGGAATGTTTGTATTTGTATTAGGCGTATTTTTCCTGAGTCATAATGCGACATTTAAGTAGAGAGCGATCAAAAATAAACTTGATCGCGTGAGCCCATGAATTATATGACCACTGTCAACACTGTACTTTATAACACTACATTTAAACTACAATTAACTGTATAGTTTATGTGACTTTGACACATCTAATACGCTACACAAATATGCAAAAATATGTAATTTAAACAAAATTTCTAGATTAAATTGGTAGGTAACATTAAAATAATATTAGCCACATGTTATTTTAAAACTTGGAAGATGAATAATAAACTTGAAAAAGTTTGACAGTTCTATGTCAACAAAAAGCATGCTACGGAGTAGGCGTATTATATTGTTTTCCATGGCTTGCGTGTAGAAGTAAATTTTTGATATCCCTGTATAAAGACCTTTGAGATTTATCGCACTCGTTATAAGATTAAAGTTTAGTTTGTGTTTGAGCAGCGATAGCTGCCTCCAAGAAGGGGTCCTGCAAGCAAATAATGCCTGCATCTAGGCTGATCAGGTTATTAACATTTTAAGTAGTGATGGGCTTATTCGAATGAAAAATAACCGGTTATCCGGTTATTGAAATAACCTATGTAACTCGGTTTTCGTTCCAAGTATGCAAATGAAAAATAACCTCATGCTGATACGTAGGTACTACGCTTTGAATATAAAACCTCTATTCAAAGGTACTACGTGCCATATATATCTCAGCGACCTACGCAGTACTCCAAATTCTGTAAATATAAATACGTCATAACTCATAAACAAAGCAGGCTGTACTGAAAACACCATTTGGTTATGGCGTACCTACGTCCTATCATAAAAAATATCAAATCATCAAATTCTGGGGACCTGAAACCTAAACGCCTAAAAACTGCAAACGCATCAAGCTATAAAACAATTTTTTATTTGCTTACATCTCCAAAGATTCAATACAAGAGGCGGCGCCTTTAACCCGCCCGATCGATAAGATAAACGTTTACCCCAGTTATTATTGCGATTAGCAAGCAGTCCGGCATATTTCTTTCTTTCTACACTTCTTAATAAATACCTCTTAATTTCCAATACATAACACATAATGTACGGTCGGCGCCTTAGAAATCGGGCACTACACACTATTATGATATATTTTGCATGTATTTTTTAAGTGTATAAACTGGGTTTTTACAGTTATTATGGTTTTAATTGTTACGTCAGATTGTTTATTGTTTGTCAATTATGAAATGCCATCTCACATTAATGAAGTAACCGGAGCAAGAATACTCCAAAGACTAGAAGAACATATTACGTGTCCCGATTTCTAAGACGCCGACCGTACAAATTATGTTTTGGTTCCTTTGCTATCTGCAAGTTACAATGTCGATGCAGATGACGGTGAACCGATGTCGATGCAGATGACGGTGAACCGCCAACCGGCAAACCGGCTGACTTAATCGAAACGAATCTAGAGCCAAAATTTATTCGAATGATTATTCAAATAATCATTCGGTTATTAATATCATTCGAATGCAAATAATTCGGTTATGAAAATTGTACGGTTTTGCCCATCACTAATTTTAAGTCAGTTATTTAATTGTGTATTTTTTTTCGAAATTTAGCTTGCAGTCTGGTCATATTCTACGTAGTGTCTTTGCTTGCTTAACTTATCTTGCTACGCGTTTGCATATCGACCAAGTTGTTGTATTTTTTTTAGTAAAGACAACATAACCTTTTAGTATTTCTACTCTAGCGTCGTAAATTCGGGTTCGTTTTATTTCCTGTGTGTGTATAATGCCAGGCCTAACTGTGGAATTGTACTTGAATGAATTGTTTTTATATTCGACGATAATTAAAGCTTCTTTTATCCCTAGTACTGGCATATTATGCTTTAATCACCCCCAATAAACCTGCTCGTTTGTTTTCTTGAGTTTAAAATTATTAAGCGAGAAGTGACGAAAGGTAAGTGCGTTTTCGACTGTTGGCTAAATTTATATTTTTGTCGTGGTAAATGGCGCCCACTTTTGTTTCCAACTTATTTTATGCATTTTTTAACCTTCAGAACCACCGCGTATTCCTTATCCATGCCAATCGCTGCCGAAGGTTTGAGCTAGCCAGGACGGTGGTCACCTTTCCTTTAAGGATGCCACGTGTAAGGCCCCTTCATTTACGCATTAGCACGAGGGTTGCAGACAAAAGGCACAGACAACATTCCCATCAGAACTTTCGTGTTCAGGATAAATTGCTTATCGATCGCAGATTAAATAATGAGTAGTAATTGTAATTACTTGAACATGACTTGAGAAATGCAGTCAACGACACTGAAGTACAAATAGACGAAGCTAAAGAGGCTGAAGCAATAAAAAAAATGGGAAATAGAAAATCATGTGGCCCGAATGGCATAGCCAATTAAATAATAAAATATGGAGGGGACGTATTCAGTAGATCAAAACTCCCGAAACCTCGTGTGCTATACACCCTAGACAGTGGAAAAAGTGCGATAAAACACATCTTACATTCCTTGTTACTTAAATAGCTATGATTATTATATATTTAGAAAGTTTTGACCCACTGCTGCATTGACACGGAAATATCCAGGGTGTTTCCGAAATAAGTACATTAATTTTAACTAGTGATAAAACTCGTCGAGAACAACAACATTTCTATGTGCCACTTTATCGAAAGATTATATTTTTTTGAAAATTTTACCTCCCATCAATTAACGAGTCTTCTATGCAGCCTTCCGTAATTAAGTCGTTTCCCCGACAATTTTTACAACGAAGTATAATACATTTGTTTCCCTGACGATTACAGTGAAACACGTGATATTTTTCCTCATCCATAGGCGGGTAGCAAAATTTTTTTGTAGTTAATGTTTAAACAATTCTAACTTAATAACTAAGGAAGATATGCAAAAACAGTACTGAAAAAAGTTGTTGACTTTGACGAATTCTATTTCAAAATAAAAATAATGTACTTATTTCTAAAGCACCCTGTATAAAGTACATAGTAAAATAACAAACACTAATTTAATGGTCAAACGCACAAATGTTAATGAATAATCATAATATCGCTAACGATGAATGAGGTGGACTAAGTGAGAGCCGAGTTAATGTTTAGTTAGTGTATAATTTTACTCATTAGTTACCATCCCCACCAGAAAATGGTATATTCACAAATCTCTTTTATATCATGGAAGACCTACATATGTAATCTCTGGAATTACACTCAATAGCGTTGGTATAGGATTTTACGTGATAGAAACTAATTCACTAAATGCATTTGGGTGTATCAGTTCTGAAAGTACCTAGTTATTGACCGTTCAGAAAATTATCTAAATCATTGCCTTGAACTTGTACTGTAATATAATTTCAATAAAAAAGTGTTGATTTTTCTAAAAACGTCGTTTTCTTTTAGAGACATACCAGAAGATGTTCTCAACACTTACTGCTGGATCCATTCCACTTACACTGTAATAGATGCGTTCAGAAAAACTGCTGGGCAACAGGTGGCCTATCCTGGAGTAATGGGTTCTTACTCGCGACAATCCGGACGATCTCCCATTAAACATGTCAAGTATTACCAGTGGGTGGCTTTCACACTGTTCTTTCAGGTAAAACTGTTTCAATATTTTCCTATTTCATCTGTAGCAACTTTAACTCGTTATTCTAATTATAATCACTTATTATAAATTACGTTTTTAAGCATGACGTGTAGTAAAATCTAGGCAGATCTTATTTAATAGTAATAATAATAATAGTGGAAATTGTTAATAGAATTATACCGGAATATCTAGCGCAAATCAATAATTGCTCAGAATTTCATTCTTTGTTATACTGCGCCGCATTTATATGTGCAAAAGGAAATGGTTCAAATATTAATCAATTATCGGAAAAGAACTGCGAGTCTAGAATGGGAACTACGGTTACAAAGCAAAATCGTCAAACTGCGAAAAAATTTCAACCGGTTAACTCTCTATATCCGTGGCGAACGAGGAAAAGGGCTGTTACGAGAAATTAAAATAATATTGAAACATTATAAAATACATACAACACATGAAGAAGACAACATAAATGCAGAAGAGTTTCTTGATACCTTAAAACAAAAACTAAAAGCGTTGTCTAAAATACTTAGACGTTACACGGATAGTAATAAAAGAAGTTTTGAAAATAAACTCTTCCATGATCGAGAAGGAAAATGTTACCGCCTAATTGAAGGTCAAAATAACAATGAGTCACAGAAAGTGCCAAATAAAGACGACATTGAAAACTTTTGGACAAACGTCTGGGCCCACGAGGTAATACACAACAAAACAGCAAAATGGTTCAGAGAAGAAACAAAATAAAATGCGACTCACAAATGAGGTGGAGTTCACCTATATAACAAAAAAAAACGTTACCAGTATAGTTAGTAAAACACATAACTGGAAAGCACCAGGCAATGGTAACATCCATAATTACTGGTTGAAGAGGTTCACAAGCGCCTACAAAAAGTTAACGCACCACGTAAATGACATTATTATAAAACCCGAATCTATGCCGAACTTTCTCTCCGAAGGAATTACCTATCTTCTCTACAAAGATGGCGACTCCAGCCACCTACAGGCCTGTAACATATTTACCAAATATATTTAAAATTCTAACTGATAGTATAAGCGAATCAATTTATAAACACTGCGAAAACAATAGTATACTGGATGAAGAACAAAAAGGGTGTAGAAACAATTCACAGGGTTGCAAAGAGCAACTGATAATCGATCTTACAATAATGACCCTAGCCTACAAGAAAAACAGAAATAATTATACAGCCTACATGGGCTATCCAAAGGCCTATGATTTTATTCCACACAGCTGGTTGTTGGACGTCTTGTATATATAAAAAATTCATCCAACTGTTATTAACTTTGTGCAGGATAATATAAGTACCTGGAAAACCAGTATCCAAGCAAGACTCAATGGCCAAGTGATAACTACAAAACCAATCAATATTAAACGGGGAATTTTTCAAGGCGATTCTTTGGTCCCCTTTATTGGTTCTATTTAGCAGTTAATCCACTTTCGAGAATGTTGAACAATGGAAATTGATACTTCTATTCGATGGTAGCATTTAATGTTTATACATGACATTAAAATATACTACAGTACCTCTCAACATTTAAAGAAAAGTTTGAAAATAATAGAAACATTTAGTAAAGAGGTAAACATGAAATTTGAATTACATAAATGTCAGACACAGTGTATAAATCGAGCAAGAAGAGAAATGATCGACCACGAAATACAATGAAACAATAAAAGGCATGGAGGAAGGAGAAATTTAAAAATACTTAGGGATAAAGCAGTCCAGATTAACATATGAACAAGTAGTGAAATCTGAATTAAGATCAAAAGTTATACGTAAAATCAATAAGCTAATTAAAACTAAGCTCAATGGTAAGAATTTACTGAAAGCTAGTAATACTTACGCATTGGACAGATTCCGATCTCCAAAATATACGACGTGCCAGCAGTAGTGTGCTTACTACTGCGAAGTTCCATCATCCACGATCCGCAGTAGAAATACTCACTCTACCTCATGCTAACCTCGTTATACCTTTCGGTGTAGAGGCTGCTGCTTTATGTGCTTGCACCTGGCGGTACAATGCTCAACTTGCTTCGGATTCGGGATACAAAGTTGGAGCGCGCCTTTTTTTGTGCTTGCACAGTAACCATTGTGTGAAGTGTGTGTCCTGTTGATGTTGACCTTGTTATTCTATCTCTTAGGTCTGTGGACCTGAGTAGAGCACAGTTAATTTGGTGCCCAACTGTGAATGATCTCACCGAGCCCGATTCCAATCGCCAAGGCTGCGGAAAAATTCCGGCCCCCGCGGGATTCGAACCGAGGATTTGCTTACTAGCAAGCCTATCACTACCCAACTGCGCTACCCAGCTTCTTACAAAATAAACAGAAGACTTAATAATGTTTTCAGTATTTTTTCACAAAGCAGGAACCGTCAGATTTACATCGTGCCATAGTCTTGATAGATAATAAATACATACCATTTAACCTTTCGAATGACATGGAGCTACCGCTAGTATCAGAAGAAGAAAAGCATCAAGCATGGACCCAAATAGCTCTTCACCGTAGACACACCCACGAATTAAATAAACAACATGTCAACAGAATACACTCGAACGCAGGGTTGACTATCTCCGGGATATATCCAGAAACAGAGGGTTTCATGCTGGCGATACAAGAATAGGTCATTAACACTAAGAATTACAGAAAATTTATTATCCGAGATGGGACTGAGGTCCATTATTATGGACAATGTAAAGCTGCACCTGAAAATATACATCATATAATATCAGGATGTCAAATGATTTCTCACACGGAATACAAATTAAGACATGACAACGTAGCAAAAATGTTGCACTCTAAACTAGCGGTCAAATACTCACTGGATAGAACAGAAGTTCCTTACTATAAGTACCATCCTCAAAAAGTGTTAGAAAATGACCTAGCTCTGCTATATTTGGATAGAGCAGTGGTTCCCAAACTTATTTGGTTTACCGCCCCCTTTTCAGACAAAAAAATACTCAGCGCCCCCTGGAAATCTACATTCTTTAAGCGAACCAACAGAACGATATTGTAGTGGCAGCTTCTTGAGACTGATAATTATCTATAAGAGTTTTTCTAGGTAGGAAATTATTTTGAAAGAATAAATTAATTAGCAATTAAAAAGTACAAGGGAGGATTTATACATTAAAAGTACAACATAAATATTTGAGAATTGTTTAATGAATGATACATTAGATACAGTTACTGTTAAATTGTGAATAGTTTATTAAAAAGGTTCGAGCATATAAGTTGATTTAGCCGGGGTAGTTGTCTGGTAACAGCAGAGCTTAGATTTTAATTTGTAGGTATTAACGGACAATTGGAATAACTAAAGTGAAAGCCAAACTCAAATGACTATCTGAAAAAGTAAATTATGAAATGTTATAATAAAATATACCATATAGAAATTTTGTATAAATTATAATTGCTAGAGAAAATTATAATTTTAAAATAAACAAATCTTTTCTGAATTTGTAACCTGTATTTTGAGTAAAAGCAAATTTGAATAATAACAACCCTTTATTATAATAGTATTTACTTTCTGGATAATGTATTAAAGGGTGTGATAAAGTAAAATTAAAGAAACGGAGAATAAACAGACTGGATAAATAAAGTAACAAATGGTATGAAGAAAAATAAGAACATTTAATAATGGTAAATAGTCTTCAAAGAATAAATAAATCTGTAACTTGCGTTTTGTGTGTTTATTTGGAAAATAATGTTACACAACAAATGAAATATGTACTAATCGTTTTTCTAAATCTTCTTATCTTCTCTTCCTTTTTTAAGCTTTCACCGCCCCCTTATTTTTATTCACCGCCCCCCAAATGCACCCGAGGCTACTATCGCCCCCCTGGATCGTTCCAGTGCCCCCCAAGGGGCGATATCGCCCACTTTGGGAATCACTGGGATAGAGGGATCATTACTGATCGAACAATTATTGCGCACAATAGACCAAATATCACCTTAGTCGATAAACACAGGAAATTTATATTGTTAATCGACATAACAATACCTAATAGTGCGAATTTACTAAGCACTTATGCAGTTCGAGCTACAGCAGTTATTGAAAATGGAAAAGATATACATCTTACCTATTATTATATCTGCCATCGGAATTATTCCTCATACACTTTGTTAGTCTTTGAATCGTTAGGAACCAGTGCCCCCAAGGGTTATCGTCGCCCGCGTGCTGGAAATATTTTGGCGCCCTTTGAATATACAAGATGTTATGGAAATGAGTGCAAACATTTTAACCCGTAATAGAACTCGCTAAACTGGACAACTTCTCCATTTATCACTTTTTCGAAAATGCCCTCAACACTGAGTTAAAATTCAAAACAGTTTTACTCTAAAAATGCATACCCGCATATGGAATACTATTTTAATTTAAACGAACAGAACACAAAAACATTTCTTTGATATGCAAACCAACAAAAACTGCATAGTTACTGATAAAACCTTTAGTTCACATATGGTCAGCAACGTACCTTATCAATTGAGGTAGGTAAGTTATTGACCTCATGTTTTTTGTGCAAGAACTTTGCAGTTTTAATTTATCTTGTGTCATTCACCTTTAACGTAGATTTGCTTACCAAGCGGCTCGTCAAATTTGGGGGAGATAAATGATTGAAAAAATATGCGATTAAATGAAAAACGATAAATAGAAAAGTTGTTCAATTTGGTGAGCTCGATCACTGGTTAAAATATTTGCACTCATTTATATAACACCCTGTATGTAGTACTTATATAAATAATATTTTGAAGTATAAAAACTTTAAGCTGTTACATGTTTTTTTTTAATTTCCTGGTTTGCTGTAATATTCTTGTAGTTGTTTAAACATTTGAGCGAAATGCGAAAACACATTTTATTTTAATTTTGTAATGAAACAACACAGATTTTAAAAACTAAAATTTTATTCTTCTTTAAATTTGTTACAAAGGAAAAAACAAACCAAACAATAAACAAATAAAACATTCAATCATCCAAAAATTAAATAGGTTTTTTTCTGAAGTTGGTTGCTGCAAATTCTTTTGTAATATTGCCAAAATCAATGTTATGGAGGATCTCTTGCTGTATAGCTAAGATTGCCAACCAGATGATCTTTCTTGTAACATGGTAGACCTCAAATACTTATTTTTTATTTTGAGAAGGATCTCTCATCAGAAGCTACAGACACAGGTAAAGTAAGCAGGATTCTTAATGTAATGGTAATATTTGGTAGAGATGAAGTTAGATTGTTTTCAAATATATATTGTAGAAGTCGAGGGGATTTGACGCTTCAGGTAA
The DNA here is from genome assembly GCA_940337035.1 of Agriotes lineatus. Lineage (NCBI taxonomy): Eukaryota > Metazoa > Arthropoda > Insecta > Coleoptera > Elateridae > Agriotes > Agriotes lineatus. Next base: position 36,339,120 of record OW679194.1, on the reverse strand, counting down.
TGAAAAAAATAATTTTCTTCTACGTCAGCCTCCTTCTTTTTCTGATTAGTTAGCTTTTGTTGTAGAGCACGACAGCTTTTTAAAAGATCCTCGTCATTTAATTTAAAAATATCACTAAACAAACAAAAAACGTTGTCATAATCAGATATCATTTCAAATCTACTATTTAAAGAACTTAGTGTTTGGTCAATTATTTTTAATAATAGCTATTTTTGTATTAAGGGTGTGAAGGAGGCGATTTTGGCCCGCGGCGGAATTTTAAGCCAGAGGCCCGAAGGGCCGAAGGATTATAAAACGCCAAAGGGCCAAAATCGCCGTTCACGCCCGAAATGCAAACAAGATTTTTTGTAAAATCCACCATAGAGCTTTGAAAAATAAATGGCACAATTCGTTCTCAAAAATCAAATTGTTGTTGGTTGCCAATGTGATGCTGGTTTTTTAGGCCTTAGGGCGCAAAAGGCATTATTTACGCCCGCAAATTATTTTTAGGCCTTAGGGCGCAAACGGCACTATTTACGCCCGCAAATTAATGCATAAATGACCATATTTTAGTACGATTTTACAAAAAGAAATTTATTTTAAACGCGGTTTTTGGATCTTGAGGTGTCTCATCCCTCTGTTCATAATCGAACAATTTTGGTTTATACTTTCGTCTAACAGTATTTAACGGAGGAAAACCTTGCTCTATCACAAGAGCGGCTGCTAGTTTTCCAGCTTGAGCAAGTTATTCCTCGAAAACATTATCATCTCTATAATTTTTATTCAGGGTATTGCATATTGCACACAGAATTAACTAACCTATCGATTTTATTATATTTAATAATTAAAGCTAAAGGAATAGCTATATGATTTCAAAAATATAGTGTTTTCTGTCACAATAGGAATAGGTCATTATATCAACGAACATAAACTTCAATAATATTATTGATTATATTATGAATTGAGATAAAAAAATTGATTTCTTTAGTGCCTTAGTGCTTTCTTCACTGGAATCGTTTGAAATTGTTGAAAAATTAAAAATTTAAATTGTATACAAATCTCCGGTTTGGCGCCCCTTTAGAGTGGCGCCCGCGTGCGGTGCACGCGTTGCACGCGCGGTTGCGGGGGCCCTGTTAGGAACTTCAAAAGAAGCTGCAAATTAACATGCAAACGCCTGTGATGATACTAAGTACATGTAACATCGTCAGAAATTTCTAAATAATGACGTCAACTAACTTACCGTATCAGCATATTACTTCCACCTTGGTTCTGGACCCGTGAGGTTAAACACATAGTGTGAGAGAAAAAACACAATAATAGTAATAATAATAATAATTGTCTTTATTTTCCAAATAAAAAAGCATATTTTTTATCACAATAGGAACTTTGGGATACGATTTCTTTTTAATTAATTATTTTGTGTTAATGTAATTTTTCATAATCTTATAAGAGCTGATGCCGCCGGCCGACCGTAAGCACTGGCGCGCACACATGCCGATCGTAAGCGCGAGTGGCGCCGGCACTCGCAGCATGAAGGGCCTGCATACTAGCAAGTGGCGCGCGCACATGCCGACCGCGCACAAGTGGCGACGCAGCAAGCATTTGTTATGTTAACGCTGGCAGGGCCGGACGTCGGCTGGCTACCAGCTTAAGCAAGCATTTTTATTGTTAACCGTTTCTTTACGCTGGCAGGGCCAGACGTAGGCTGGCCAACGCGTTCTAGTATTCTCATATGTTCAGACAGATAGAAAAAATGAATGGAGTCGTATGAATGAAATTTTATGCTAGTAGTTGAAGCTACTAAGTAATTTTACTACTAGTTCTTACTGACCATTTGTGTTTTGAAAATGTTTTAAATTTGTGCTTACTTTCAATACAAACATTACAAAATATGTAGCTAGACGTTAGCACATTTAGAAGGTTTAATTTAAGTTTTACTAGATTGTGATATATATAGTTGTATAGAATTTACTGAATTCTTAACTTTACATTTTGCTTAAATTGTTAATTCAACGCTTTCTAATACATTTGTATATTATGAAAGTTGCTTATTATCAAATACTACTCGTAAACATCTACCACTCTTAAATATGCACCAAGTTTCGCCAAAGTTTTGGAAAAAGCTGATACGAGTATATTTCCATTGATCACTTTTTTCGACCTAACAAATTTAATGCAACAAACAACTACACATACGTCAACAAAAAACCTTACTGTACATGTATACATTCTGGATGGTATCGCATATTACCCACGGACCTGTGATTTATTACTTGTTTATGGATGGATTGGCAGAGCTACCTTCCATGTGTTACTAAGGCGGTAGCAGTCTTCTCGGTTGAAATTGATTGGATTTTGAATAATTTCTAGGGATTCACGAATAACACGAGGGAAGTATTTTTTTAGTCCTGGCTAGTATGATTACGGAGTCGTAATTTATTCTGTGATCTCGTGGTCATAATACGTGTTCTGCGATGGATGATTTTTTTATGTTTCCAAGTCGTGTGTGGCTCTGGTGTTCTTTTATTCGACATTGGATGCTTCTTCCCGTTCGTCCGATGTAAGATTTGTCACAAGTACATTGGAGCTGGTAAACGCCTTCTGTCTGTAGTCTGGGCAAAGAATCTTTATTGGAGGGGATCAATTGTTCGACCTTTCTTATTGTACCATAGCGGACTCCGATGTTTTTCTTATCTAAGACCTTTCTTTCTTATCGGTCGGTTACTTCCCTCGATGAAAGGAAGGCAGGCGTAATTAATAGGTTTAGGTTTAGGTTCTTTCGGTTTTGTGGTGTATTGGCACGCTTTCCTCATGTCTTGTCGACTGTGCCAAGCTTTTTCCACATGTCTCAGTTCTTGTGGTTTACTGTCCTCGTCACAAATAGCGTTGGCCCGATGAATAAGAGTCTTGATTAATGATCTCTTTTGTTGGGGATGATGGTGAGACGAAGCATGCAGATAGAGGTCAGTGTGAATCTTCTTTCGATACACTGTATAACTTAATGTGTTGTTAGTGGTTCGTTCCACTAACACGTCCAGGAAAGGTAGGCGTCCATTTTTTTTCACTTTCCATAGTGAACCTTATTTTGGCATGGTGGTTGTTTAAGTGTGCCAAGAAAGCTTCAAGGGCTGATTCTCCATGGGGCCATATAACGAAAGTGGCACATCCTTACTAACTCTGGGACGTCTTCTCGGAGTCCTTGAGGAACGAAGCATTGTTGAATGAGATTTACCGAATGTTCTACTGGTACGTTGATGAACCGGGATCCCACATCGAAACTGACCAACATGTCCTGGCCCGTTACTTCCAACTGATCCAATATTTCCACTAAATGCTCAGAGTTCTTTACGTTAGATTCTGTTCTGCCTACGCATGGTTGTAATATGTTAGCAAGATATCTGGCTAGTTCATACTTAGGAGATCCGCAAGTGCTAATAATTGGCCTGACTGGAACTTCTGGTTTGTGGATCTTCGGAAATCCGTAAAGTCTGGGCGGTCTAGTATCGCTAGGCAGTAGTTCTTGATGTTCCGACTCTGGTATTAATGAGCTGTTGATAGCTCCTCTAATCTGGCATTCTATCCTCGATGTGGGGTCCTTCTTCAGTGTCACGTACTGTTCATCGTTCAATAGTAATTGAATTTTGTTCCGGTAGTCCTTTTTGTTCATCACTACAGTGGCATTTCCTTTGTCTGGATTGTTGCGAATTTCCTTCAGAGCTTGTGCTTCGGCTCTGGTGACGTTCCTCGTTGGTGGTTTGGCACGTTTTAATATACGACAGGTCTCGTGCCTTACTTCCTCGGCTTTCTCAACTGAGAGTTTGCGAATAGCACTCTCAATTTCAGCATTGCCTTCTTCAGTTGGTGTGTGGGATGGAGTGATCGCAAAATTCAATACTTTTGCCAAAATCGAGGTACAGTCCGCAGAGAGGGGTTGGTTAGAAAAGTTAATTACCGTTTTCTTGATATCCAATCCTGGTACCGGTATTACTTTGGATTGAAACTTCTCGAACTTCTTTATGTTTTTGGATCGTATTGATCATGTGGTGTTCTGAGTGGGCATAGCTGATACGACACTGTGTTCCAAAGATTTTCAACTAAAATCTTACTGAGCTGGAGATGTAAGTAGTAGAGCGCGGTAGATGTTCCTCGGAGTTCGTAATAAGTATGGGGTAATCTTTCCCTAGCAAGAGCACTCTCGGTCCGATCGATAATCCTTCGGGCAGCAGCAGTTTGTAAATGGTGTTGAATCTTGACAAATTTAGGTTTGACTCCTTTTTCACGGCAGCGTTCCAAGAACGCCAACGATGCAAGCAGTTGAAGCTTCTTCTTCCGTAACTTGTCCAGTTTCCTGGTCTTCTTGAATACGAGGTACACTGCTAAAGTTCGCGGAATCGAGTACTCCTTGCATTGACAGCGTTCTGCAATTGTCATATTCGTAAAATTTGACGTTTTTAATCTATAATTCTGTTGACAGTTCGATTTCAAACCAAGCAGTTTTGTTTCAACAAAAGTTAACAGAGTAATAATTGTGTGAAGAATGGAAATTTCGAATTGTGATTTTCGAGTGATGATCTTTTATGGTCTTCGATACGGTTTAACACCGCAGCAATCAGTGGAAAAGCTTAGTTCGTTATTTGGGGATGAAGCCCCATCCAAAACTACGGTTTACAAATAGTTTGCTGAATTCAAGCGTGGAACCAACGTTTGATGACGATCTTCGCGAAGGTCGTCTATGTACCTCTGTTGTCGCGAAAAATATCGATGCTGTGCGTGAAATAATTTTATCAGATCGTCATATGACATATCTTATATTATAAGAGCCAATGCCGTCCAGACCGTAAGCAGGCGCGCGCACCTGCCGATCGCGCAGCAACACGCAGCATGAACGCGCACAAGTGGCGACGCGGCAAGCATTTGTATTGTTAACGCTGGCAGGGCCGGACGTAGGCTGGCTGCCGCCTTGAGCAAGCATTTTTATTGTTAACCGTTTCTTTACGCTGGCCGGGCCAGACGTAGGCTGACCACGAGTTCTAGTAGTGAGATAGAGACATCCTTAGGCATTGCGGCGAAACAAATACATACGATTTTGCACGATCATTTGCACGTCCGAAAGCTTTGTAGTCGTTGGATCCCTCACAATTTGACAGAAGAACAAAAACAGGCCCCTGTCAAGTGGTGCAAAGAAATGCTTAAAAAAATTCGAAGGTGGTCGTTCAAATTCTGTATATAACATCGTAACAGGTCGCGAATCTAGGATATATTCATATGAGCCTGAAACTAAACAGCAGTCGACTGTATGGGTGTTTCAAAATGAATCTAAACCAACAAAAGTGGTGCGTTCAAGAAGCGTTTTTAAAATAATGGTTGCTTGTTTCTTCGCAAAAACGGTTCATGTTGCAACTGTTGCATTAGAGGATCGCAGGACAGTTAATGCCTACTGGTATACTTCTATTTGTTTGCCGGAAGTTATCTCTGAAATGAGAAGAAACAACGTAAACCGGCGAATCATTGTTCATCTTGACAATGAAAGCTCTCACACAGCACAACGAACTGTCGAGGTTTTGACCAGTAACAACATTCAATCAATGGCTCATTGCCCATATTCGCCTGATTTAGCGACCAATGACTTCTTCTTATTCGGATACATCAAAAATAAAATGCGCGGCGAGCGTTTTTCATCGCCTGAAGAGGCCGTTGAAGCATTTAAATCACTTGTTGTGGAGGTATGTACCTCGCTCAGAGTGTAACAAGTGTTTTGCAGATTGGTTTCATCGGATGCAAAAGTGTATAGATTTTAAAGGGGAATATTTTGAGAAACAATAAAGCGATTTACATAACGTAATTTGTGTTTTGTTCTACATTTTATGCAAACTTTAGCGGTGCCCCTCGTATTTCCACCGTGGCCGAGTGGTTAGGGAGCTCAGACTGCGGTGTCATGGTGCGGGGTTCAATCCCCACACTTGCCAACTGGCGGGCGGCCCACCCAGTCACTAAAAATTGGGTACCGAAACCGCAGTTGTGGAAGTAGGGAAAGTAAAGCAGTCATCGAAAGCGTGATGCTAACCACATCACCCAGTACACCGTTAACGTGTGTCAGATTGACTGGGTTTCGGAAAGGTATTTCGCCGACTCCGATTCGCCGAGTCTCAGGCCATGTTCCTACATGGAATGAAGTGCCCGAACTTTAACTTTTACATAAGATGTGTTTCTTGTATTTTTTTGCCCGAAACGATAGCTTAAATATGTATACACATTATTACTTCTTACTGTTATTTATCTTATTAGCTTATTTCTGGGTCTTTCGCGTTAGTGGGAACTGTGAGTTCCAGATGGTACATCTGGAGAATGATAAGCCATTAGGGGTGGACGATATTAAAATTTACATGTTGATATTCGATATGAAAATATTAACAATATTGGTGGATACATAGATATATAGATACTATCATAGATCAATACATCGATATGGAAGATCTAATGGGGATATATTCCTTATATACTCAGATTACACCCTGATGGCAGACTAAATCTGTAGCATTTTGCCGAAAACTTGCTAAATAAATAGTGTCCTGTAAATTACACAAATACGTAAGTAACTGCATTTAAACCTCCAGTATGCTTGCTGAAAGTTTACATGGAAGTTGTTGCAATTGGAATAAACCTAAACAGAGGCAGATTTAGGATTTAGGCTGACTAGTTTTGGGAGGACGGCACATTTTAGGGCGGTTGTGATTATACAATAAATTAAAAGAATAATTAATTACTATAAATAAATAAAATTATATAAAAAGGCTATTTTAAGTTTAACATGAAAACTCTTCGTAAATGTATTGTGTTAACGAGTCAGTGGCGTATTATCGCAGAAGCCTTAGAAGGCCGGGCATGTGGCCATAAAATTTCAGGCGGCGCCAAAGTAGAATCATCGACAAAAATTGCTTCCTCTTTGTCAGAAAATATTAATTCCTAGGCCTACGGAAATTGCAACCTAAGAGAGATGCAAAAAATAATTTCAGTTTTTTTAACATTAAGTAAAATGCAGGCTTCCCATTTTATCATGTAACAACTAGGTAGGCAACACAAGCTCATAATTTTCACAGATAACTCTTAGTTTTTAAAATAATGTTCTAAGTTTTGTACAATGGATAGTTTTACCTTACCTTGTCCGTAACAAAGAAATAAGCAAAATTAATAGTTGTTTGTGAAAATGATGAGCATGTTAAATGTGTTGCCTACCCAGTTGACAAGATAAAACTGGCAGCCTGTATAAATCAAAATTTTAAGAGTCTTCTAGAGGCAACCATGATCAATGCGCCACAGCGACACAACAAAAGTGATGACAATTGTTATAGACGTTAGAGTAAAAAATTGTCGCCGACCTTCGACATGACTCCAGCAATGTTATATCAGGTGTCAGGAGTCGCCCAGTCTTCTGTTATCCGAGAACAGTAAGTACTTTTCACTACTAGGGGCGGACTGGCTAGGGATGCCGGGATGCGATCGCATCCCGGGCCCTTGGGCTGTGCGGGCCCGCAGGCTGTAAATTAAAATGCAACACCACTAGCGCGTTTACACCGGCACATTTTGGCCCCAGGGTCCCCGCCCCGAAATTAATTTGTAATCCATGTACTCCTCATTTTCAGAATAATAATGCTGATGCATGCAAATATTGCATACCATGTGCATTTAAATTGCTCTATAAATATAACTTCCACTCGTCAGCGTATACTACCCTATACGTTGCGTACAAGTTTACTAATCAGTATTGTGACGTTTCATCTTCTTACTAAGGGCGTCAAAATTTTTACCTCGGGTTAAGCTCAAAATCGGATAATTACGTTCACTTTAATATATATTCGATTAGTAAAACCACTAGATATTACCCAAATAAATATAATGTTTTCAGCTATATACAAACGTTAATTAGAAATAACTGAATTGTACATTATTTAATTAATATGTTCTACGGAGACGGTATCTGGTTTTGTGGGTCGCGCTGCAACCCACTACACCGAGGCGTATTGCGGGCTCCTAATGAACTGCGTAGGTCGTTTGGATCGTCTACCCCTACACACGTTGATTCTTTGGAAAATGGGCTGAGTAGATCTTTTGTTCCTTCGAAGTTGACCTTCCGCCGCAGTTGTTGACAGTAATTTTAAGCTGTAATTTGCCCATTAAATTAGCGATGTTTAAGGGCTACCTGGGGCCGGCGTTAGTGGTTAACTCCTGGAGCGGAGGCCGCTGGTCCTTACGCAAGCTGGGCAGCATTCTTGGAGCGAACGCGATATTAAATCTTGCAGATGGAAGACGTTCACTTTTTAGCCGGAAAGCGGTGGTTTGGCGGCCCGCCGGCAATGAATTTATTGAACACGAACTCGAACTTCGCACCCCAAAGAGACGTTTTCAAGCGTCTTAAACGGACTCTGCAGGTGAGTTTCTTGAGGGGCGGTTACTGTATGCTAGCCGCTCGTAGACAGGATAGTTGTTTGAATTCCTACAGGTTCAATTATTAGTAAATTTAGGTTATACGATGTATTTTCCTTCTCGAAGCGCCGGGATTTGCGCTTAATAATTGCGCGGACTGGAAGCGGTTATTCGAATGGGCTACGGAAAGTTTAAACTTAGTTGGGCTGACAGTTCAACCTGTCACCTCCCTTAAGGCCTGGTCAGGTAAGGGGTTGTAGGCTTGTTCCGTTCGAGAGTTCAACGTGTCAGACCGGAGAGCTCAGGTAGGAAAGGAGAGGAATAATTGAAAGGATAAATCTCAAGTTTTTGAAATAAAAGTGCAGTCTTCTTTTATACCGTTTCGGGCGCGTTATTAGGGTGCTTGACTTAGCTTCTACTAAAAAGGGAACGACGCTGTAGTTCATTTAGCGCTACGTTGCGCAGAGCGGGTAGGATTTCTTATCGCCTGTTCACGGTCGAATTGATGCAGCGCTTGATTAGGCGATGTATTAAATTTAAATACATTTTATGTATAATAAGAATTTAGTACAGGAGGAAGCGTTACAGTATAGAATCAGATAAGATTCCAAGCACAGAATCAATCATAGATGTACTTGGAGAAAGTTCTAAATTCCTCAGTAAAATGTTGTTAAAGTAGTTCAACTGGTAATACGTAATATATAGATAATAATAATAATAACAGTCTACATTTGAATAAACAAAATGATGTTACTTACACAATGAGGACATATATAGTTTCATTCATATATATTTATATATTGTTTGTTTATGAAGTACTCTTGATGATTCTATTTTTGTTTTTGTGCCCTAATCTTCTTGAGAATGAAAACCTAGTCTTTCGAAACGTAGAAGATAAGAAAAATAAAAAAATAGTTTGTTGTGTGGTTATTACCATAAACTTAAAAACATTAATACCAATGGATCACGAAAGCCTGGAACAAAATATAATTTATACATCAATATATGTACCTATTCAATAAGATGATTATTAGAAAGTTGTGCAATGCATGATTCAATCAACATGTTCAGTACATTGAGACTCGCCCCTGACCGCCACATTGCCCCTTGCCAAATCCACTCACAAGCTCACAGGTTGCGAGTGCCAATTTGGTACTTGCGAGTTACATTATTGGTCGTAGGCCTTCATCGAATATAATTTTTACAAAATTTAAATTGCGCGCTCGGGTAGTGTGACTAGTAGGTAGTTGTTGGCGCCTGTTAATCGCGTCTTAAAATAGCGTTTTAGGCCATAAAATGTATCGCACCAGCGAAAAAAATTTTCGGCTTCGGCGATATTGCCTCCGGCCGCTGGGGTTTCGCCCCAGGCCCGAGCTATACCGCACGACCTCGTGCGGGCCGCGGGCCACCTAGGCACCCAGCTACCCAGCATCCCGGGCTTATTAGTCCCAGTCCGCCCCTGTTCACTACCTTATATTACTGGAATCAATTACAAACAGTGCAAACCAATATGTACCACCTAAAGAGTAAAGGTCACAGCTCTCTGAAATGACGTCAGCACACGAAGGCTGACCAAACATAGAATTTAGCGTTAAATCGCATAGGGGTGTTTACATGAGTTAATAACTTAAAAATTAAGGGTGCCCTGTGGAAACGGGATTAGCAGTCGCAAACTGAGTCCTTAGTTGCAGCCGATTCGCTTGTGTTGTAATGGAAAACGACGTTTCAAAGAAACAACTGCAATTTTGAATACCAAACTCTAGTATACGTAGCGCAATATCAATCTTAAAATGTAATAGGTCACTTTCTATTCTAGGTATAAATAATAAAACTCCAAATTTGGTTTATTTGTTGTTAATGTAGTTAAGTCTCTACCCTGATCTCCATGATTAATCGATTATTAATAATTTTACCAAAACAAATGTTAAAGAAAGTATTGGTTATAACGTTAATAATCGCTATTGGTTCCCCAACAAGGTGAAGCAAATAACCCTTCTGCTTCGTCCCGGTAATCTCATTTAAAATAAAACCAATTAATTTTTTAAACAAAATTACTGTAAAAAGTTCAGAATCAGTTCCGTTATAGTCCATATAACATTTGCTTTGGAAAAATGTAGTTTGTATACTCTCGTCTTTTTAGGTGAAGTAAGATCTGCCCTAGATAAAGCAGCAATAAAGTTTTGAAACGCTAACAAATCTACAGTTACCTGTAATGCTTATTTACGTGTTCATTTGTTCAATACTAACGATACATCGGTTTCATGCACACCACCAAATACGAAAAAAAGCACTAGGCGACTTGTCTATTAAAGAACCTGAATTATAATTGATAATTACTATCAGCATGCGACGGCCATACTAATCACCTTCTTCAACTGACGTCACGAGCCCGTGGCGTGAGGGAGCTGAGACCTGTGTTCTTTAGATAGTATTGTACAAACACGGCAGTTTTTGCAGACGGCGGACGAATGCCATTATTTTCAAAACGTTTAGGCAAGTAGTTCTAAGAAGTAAGATTTAATACTGAATTCGTGGAGACGCTGTCAATCACATACAAAAGTTTTCAGCTTCCGTGGGGCGAATAGCTAAATCCGTTTCTAAACCTAAATAACGATTTGTGGTAAGCGTACGCAAAGTATTTTACTGCTAATTTATTACAAATTTGCTTTATTTTTACCAAAAACTTACTGCACAGTTATTGAAAATTGGTAGCACACATGCTAAACATGTGCTGAGGATTTGCGGTAAAGTCCTTGTTGAAAATGGGATATTAACTTCAATGAAAATTATTGGCATTTTGCTATAAACCCCGAATTTCCTATCTATATAAATAGTTATAAATTCAAGGAAAATATTATGGAAGTTGTGCAAAACTATTGTAAATTTATAGCTAGCTTGTTGAATGCTTACGTAGCCATTATGAAACTTGTATCAGTATTCAGAATTTTCCTATTTGCGATTTGCTTCAAAATTACCAAATATGTATTGCAAACTTGTTGATAATTTATCGTACATTTCCTGAAAATTTAGGTCAAACTTTTGAAAATTTACGGTAGGGTTTGTGAAAAAGTAAAGATTTGTTTTAGACGTTCTGAAAGTTTATTGCAAATTTACTGCATCAGTACTGAAAGGTTACACGAGCCTTATTGAAAATTACATTTAAAAATAGCAGGCATAGTTGCCAAGAATTTCCTGTAAAATTTACTGAAAATAGAAAATTTGTTAAAATTTGCTTCAATCTTAGTAAAAAAATAGAAAACTTACTACAAAATTATGGAAACATTGTTTAGATCTCTTGAAATGTAAATCATTAGATTGTACTTCAAACTTACTTAAATTATGTCTGGAGACTTGCTAAAAATATACCAAAAACTTTTTGATATTTGATTTTTCATAAACATCATGATGTTTTGTAATGGAATAAACGTTTGACAATACGTATTAACTGTGGTGTTTACAGAAAGTAGGTACATGTATAAATCACAAATAAGATTTTTTTTGCCAAATCATTATCATCACTCAACCCATTCAGGGACTTGATGAAGTTTTTAATTTCTTATTATTATTTTTAGTTATTTGCTGCTTTTCAAAATAGATACCTTGTGTTTACAAATGTGGTGGAAAACCTTATTGTATACTCTGTTCCGTCCAGGCAACTTTAACAACAATATTTTCCGTTCAAAGTTAAAGGAAATCCTCGGAGTAACAATTGCGGACTCCTTCAGTTTCCATCTGTAAGTATTATGGGTTAGTAGTGCCAGGTGTTTAGATTAGTACATTTTCCAGTTGTTTGTTAATCAGATAGGAGGCCTGTTAACGACTTTTTATACTTATTAAACGACCCCAATTTCGAAAGAAAATATCAATAAATAACCGTTAACACGCTGTGTATACTATTACAACAAGTTAATACAAACAACTAGCCAATGACTGAAGGTACAATTTCAATTTGCCCAAAATACACACCGTCGATGCCGCTCGGGTCATCCCGAGGCATCCCGAGCCAACTTAGCAGTGGGTTCCTTCGCCTCGAAAGCGCGAAAAACTGAACTGTAACGAATTGGTCTGTCGATGCATCTTGCTATAGTTCGTCCTGGAGCCTATTCCAGGAGGACGTGCGTCCGAGCTTGCTGCAGTACGCAGATGCTTCGTAATAACACTACTTAGTCGCTTCGTATTTATAACTGCAGGAAGGCAGGTATTTCCCTGCAGGCGCAGCTGGCCATGGCTAAGAGTCAGTGTTAAAATAAGCGTCCCGACGCTCGCAAGGCGTCTGCAGCAACCGGATCGAGAAGACGGCTTGGGCGCGAGTGTCGGGAATGTGCACGTGCGAAAACTGTCCAGTGTCCGGGATTCGCTCGCCTAGACGATTTACGGATAATTTTAGATAACCTCATTATTTTCCGGCAAATGCACCCATCCGTTTTGCTCAACAAGGTTGCCCGCGAAGCCATGAGGCTCTCTTCGCATCCGGAAGGCGCTGCAGCTTCGGTGGTACTGCAACGATGACCATGTTCAAATCATTCCGAATTAGGAAAAAATTGATCGCTCGAAGCCTTCGCGTCCAGACGCTCGAAACGTTCTCGTGGAGCATCGGCCAACACTTGAAGTACCATGTTGGACATCTTCCGGGGCCTGAAGAACTTCGTCAAGCTAAACAATGTCCACATAGATTCGCCCGTATTTCGCCTGCACTACTCCATAACCGTGCTGATTTTGATCGCGTTCAGTTTGATCGTGACCACCAGGCAGTACGTCGGCAACCCCATAGACTGCGTTCACACCAAGGACATCCCCGAAGACGTCTTGAACACGTACTGCTGGATCCACTCCACGTACACTGTGAAGAGCGCCTTCCGCAAGAAAGTCGGGGTGGAGGTCGCCTACCCCGGCGTGGAGACCAGCAAGGACGAGAAGGACAAGAAGCTCTACAAGTACTACCAGTGGGTGTGCTTCTGTTTGTTTTTCCAAGTAAGTAGAGCAACTGGACAATGTAGTTATTTCTGAACCCATTTGTAAGCGTTACACCAGCCGCCCGCCGATCAATGGGACTGATTTAATGTAGTCGAACAGGATTTTGTTGCGGCACGCCTGTGATGAAACCTCCAAAATAAACTCTCTTTGTATCGTGTAAACTTCGCGCCCTAACCTTTGCGTTGGGAAATTCTTTGCCGCGATGGAGATAGGTGGAAATTAAACAAACTTGGAAGCTTGCATTTGCGCTGCAACATAAACGAGATTAACTAAATGTTATGTTTTCAGCGGGTTTAAAGCAAATAAAGATCTAGTTTTTGGGTTGTGTTTATGTCTCAAGTCTCGAATGCAATTTCTCTATTTAAACTTAGTTGGCGCCGAAGCTGAGAAAAAAACCAGTGATGTACACGCTGGAAGTGTGCATGTCGAGTTCGTTTGCTTCTCTTGCTGATTGTTGAACCCAATAATAGAAACAGTAACTCATCACGCTTGGGCCTTCACCACAAGCTGAACGTCTTGACCTTTACACAAGACTTCTCGCCTAAATAATTTGTCAAGTAAGTAGCGTGTGTGCTTTGACAGAAATTCTCAACAAGAGGTATGTCAATAGAGTTGACGGTCTTCCTTCAGCGCAACTGCCTTTTAAAGGATACTATATCTGTTGAGAAGAGAAGTTTCGTAACATTTTACTAACAGATTCTCAGAGCATTTTATTATTGATAAACACAGCTGCACTGGCAAATTGCAGTTTTAAAAAGTTTATTAGGTGAACATTTTTAATTTTAAAAAGTCTCTAATGCCAACCGAGCTAGTAAACCGCTTTTGTTGTTGCTACTTTAAGTCAAATACTATATCTATTTTTTTGTGTTCTTTTTCTTCAGTATTCAGCCTTTTGGATGATTTGTCACAGCTTTTCGTTCCTGCCTACAGGCACTTTTTCTTTTCATTATTTGATATGATCGACTTCCTGTGTCTTCCATTATTTGTTTTATACATTCTATTTGCGGTCTTCCTTTCGCAACTTTCCCTATCTTTGTAGCTTGTTATTAGCTCATTGATATTAAAACTTCTTTCATTTCTTGTCCTATATTGACGTTATGCTTTGATCTAGAAGTATCTTATGTCATATATACTGTTTCAATGCGCCTGTTTTGTCGTTTCGTAGACACCTCTCAATAAACGCCCCATAACTAGAGCAATTTCAGCAATCGCAATATCAATATTACAAGTGGTTTTTTGATTACCATAACTCAACTAGTCAGTGTGTTCTGATGTCACCTGGCAACCGAAAAGGTTACAACAAACAGGTACTGTAATTTAAAAAAAAATGGTGTTGATGATTCTTCTATGTTTATTGAAAGGCGTGTATAAAATGTTGTACTGCAGGCGTAGTTTTATGAGGATTTTTTTCCTAGTGGGTAATAGCCACATAACACTACCTGTGTAGTAAATAATTATTATACAGCAAGGCTTGGATATTATTCGGTAATATACAGCTCCATCACATAAATAAAAATCTAAGTTCAAAGTAGCGTTCCAGATAATATAATTAACCTTATATGAAATATCTACAAGAACAACGAGAGCAGAATTAGAGTAAATGGTAAGGTAACAGAAAAGAGACCCGTAAACAAAGGTATTGGGTGGGGAGGCTCATTAAGTCTGATGTCATTCCACCTGAGAATAAACGAAATAATTAAAGAAAATAGGAAGGTACATAATCAGAGGTAAAAATTAAAATAGTGTGCTATGCCGATGATACAGTGTTAGCTGGATGATTTATAAAATCCTATATTTAAATTTTCAAACAGCTGTAAGAAATGTGGATTGCACAGTGCTAAGCCAAAACTAAATGTCTAGCACTAAGTAGAGAACCGATGCCTTGTAAAATTGAATTACAAACAGGGTTGGCATGATTTTCCCAGCCAGAAAAAACTCAGTGGGTTTTAAATGTGGGTTTCTTCAAAAATTTACAAAAAACAATTTCAATCATTTTAAATCATGATTTTTTTTCAAACTAGAGATTTTTGCGGTTTTCGAAGTGATGTCTGTCAGTCTGTGAGTCTATTAGTCTGTCTGCCTCCTCTCTACAGCCCAGGCGGCGTAATGGATCTGCCTGAAAATTTATAACATCGTCTCTAATACAAATTTAGAGGGTCTAGTTATTTTTGGTTGAAATTAAGCAACCGGAAGTGGCACTTTACTCTCGTGTTTTTTCCGTTTTGTAGGGAAGTTTTATAATTGTTTAATCAAAATTAAATTTATAGAACAGGATTATATGTTATGCAATTATCTACAATTTTCTTTTGAACAGTTGTTTTGTAGAAAGTATATGTTAATGTTTGTTATTCGATAACGTAAATAAAAAAAGCACCAGTATATTACAGAAACTTTATTAACCCTTTACAGCCGAGGTGCCGTTGATTTGGGCTATGTTTCTCAGCTGATGTGCTGCGAACTGGTACGAGACCGTCTTTAACTATGTACAGTTACTTAACGACTACTTCTTACTTAAAACTACCTGGAGCCGCCCTGCCGCGCTCACCCCTCCCTTACTAGGGTGCATGCCTGGAGGCTGTTTGTTATTCGATAACGTAAATAAAAAAAGCACCAGTATATTACAGAAACTTTATTAACCCTTTACAGCCGATGTGCCGTTGATTTGGGCTATGTTTCTCAGCTGATGTGCTGCGAACTGGTACGAGACCGTCTTTAACTATGTACAGTTACTTAACGACTACTTCTTACTTAAAACTACCTGGAGCCGCCCTGCCGCGCTCACCCCTCCCTTACTAGGGTGCATGCCTGGAGGCTCCAACATACCGCCCCCTTTGAAGTCCTTTAGGCTTCGAAACAAGAAGAATTAATAATATTATGTACAATAACGTAATAAACACTGTATAAAACAATTCCTACACCTAAAGCACAATATACAATGATTCTTACAATTAAACAATATATACCCCTATTACTAATACACAAATCGTTTATGTTCACTCATTTAGAGGCAAAAAGCACAATTTATTTAAATGCCTTCGTAACACTCCGCGCACTGTTTTTACCGTTACCACTCTCACTAATTGGTCAGCCCCTGGATGAAGCTCAATTATTCTCCCCAAGAGCCACTGTTGAGGTGGTACGTTGTCCTCTGCCACGATGACCATTCTTCCTATACGAATATCTTCGAGCGCCCTTTGTCGCCACTTGGAACGCTGTTGCAGTTGAAGCAGATATTCTCTATGCCACCTTTTCCAAAAATGTTGCCGAAGTTGCTCCACTCTTTGCCACCGTGAAAGGCAATTTAATTTTAAATGGGTTGTATCGGGTTCCACCATTGTCATCAACGGTTCCCCGATCAAGAAATGACCAGGAGTCAGTGCGGCCAAGTCATTAGGATCAGAGGTCAGCGGGGTGAGGGGTCGGGAATTTAGACAGGCTTCGATTTGGGTAAGGAGAGTGTATAATTCTTCGTATGTTAATAGCGCGTTACCTATAACCCTTTTCAAATGATATTTCATCGCCTTAACATTTGATTCCCACAAACCCCCCATGTTCGGCGCACGAGGTGCTATGAATTTCCACTCGATATTTTTAGCAGCTAATGTGCTTATCAATTCATTTTGAAAGTTAGAATTTTTAAGAAATTGGGCCAAATCAGCCAATTCGCGTTTGGCTCCTATGAAGGTAGACGCATTATCTGAATATATGCGTGATATATGACCACGTCTTGCGATAAATCGTTTAAGCGCACTTAAAAACGATGCTGATGTTAAATCGCTCACTACCTCCAAATGCACTGCCTTAGTGGCAAAACATACAAATAACGCAATGTAAACCTTTATGGTTCTTTTACCGCGTCCGCGACCCTGTTTGGCCAAAATGGGTCCTGCGTAATCCACTCCTGATATTAAAAAAGGACGTGTTAATTGCAACCGATCTTTGGGAAGATCACCCATTTTCTGCACAATAGTACGGGGCTTTGCATGAAAACATCTCATACATTTATGAATGATTTGCCTTATGACACCTTTTGCCGCTATAATCCAATATGTCTGCCTTAATGCCGCTAATGTAGCTTGCGCCCCTGCATGCAATTGACGCTCATGTTCACTGATAATAAGCAATCTGGTCAAGTGATGATTTTTAGGCAGAACTATGGGATGCTTTACATCATTAGATATAGCTTAATTTCTTAGTCGACCACCTACCCTTATTAAGTCATCGTCGCCTACAAAGGGATTTAAAGAAGCTAATGGGCTACATTTGTCCACTACCTCGTTTTTATTTAATTGCCATCTCTCAGCTGCAAATGCCTGCTGTTGTACAATGCGAACTAAAGCAAACGTAGCCTTTTGCAGTTCATTAGATGCCAGCGGCCCTGATTTTGCATCTGTCTTGTTTTTGCAATTTTGAATAAATCTAAAACAGTAGGCTATCACGCGCTGTAGCTTGGAAAAAGATGAAAATTTGTCAATGAACTGCGTCTCTACATTCATTGTTGTAAAGGCTATAACCTTCTTGCGTTTCTCTATAATCTCAACATTCCCTATCTCTAAAGTTGGTTGTTGGTATTCTTGATTCAACCACGTCGGACCAAAGAACCACGTTCGATCGGTGATTAATTCTCTAGGTAGCAGACCCCTACTAACAACATCTGCAGGGTTATGGCTCCAATTTTCTATTTGAGATAATGACTGAATTTCAGACACCCTATTTGCGACGAAAGTATTTAACGTATTAGGTTCTGTCGCTAACCACGCTAATACAATAGTCGAATCAGTCCAACAATATTCCCTTTTAATGTCTAAATTAAGCGTTTTCTTAACGCTATCCATTAATTTAGCTAACAATAAAGCAGCGCATAGCTCTAGCCGCGGTATTGTGACTGTTTTCAGCGGCGCAACCCTACTTTTGGCACACAATAATTGAGAACTATGTTCATTATTAGTGCCTATTGTCTTAATATATATCGCAGCTCCGAAACCTAATTTTGAGGCATCGCAAAAGCCGTGGATTTCCATTGATTTGAAAGGAAAACACGACACTACTTTACGATTGATTTGTAAATCGTTTAAATAAGACAGTTGACTTAAAATTCAGTCCACGTCGAATGAATATCCATGGGTACGCTCTCATCCCAAGCTATTTTCAATAACCATAATTTTTGCATTATAATCTTTGCTTTCATCGATACTGGTGCTATAAGACCTAAAGGATCAAAAATCTGAGCTATCGCGGATAAAATCGAACGTTTAGTAATTTTACTACATAGTGTGTGTGTTTTAATTTCGTATTTTAGAAAATCACCATCACAATTCCAAATTAATCCTAGCGTCTTAGTTTCTCCATTCTTATCTAAATTAATTACACTATCTGGCCTTATACCACTACTTCCCGAAAGGATTTGTTTTTCATTTGAAGCAAACTTACGCAATTCGAACCCCCCTTGTGCCAAAATGTCAATTATTTCATCTTTTAGCGTTATTAGCGCATTTAAATCATTCCCGCCCGTAATGAGATCGTCCATATAAAAATCGCGACCTATAACTTTACTGCTTAGAGGATAATTAACTTGATTTTGTAAAGCTAGTTCTTGCAAACATCGAGTTGCGATGTAACTGGCTGGTTTCGTACCATATGTAAGTGTAAGCAACCTGTATGTTTGAAGGGGTTCATTGGAATTATTTCGCCATAATATTCTTTGATAATCAGCCTGCTGCGGATGAATTTGTATTTGGCGATACATTTTTGCTATGTCGCCCGTTAACGCATATTGAAAGGTCCTGAATCGCGTCAAAATTGAAAATAAATCTTGTTGAATCACTGGTCCACACATTAAATTGTCGTTTAAACTCGACCCGTTGCTAGTCCTCGCCGACATGTCAAAGACCACTCTTAGCCTGGTGGTTGAACTAGATTCCTTAAACACCGCGTGATGAGAAAGATAGCAACTCGGCACGTTTAATTGATGTTCCGGAACCAATTCCATGTGATTTAAATGCTTGTATTCCGTCATAAAATCCATATATTGCTGCTTTATTTCTGGCTTACAGTTTAACTTATGCTCTAAATTATAAATCGCTTTAACGCATTTTGGTAAGACGCGCCCAAGGCCAGCTTATCGTTTTTGAACGGAAGTCTTACTACAAACCGACCATTTACATCCCGATGAAAAGTGCTCCTAAAGTGGTTTTCCACATTTATTTCTTAAGCAGACAAGTGTCTTTGACATGAGTATTGTTCAAGTTCCCAGAATTTAGTTAAGCTATTTTCTAATCTGCTTGCGGTACTCAGGTTGCACGAAGTTCCTGTGGTACTTAAAGCAAAATCTATTGAGCCCCCGATTAGCCATCCAAAATGCGATTTCTGTAAGAAGGGTTGATGGTTGTTCGTTCGTATTTGGCCCACACAAAGAACTTCCCAAAATAGCCGGCACCTAGCAATAAATCTATGGGGCCTGCTTGGTTAAAATATGGATCAGCAATATTGAGATTTACGGGGATTTGAACCATGGCCCTGCTGAATGATCGCGACGGAATATCTTGTGCAATTTGCGGCACTATAAGACATTGCACTTCTGCAGTGAAATTATTATGACGGGACTTGACAGAGACTTCTACCATTTTTTTGACGTAACTGAGACCTTGATTAATACCCGCAATTGTAATACTTGTGTTCACTTGATTCAGAGATAATTTTTTTGCTAAGTTCTCAGTTATGAGATTACTTTGAGAACCTACATCTAAAAGCGCCCTAGCTTCGTGCAAGTTTCCTTTGCTATCACTGACATTGACTAAAGCGGTTGATAGCAATACAGTCGTATTAATGTCCTTGTTTGAACATATCATTGATGTTGATGGCACTATTTCAGATTCATTCAATTGAGAGGCACTGCTAACCTCTGCTAACGTTGTAACATTTTGAACTACATGTAACAAACTATTATGCCTTTGTTTGCATTCGCGGCACTTTAAGGTCGATCGGCAATCATTTGTTTTATGATTATTTCTGAGACAGTTTGAGCATAAATCGAATTTCTCGACTTGCTTAAGGCGATCGGGAACACTTAATTTTAAAAATTCTAAACACTGATATATGTTGTGCGAATTGCGTTTACATTGAAAGCACGACGGTTTGTTGATATTCAAGTATGAAGCATGACGAGGTGGTTTTTCCCTTAAGCTTACTTTGTTTGATGGATTCGCCTGATGTGGCCTTGTTAAAGAGCTTAACGATTCGAGTACTTCGCATCGTTTGTCTAAAAATGTTATGAATTCCTTTAAAGTTGGAATCTCGCTATTTAGACACGATTGCCACTCTTTGTTAGTGGTATAATCTAATTTTTCGCTCAAAATTGGAACAATAAGTGCATCCCAAGAATCAACAGGTAAATTTAGAACCTTTAATGCTGCCATGTTTGAGTTTACCTTGTCTACCAATTGGCGCAGCAAAGTATGAGATGGTCTAGAAATAACTGACAATTTTAATATAGACTGAACATGTTCTTGTATGATTAACCTTTTATTTTCATACCTTCGTTTTAGAATTTCCCAAGCAGAGGTATAATTAGCTTGTGATACAGGCAATGCATCAACTGCATGCAGAGGTTCTTGCTTAAGGCAGGATTTTAAATAGTGAAAGCGTTCACAATCATTTAATTTGTGGTTATCGTG